>CAJQZJ010001826.1:23464267-23489993 GCA_907164525.1 Lophiomys imhausi | reverse complement strand
ACACACACACACACACACACACACACACACACACACACACACACACATACAGTGCATTGCTGACTGAAACAGTAGAAGGTGCATAATGATAATGTAAATAAGCTTTATAAACTATAAAAGTCAGCAGAAATGTGGTTGTTGGGGGTATAGCTGAAAATTCACTTGTAAATCATTCAGTTGGTTTGAAAATAAGTTCCAGTACATGTAAATACAAGATGTGTGTCAGATTAAGCAATAGACGCTTAACAGTTCTCTATAAAGCAAGCAGGTTGGACTTCTTTGCCTAACACATAGTATAAGAAAATGAAGAAGATGCAAAGACATGATCCCTTGTGTTCAGATCTAGATTGTAATGGGGGAAACAAAAAGAGAGCAGCATATCTTGAGGTAAATATCAAATGATTAAAACAAGGAAAGAGGCTGCTTTTAATCATCCTGCTTAGTGAAAGCATCAGAACAAAAAGTATCTGGTGGCTCAAAAATACAAGAAAAAGCATCAAGTTCACCCTCTAAAAACATTACATTCCAAAACTGTTGACGAAAAGGAACAATTCTTCTATGAAGCAATCTTCCTGAAGAAAACATAATCAAAATGTAAGAAGTTCAGAATGTTTAATAATCATTAACAAACAGGTTGGGTGTGTGGACACAGGCCTATAAGCCCAGAATATGGAAGGTAAAAGAGGGACAGGAATTTGAGACCAGACTGAACTATATTGAGACCCTGTCTTTAAAAAGCAAAATAAAACAGACTATTTCCCCAAAGCAAAAAATAAACAAACAAAAACCCTGAGTAGAAAACATCACACAAGAGACATATAATTTCTATTAGGCTTCCAAGCATATAGGAAAGACTGGCTACTAGCCTGTATCGCCAAGTGCCATGGAAAGAATAGTGCAGGTTTTCTTCATAGATTCTAACAAGATAGGTAGAAAATTTTGTTTGCTTAGAAACAGAATCTCATATGACTCAGGCTAGCTTCAAATTTGATATGTAGCCAAAATGACCTTGACTTCCTGGCCCTCCTGCTTCTTCCTCCCAAGTGCTGGGATTTCAGGCATACACCACAATGCCTTGTTTACACAGAGCTGGATCAAAACCAGGCTTTCATGTATACCATGCAAGTGCTTTTCCAACTGAACTACAACCCTAGTGCCTAAATATGCAAAAACTTAACTTGAGAAATGATTATACTAGGGAAGCACTATTTTATGTAACTTAAAAATAAGTTTTCATGAACACCTGAGAGGATCATAAGTTGGATGTCATATAGTCTGGGCCATACAGTTGCAGACCAGTCTGGGCCTCTGTCTCAAAAACAAACAAATTCTCATTGATGATATGGGCAAAGAGAATCTCTGCAATCCATCTCTGAGACACAATGAATAGTCAGAGAAAGGACTGTGTAAAGATAAGGTAGAAAAAGATTGGAAAAGTGTAACAAACTTTTCTACAGGAATGCTAACCAAATAACATCTCTCCAAATAAAACCATTCCATAGGGATTGGGAGACTTTGCCCCTCTTCCCATCCACACAGAGCATCTGGTGGTCACCAAGGATCAGATATAAACCCCAACAGCTATGATACAAAATGAGAACGTGAACCTAAGTGAAAGCTCCTTCAATGGTCTCCCCCTCTTCTACTGTTTTGGCGTAGGCTCAGATCCAGAAGTCTGATATGACTATTACTACCTGTTTCTGCAGCATTCATTCAGGTGTCCAGCATTCTGATGTTTTAGCATGACAATGTGGTCTACAATGTACTCGCATATGTAGAACTAGACTTTCATACTTCTCAAGGATAGTGGCCTGCTGCAGATTTTCCTTACAGGTTATTTAACAATTATTTATTGGATGTCTACTACATGTTAAATACCAGAAACACATACTTTCATATTATAGTCAAAGGCAAACTCAGGCCTCTCTATAGAAGAATATATCCTGCCTTTATAATGAACTAGACCAGGCTGGTCTTGAACTCAGAGATCCACCTGCCTTTGCCTCCCAAGTGCTGGGCAGACAGCTGTTGAATTGCCATGTGGGTTCTGGGATTTAAACCCGGGTCCTTTCGAAGAGTAGTCAGTGCTCTTAACCGCTGAGCCATCTCTCCAGCTCCGTTAGAAGGGAATCTTAAATGTCAATGTTATCATTTACCCTACACTACTTCCACACTCAAGGGTTATCATCAGAAAACCATTTTCTTTTTATTCCCTCCCTTTGCTTTTTCAAGACAGGATTTCTCTGTGTAATGGCACTGGCTGTCCTGGACTTGCTTAGGCTGGCCTTGAACTCAGAGATGTGCCTTCCTCTGCCTGAGATTAAAGGCATATGCCACCACACCCAGCTGAACCACTGTTTTCTAATAGTTCCTTCTCATTTCTGCCTGCACAGCAGTGATATACAAAGTTTTCTTACATAAAGTAGAAATAGCTCTTCCTGTCATCTCTATAACAGTACTATTGTCTGTCCATTTATCTACAAAGACTATCTCACTTCTTTCATCTATATCACAGACCTCAACATGACTAACAGTCCCAGACCTCTTCTACCCAACCTATCTCTACTCCTTCCTTACAAAAAAATGATTCCCAGTAGTCTTATTCCCTAAGACATCTCTTCCAGGCTAAACCCAAGTTGTCTATATTTCCTCTATGCTACAATATAAACCTTCTTCTGAAGCATTGTCCCAGTGTTCTAGAGAACATCAATTCAACAAAATTTTGTGTAAAAAAAAAAAGGTTCTGTAGTTAAAACTACTGGGGAACATTTTATATTATGTATTCTATATCTTAGTTTTCATCTTTAACAATATAATTACCAAATAAATTAGCTGATAAAATTCTACAAAAAGTACAGTTTGCACACCATGTGTTTATTTTTTAAAATCACCTTCACTCTGACCTCCTAAGATCATGAATCTTCAGGAAAAATAGTGCCAGAAACTGAGTTCTGAATTAAAACTATGTCTTTAAGACATTTATTTTCAAATGTTCTTCATGTTTTGTTCCTTTAAATCTCTACTCTGAATTCATCTCTGTGTTTTCTTCTGGTTTGTTTAATATGATCTTGCATTTAATCCACCTTAAACCTTTTAGATGGGCAGTGGTGGTGCACACCTTTGATCCCAGCACTAGGGAGTCAGAGGCAGGCGGGTCTTTGCAAGGTCAGCCTGGTCTACAGAGCGAGTTCTAAGACAGCTAGTGCTAAATAGTCCTGTCTCAAAAAACCAAAATCAAACCAAAAATGCTCTTAGAAATAAAGCTGGGGGCTGGAGAGACAGCTCTAGAGTTAAGAGCACTGGCTGCTTTTCCAAAGGACCTGGGTTCAAATCTCAGCACCCACATGGCAGCTCACAGCTGTCTACAATTGCCAGGCGTGGTGGTGCACCCCTTTAATCCCAGTGAGAGGCAGAGGCAGGAGGATCTCTGTGAGTTCAAAGACAGCCAGGTCTACAAAGCGAGTCCAGGACAGCTGAGGATACACAGAGAAACTCTGTCTCGGGGGGGGGGGGGGGGGGGGGGGGAAGGAAGGAAAGAAAGAAAGCTATAAATGAAAAAAAAAACTTTTTAAAAAATCTGACCACCAATAAGGATACCCTCTGCAAAGAAAACCAGAAGAGCTATCTGAGAAGAAAATAGCACAGCAGCTTCAGAAAATATATGGTCTGATTTTCAGTGAGTGACCTAGGCAAAGTTGTCCTTCATCGAACAGTCTTGGCTAACTTCACTGTCTATCAATATCCAAGAAACAGTCTAGAGCTGTTAGGAGAAACTGCAGAGGCAAAACAATGCTGTGGAATAAGGCGATAAAAATGAGTTTATAAACATGAAGTTTAATCAATTACCAGTTATTATTATTCTTGAGATGCTAACAGAGAAGAAAACAGTAACAAAATGAAATGGTTGACATTAAAGAAGAAACAGTATCAGGAACATAATACCAGGTGATGAACTGTGCCAGGGTAGTCAAGTCTCACATCAAGAAGATGCCCAAGGCTTTCTACTCTACCAGTTCAGGAGCCTAGATATGTCCTTGTGGGTGGGTATATTAAAGAACCTTAGGGGGAATAGGGAAGGGTTTGTGACTGAGATGTAACTTGAAGAAAAAAAAATAAAGTACTTATATAAAAAAAAAAAAAGAAAAGAAAAAAGAACCTTAGAAACAAGTGGAATCAAGGCATTCCCCTGAAGTAATCATCTAGCATGTATAGGAAAAACCCTTGAAAAAGACTCTTAGGTCAAAAAAAATTGATTCTTCCTTAGAAAAGAACAAAAAATAATGGACTCTAGAAAATCATCTACAGATGCTAAAACATGTGGATAAGTGACTGAGGAGGAACACTACATTTAAAGACTCAGAGTACCTCTTCCCAAGTTAGCATTAATCTCAAAGAGGATCAATTAGCTTCACAGTGGAAAAAGCTAGAAGCAAGTGACCACTGTTCATCTCATCAATGTGGCAAATGGACATCATGTGTCTCCTCAGGAAGTTGAGAACCATTATCTACCTCTGCAATTCCTATTGAATCAGACAAACCTAGTTGAAAATTCTAAAAAGTAACCTTAACTCTTCAAAATATCATAGTCAAAGGGAAAAGAGGGATTAAGAGGCTATCTAGGACAAAAGACAATAAAGAATGAATGATGATGGTATTAGAAGTGATGGCTCGTACATTTAATTCCAGCACTTGGGAGGCTAAGGCAGAAAGACCTCCATGAGTTTCAGCCTAGTCTGGGCTACAAAATGAGGTCCTAGCTCAAAAAAAAAAAAAAAAAGAAAGAAAAGAAAAAAGAGGGCCAGGCCTTCAAACCCAGGACTCAGGAGGAAGAGGCAGGCAGATATATTTTTAAATTCACAGCTGGCCTAGTCTAGGTATCAAGTTCCAGGCTAATCAGGGTTACATGGTGAGACGAGGCAGAAGGAGGAAGAAAAAGAGAAGGAAGATGATGACAATAATGTGATAGCTGCACGTAATACAGCTGCATATAACATGTGACCCTAAGTTGGAAAGTGACTCCATCATTCATCAATTGGCAGTGTGTCTAGATGAATTACAAATTACATAACAGTATCATTGACATTAAATTTCTTGATTTTGATAATGGTAATTTAATTATAGAAAGAATAACCCATAAGAAACAGAGACCTAAAAATATGATTGTTTAGAGGTAAAAGAACATGGTACCTATAACTACTCTTAGTTGGCTAAAAGACTTAAAATTGTACACACATACAATAGAAAAGAGACTAGAGACAAAAGCAATAAAGCCAGGCTGTAGGTACCACTCAATGGCAGAGTGTATGTTTAGGCACATAAAAGGCTACAGGTTTCATCCTCAGAACCAAAGGGTTAAAATACAAAAATAAAACCAGGGCTGGACAGATAGCTCAGTGGTTAAGAACATTAGCTGCTTTTTTCAGGGGACCTGAGTTTGATTCTCAGCTGACAACTGTCTGTAACTCTAGCCCCTGAAGATCTTGACACCCTCTCTGGCTTCTTCCAGAACCAGGCACACACATTGGTATACAGACTTACATGCAGACAAAACACCCACACACATAAAAAAATAAGGGAAAATTAAAAAAAAAATGATACCATCAACAGGGCAGAACAAAATATAAACAAGTAGAAATAACTGATAATAAGAGTCATACATTGTAACTAGTTTACATACTGATTTACAATCAGCAGAAAGATAAAATGAATATTAGCAAAATGACTTGCAAAATATTACTATCCCTGATAGCAGACTGAGAAAAACTATTCACTTTCTAAAATAAGTGTTACATTGTTTGTTGATATCAACACCTTATTTATTTTGAATTAACAAGCTTTCAAACACCATTTTAAATTCTACTTGCTTTGTAGAAAGCTCACTTCTCATTTTCTTGGAGAATGGAATTTTAGCCTTTTGAAGTACTTGGTTCACTACTAATAAAAATTTGTATACTGCAATTGTATATAAATTTTTTCTAACAGCAAGTCTAGATTTTAAGCTCCTACAGCACAAAAATTATCCACGTGTGGTGGCACACAACTGTAATCCCAGCACTTGGGAGATGAAGGCAGGAGGATCAGAAGTTCAAGACCATTCTCAGCTACAGTTGGAAGCCAGACTGGCCTAAACGAAACCCTATGTTTAAGGGGTAAAAAAAGCATGAACTATATACCTTAATAAGGTCTAACTTAATTCTTAGTATAGTACAAGACAAATGATTGTTAACAAGTAACATACAGCAATGTAAACCATACAAAATTAATGTGAAGGCATCACTGAAGAATTAAAATAATGAAGTATTTATATAATATAGAAAAAAATGTGCTTTCTAACAGTGCTTTTTAAGAAAAGCATCAGGCGCCGGGCGGTGGTGGCGCATGCCTTTAATCCCAGCACTTGGGAGGCAGAGGCAGGCGGATCTTTGTGAGTTCGAGGCCAGCCTGGTCTACAAAGCGAGTCCAGGACAGCCAGGGCTACACAGAGAAACCCTGTCTCGAAAAAAACCAAAAAAAAAAAAAAAAAAGAAAAGCATCAGGCATACCAGCAAGGCTAGTGTAGAAGCAGAGAAAAGGAAGAGAGGAACACAGAATATGAGGAGAAGGAACACTTTTGCTTCAATGCATCAGACTGCATAAGCACAGATGTCAACCCAGGCTAAAGAGCTCTAATCCGCAGTGTCCATCATATGACACTTTCTGAGCAAAGGGACACTCCTGGCAGCAAGCCCATACCTGACCTCACATGATGGTCAAAGCCACAGCACAGGAGCAAGGGAGACAAAACCTGCAACCTCCCTCAGACTAGTGTGTAGGGTTGATAAGAAACATACATGAATATCAGACTTGGGTCCCATCTGTATGGTTTCTTTCCCACCTCTATCTCCCCCTTTCCTTATACACATAAACCACTCACACAAATACAAAATCTAAAATCCAAGACACGTCTCATCCCAAGCATTTCAGACATAGGATTCTCTGTTTGTGGCACCCAACTACATGGGCAGTCAGGGTAATTGAGTAACATGAATAGAAGACAATGTCTCAAAGCTTTGGAGTAGACAGGGAGTTTATACAGTAAGAGATGAACTAGAAAAATGTCATATTGACCACAGTACTGAAGATTATCTCCTGCTGTGGTGTTTAGCTTCTAATTGGGATAACCACTGATTACCATTTGGAATACTTTTGAGAGTTAAAGAAAATGTTATTAATAATTAGGCCAAAACAACAGATATAAACTAAGACCCACACACACTGGGATGTATAACCACCCACTTACAGCTCACTTCTGGACACCTTGACTCTATCTCAAGGCTCAGCAATAATCATCTTTAAAAACACATTCCTTCTCTTGTAAACTTTTTCCTCTACTTAACCAAGCCAAACAGAAAAAACATAAAAGTTACCACCTAGAAATTAAAGCTCTGCTTGATACTGCCTACATGATAAAAACCATCATCTAAAAATAAAATCTATCAATGATTTGAAGAACATATGACACAAGGTAATAATGGTAAACTATACCAAAAATAAAATTTCAGCTCATTTACTAAATGGACAAAAAAAATCAAATCAAATCAAAAGAACTATTGGCATAAAGTTTGATTTGGAATCTGTAGAAGGAAGAGCTATTTAGGAACTGAGGCACGGGTGTCATCAGTGCTTGAATAATCAGAAGCCAGCCTTACCTTGGGAGCTCTGGGAGGACTCTGTGGAGGAGGAACTGCTATCTGTGTAAGCCTGTGCTTCTTCTTTTCCTTCCTGAGCAGAGGAATTACCAGCCTCAGCTACCCTGGATGCCTGCTGCAATGTCTCTGTTACCAGCTGCCTCGTTTGTTCACTAACAACTGTAGCTTGAAATGTCACTGGCTTGGGTTTAATGAGAACCTACAAGAAAAGCAGAAACATGCCCAGATAAAATTTCAGAGCACCATTTAAATGCTAAACTAGCCAACCATGGTGGTTTATACCTATAACCCTAGCACTTGGAAGACAGAGACAGGCTGGAAGACTGCCACAAATTCGAAGCCAACCTTGGCTAAAATAAAATCCTGTCTCAAAGACAAACAACAAGAGTTAAACTTATAGGTCATTTTCCAAATACAGAAATTAACATTATGCATATTTATTATTAGGCTTTGGGCATAGTACTACTTATCAAAGACTAATTCAATCCACAGATTAACTTTATAGCTAAGTTATGTACAATATTTTAAGTGGTAGATGCCAGACCGTAACAGCTACAATTTGTTTTGTTTTTTTTTAATGTATGTGTCTGTTTATCTATAAGTGCATGCATATGTGGGTGTCCTCAGAGGCCAGAAGAGGGTTTTGGATCCTCTAGAGCTGGAGTTAAAAACAGTTCTCAGCTTCCCAATGATGTGGGTGCATGGAATCTGTAAGAACAGAGAACACTTGTGACCAGAATCATCTTGTTGGTCTCCTAAAGCTTTTCATAGATTTCTTCTCTAACTTCAAAAATCATTGTCCAATACTATCTATCACAGTAACAACCATAAGCTGAGTGGTAGAAAGAAAATTAAAGAAAATTTTAAAAATACAAATGAACTAGACTCAATAGAATTTTCTAACCAAAGTATCTGTCTAGCTTCCTCTCTCAACCTGAATCAACAGAATAAAACTAAGACCATAATTTGTTCAAGTCTCTGTTTTTCATGCTTCTTTTAATAAGGAATGAAATTCCTGACACACCTGCATAAAAACTGCAGATCTAAGTCATCTCCCAAGAAACCACAGAGAAGAACTGAAAGTGCTACCCAAAGCAGCCAGAGGTCAGCTCCTGGCAAAGCACAGACACTGAACAAGTAAAACGGGAAATTTTCATACCGAAACATCTCCCTTAAACATTTGGACTCTAGGAGTTTAACTGAATTTGTAGAATAAAAATACTGACTTACTCCCAATACCACCACCACTGCCACCACCACTAAAAATAATAACATTGATTCATATATGAGACTGTAAACCTTTTAGGGCTCTAATAAGTCACTACTTTGCATGAGTTTAAAAACAAAAATATGGTTTCTGTTATACTTTACATGGTGAAACAAATGAAAACATTACTGTTGAATTAAATATATAATTTGGACTTATCACAAAACGAATTTTTTAAATATATAAACAATTTTGCTACAATTTTGAGGGAAGATTCCAAAGGCTGATTATGAGTTTAGATAAATTAATACCTTTTATAAAAACTCTAGGATTCTATTTCTTAACCAAAGTTGATACTGCTTTTTTTGGTAGTTTCAGAGAAGTAGTCAAAACACCTACAAAGTAAACAGTAGCCTACCAATGTGAGGTTATATCCTTATCTTCAGATTTCTACTGTCTGAAAAATGAACACATCACCAGCATCTGTTGTGTAGGGCTGGAATAAAACCAACTTTATACATAAGTAAAGCATCCATGCAGGCCCTATAGGGCCACAGAAAGATACTAGCTTCCAGTGCTCCTTCCTTCCTCAGCTACCCAGGTCTCAAGTCACAGCATCTTCTGAAAACTATCCCAAGGGAATTCTCTTTCCTACATTTGCTCATAATGTGACAGATATATCCAGGTATCTTTTAAAAAGTACTGAAGAAGCCGGGCATGGTGGTGCATGTCTTTAATCCCAGCACTCTGGAGGCCGAGTCCAGTGGATCTCTGTGAGTTCAAGGCCTGTCTGGTCTACAGAGTGAGTCCAGGACAGCCAGGGCTATTATGCAGAAAAGCCCTGTCTCAAAAAACAAAAGTAGTGAAGAAAAAAGACAAGTTTTGAGAACAGATTAATAAATACATTCTTAACTTAAAAAAAAAAAACCTGTTTATTTTCTTATCAGCCTGTTAATCTCCCCCCCCACCACCCCAGACAGGGTTTCTCTGTATATCCTTGGCTGTCCTGGACTCACTTTGTAGACCAGGTTGGCCTTGAACTCACAGAGATCCACCTGCTTCTGCCTCCCAAGTGCTGGGATTAAAGGCATGCACCACCACACCCAGCCATTACAGACAGCTGTGAATGGCCATATGGTGCTGGGATTTGAACCTGAGTCCTTTGGAAGAACAGTTAAAGTGCTCTTAACCACTGAGCCATCTCTCCAGCCCCCAGCCTGTTAATCTTTACCTTGACATTTCTACCTGGGCTAGGCATGGTGGTGAAAGCCTTCAATTAGTTCTTCCAGAGTCAGGCTGATCTCTGTGAGTTCAAGGTCAACCTAGTTTATGCTGCAAATTCTAGGACAACCAAGGCTACATGGGAGAGGGGAGGAGAAGGGGAGAGGAGCGGAAAGGAATTTTCTACCTGGGAATTTTAAACATTCAAAAGTCAAGAAAAGTTACCACATCTTACAGCTACCTGTGTTTTCCCTTGTTGTCCATACACAATTTTTGTCGGAATGATTTTAGCTGCTGGCTGGACTGTGGAACCTATTCCTTTGGGTTGTGTTACAATCATTTTGGTGATGGGTCTTGTAGCAGTAATTATAGCTGGCTTTGCTCCAGTAGGCACTGTCTGAAGAGTCTTTTCTCCCTAGATTGAAGTCAATTATTATTTAATTTTATTAATATAATATATTTATATAAAAATATAATATTTATATATGCATTTAAATGACACAAACAAACAAACCCACATCTGCCTTTTTACTGAAAAAGCACACAAAGATTTTGCCAGGATGGGGAAAAAAACTGTAGATTATATAACAAAGTATAAGATTTCAAGTGATTAAAAAATTCCAGGCTTTGTTGAAATAATATTACAAGTCATATGAACAACTTTCTAGCCAAAAAAGAAACTATTTCTGATGAGTAAGTTTTTAAAGATCACCATATCTAAGAATGTCTAAGAACTTACACCATCCCATTCACGGAAATTAAAACAGAAATTCCTGGAAGAACATACACTAAAATGTTAATAATTGTTATGTTTGAGATACAATCTCCCACACTCATTTTTGCTTTTTTAATATACCTGAAGTGAATACTGATGTGATAAAAAAAAAACTGTGCAGTATATCAGCAGATAAACATATACATACAAAATAAATCAGGCCTATATTATAAAAGTATACAGCAGGATGTCTGTATAAAGAAGTATGGGAAAGATGAAAAGAGCAAAGATATTAACATTCTTTCTAAGGTTATATAGAGGAAAGGAGAAAGAAAATTTAAAGCATTTCTCATGTTTTCCTAGTATGTTACTAATACCACTTTGTAGACTTACAGATTCAAGCCCATTAACGTTTCACCATTTTCAGAATTTTCACCTGCTTTGTTTTCTGTCTGTCTCTCTCCCTCTGTGTATGTGTGTGTATATGGTGCTGGAAACTGAACTCAGGGCTTCACAAATGCTAAGCAAATGCTCTACCACTAATCTATATCCTCAGCTGTTTTCTTTTGAAGTACCATTTTCTGGCCATATTTTAAATCTCAGCACACTTTTATTTTAATTTAATGGAATTAAATTCAAATACAGTAATTTAGTAATAATTTTTAAATTAAAAGTCATAAAATAAAAAAGAGTTGGCAATTTCACATTATTGGCTTTCTTAATTTTCAGCTATCATCATCACAGAAGTATAGCTTTCAAACTTAGCAGTTGGTAAACTGAAAGCAATCGGGTGAACTGTCTAAAAAGCAACCACGGAGAAATCAGATCTAAATAAAAGTCCAAAAATTAGAACCCTGACTATCAACTACAATTCCCCAAAAGAAATAAAGTGTCTCCAATCAGGTAGTTATTTCAACTCTCATATACTGTTTGTAGCAGCATTCACCTCGAATTCATCCTGCTGATCTGTAAATGGCTTGACAGCCTGTCCAAGTACTGTGATCCAAACAAAAACAGCTTGCAGGGTGTCATCTGAGAAAGCTCATGTGTAGTGGGCCTGCACAGGATGCAGGTGGGGAATATAAACCCAGGCTCTGCATGCTGAAGATGGCGGTCCCACAGGTTAATCGTTCATATTACCAGCAATGCCTGCCAAACTATTGCTCAAGTATCTACTAGAAAAAATTCACACATGACTCTTAGATCTTCCATAGCAAATAACATACCCATTTATAAATCCAAGTTCTACAGAATCCTGGCTTTCCTATTGGCTTGCTAATGTGAATTCAGAAAAGGGCTAATCTGGACCGCTTTCAGCACTACAAAAGACTGTGATTCATAAGCTTTTATGGTCTACTTAAAATGAAAGATCTCTGTCTTCTAGTGAGGTCAGGAAAGGTAAGGAGTGCTTAAATACCAAGAGAAGAAACCAATGACTGAGAACTTCCCTGGTGTTAGACACTGCTCTAAGCATTTATTAAAAACCTAGCACCACCCAACATAGACATGAAGAAATAAAAGATTACAATGGTTAAATAAGTCACCCAAGGTCAAACTACAAGAGTTAGACACAAAACCGGAATGTGTCCACCTCCAACCTCTTAACAACTGCTTTCGGAACTTAAAATGGAAAAACATAAATAATAAAAAACAAACCTTAAGTAATAAATCCCCATTTATTAATCTGATTTTAAACTCAAGTATTTCTTTTTATCCAGCCTAAGTCAAATGCTAATCTACTGGCCATAAGCAGGAATAAAAATGTTCCAAGTCTTCCTGCAGCTAAGCCAGTGGAATTCTCCATTTGAAGGAAACTAAACACTCAAATCATGGTTACAAGCCACCTTGCTATAAGCAGCTATGAGCAACATGCTTTCAGATTACTGTGAAAAATGGCATCAGTTGATGATAGGTTATTGATGATAGGTTATGATGAAGGTTATTTTTATCACAACAGTAGAGAATCAAGCCATTCCATCCACTATGGGGCTCTGATGTCCTAAAGGAAATGTTTGTATAGATGGCCTTTAAACTGCTGAGTGGATTACTGAGTGTGTTCAAGGTCTTACTTACTCCAGCATTTAGCAATGTTGTGACAACGTTTTTGCCAGGGAGGCCTTGAATGGTCGTTCCTTTTCCTGTAGTCTTTTGTACAACAATCACATTGGGCTTGGAAGTCATTGGGATTGTAGTGATTTTGGTAGTCGTTCCTTAGAGAAGGGGGAAGAAAAGGAGGCCTGAGTTAAGAAGGGCTAGTGACACTTGCTTGTTTCTATTTATGGTGTATACAAGGAATACATGTCTAAACAATGTCAACATGACGTGAGTGTGGTCCTAAGGACGAAATGAAGACTTGGAACAGTAATTTCTAAATCATCCCAGAATGATAAATTTTAAGAACTGACTGGTTTTTTGGTTTTGTTTGTTTTAAAGTTTTTAAGACAGGATTTCACTATGAGGCTCTAGCTAGCCTGGAATTCACTATGTAGACCAGGCTGGTCTAGAACTCAGAGAGCTCTGCCTACCTGTCTCTGCCTCCCAAATGCTAGAAAATTAAAGGTATACACCACCATGTCCAGCAAAAAGTGAGCCTTAAAGCAATCATCTTTTGAGAGTCCACACACCAAGTTCAGAGCTAGAACTCCACTGTCCAACTCCCCATCTACACTCCTTCCTGACTGCTTTTAAATTAAACAGAAACCTTCCTTTATGACATGTGTTTCCCTAAAATCTAATATTAAATGTATGTGGCCACCGTGATGGAAAAGCTCTTCAAAAAAGGAAAATTAGAGGCAAACATCAAAATTCACTAAACTGTAGAAAAAATATTATGCCAAGATGATGTAAGTTATGCACAGCCATGCGTAGTAGTGAATGTCTGTAAATCCTAGCATTTGAGAGGTGAAGGCAGGAGAATTCTGAGTTCTAGACCAGCTTGTACTTCAGAGTGAGATCCTGTCTTTAAAAAAAAAAAATGAATTTAAAAAAATAAAAAAACAAACAAAAACCAAAGTGAACACAGATATGTGGACCAAGTGACAGCCAATATATGTCTCTGAATATACAGACCTCTACAGAGATGGCAAGGATGAAAAAGACTTACAAGGTAAAATTATTTTCAGCTATTAAGATTCACTTTATTATTTTATTAAATGAGACAATTCAGCCTCAGAAAAACAAGCATCTTGTGCTCTCCCTCACTTTTGGATCTTAATGTTTATATGCATGAGTACAGGGGCTGTGACAGGGAGCAGGTGTTAAGAAAGTAAGAAGAACTAAAGGTCAAATGGGACAGCAAAGTAGAAAGGGGGCTACTGGGAGTAAAAGGGGAAGGGGGGGGGCAGAATGGAACACAAGGGAGTAAATAAAGACCAAAAATGGGTTTTGTTTGAAAAATGGTGTAATAAAACCTAATTTTCTATAAGCTAGTTAAAAGATCTACTTTCTAAATATATATATATCCACTGAAAGAAACAAATCATGGCCTTTCTCCTACAGTCTGCTTCTCTCCAACCTATCAAATCTACCTATTATCAGATTTATGCTTTATATTCTAATCATCCAAGTTGGAAATCCTGGTACAAACCTTGGATTCCAGCCTTGTCTTGGCTCCCTGTACCTGCCAACAAAAAAAAAAAAAAAAAAAAATCTTTTTATGTCACTGACTGACTGCTCAGTGTTTAGCATAGAGGGTGGCAGTTACTTTGTAATTGTTTATTACATATGTGAATGATCTCAGTTCACCAGTAACATATCTTCTTTAAATGATCTAAAAAACGATACCTAGCCGGGCAGTGGTGGCGCACGCCTTTAATCCCAGCACTTGGGAGGCAGAGGCAGGCGGATCTTTGTGAGTTCGAGGCCAGCCTGGTCTATAAAGTGAGTCCAGGACAGCCAGGGCTACACAGAGAAACCTTGTCTCGAAAAAACAAAAAAAAAAAAAAAACGATACCTATGCAAGTGCAGTCAACACTGCTCTCCTCTGCTTCTCTACTAATCCTCCATTTCAAACATTGCTATCTTATCTTTGATAGCCCATACCAAATCCAACATCCTAAATGAAACCCTGAAGAATCTGAAACAGGCTAAATTGGTTTTAAAGAGCATTCCTAGTCACCACTATATCTAGTGTCAACTTTCCCTCTTGAATGTCACAATCCTACATGTGGGTAACAGGATTTGCTCATCATTCCAGATGACTGAATTCAATTCTTAGGCCATATTTGGTAGGAGAGAACCAACTCCTACAAGGTGTCCTCTGACGTTGGCACTCTTAGCCCTCAAAATAAATAAATATTAAAACCAACAAACAAAATAGCAGCTTATACTGGTTCAGGCCCTTAATATACCAACTTAACCATACTAGTTCCTCCTGTTCACAGGAAACATCATAAACTGTAGGCAAACTATGAGGCTTCCTTCTACCTATTCCACAAAGCCCAAACTCCTGTATGGAACTTTCAAAGTTCTGTCAGATTTCTTTAAAATTAGTTAATATACACCTTTCCATCAATGTGCTGATTTCATATTGAGCATATTAGGCCTGATTCTATTTTTGCTCCTAAATTCTTCTGTGCCTAAAAAAGCAGACAAATCAGTTTTCTACAGGCCTGTATAGTAAATGATTAAGTACAGAATTTAAAAACATGCCTAATATACTCCCAAAAATATTACATAAAAAGTTGTATTACTTTCTACTGGGAAAATTACATTTTTTATTAGAATTTAAGATTAACATATTATATGAAATAATCTTACACCAAGAATAAGAAGATTCTAGTTCTAAGAATTATTCAGAAGGGGCAGGGAGATGGCTCAGAGTCAAGGAGCTGTTGCTCTTGCAGAGGACCTGAGGTCAGTTCCAGCACGCAGTCAGTGGCTCATAACCATCCATAATTCCAGTTCCAAGGGATCTGACACCCTCTCCTGACCACTGTAGGCACCAGGCACGCACATGGTAAACATATGTGTGTGTGTGTGTGTGTGTGTGTGTGTGTGTGTGTGTGTGCAGGCAAAACACTAATACACATAAAATAAATCTAAAAACAATTTTTTAAAGAATTATTAAACATTTCTGTTAAGTTGGGGCAATCCTATTATAAATCTTCACAATACACTTATTATTACACAGTTGCACATCAGTCCAAGATATGACTCAGTGGGCACATGGAAATGCACTTGCACCTACCAGCTAGCTTTACAACTGCTTTTCCTTAAACTACACTGTGAGTAAGTGAATCCCCCATATATGATATATGTAGGCCTTTTTAGACACTGGAAAGTTATCAAATATTTGATAATGAAAAAGTGTCTTTATAAAAACTACCTCAAAGAAACATAAACTATGCTTTTAAATTAATACCAAAATATAAGGGACATTTTTATAGATAAAATTTAACACCTGGTTTTATTTATATGCACTAAAATATATATCCCTCCCATAATAAAGGTTAGTCAATTTAGGAGACAGACATAAATCAATTCTACCAGTTTAACTGATGGGAAGGTGCGGAGGGCAGGGGAAGATTCAATAATACAAAATGGGAGAAAAAGGACTAACAGGAAATAACAAGTATAACATTATATTAAAATAGCACATCATTCTTTTCTAGAATGACCAATACCAAATGCCTGAGATTCCAGTGCACACGTTTCACTTTATATAGAGAAACCTATGCAAAGAAATATAACATGTTCAGAAAGAAGAAAAGAAGGACATGGCTAAGTTTTCATTGTAGCGGGTCTACAATATTATAATAAAACAGAACATACAAAAGCTGTTTAGCATTCTTGTCTTTCTTTAGTTGTTGTTGTTCGTTTTTGTTTTTTTTCAGTTCTGAGAATCAAACAAACAAACCCGGAGCCCCGCTCATACTAGGCAAGTGTTCTACCTCTGAGCTTTGTCTGTAGACCATTAGCGTTATTTAGGGCACAATCTTAATCTTGTATGCATGTTTATCACAGCACAGGATCTGGCTTTTCAGAGAACCTACCTACAGAGACTATATTCAGAAAGGGTAAAAGCACAAATCACATTTGGATCACAGTGGGTTCTGGTAGTAATGATGTATTCTATAGATTTTTTTCTTTTTTAGGATGCTTGTAAACTGCACAAGCAAAAGAACTACAAGTTTAAACACAGCCTAGGCTATATAGCTGGTGAGGCCAACCTGGAATACATAGTGAGTTCCTGTCTCAAACAGTAACAACAAACTGGGAAAATCAAAATAATTATAGCCAGGCTTGTTGGTGTAAGCCTACACTACTCCAGTGACTAAAGGAGGAAGACCACAAGTTCTAAGATAGCCTGAGCAACTCAGCAAGAGCCTGCTTCAAAATATAACATTAAATGGCGTGGGGAAAGGAGTACTGAGGAGTACTGCTCAGTGGTACAGTGTTTGCTAAGCATCCCAAGAGGGGGAAAAGTTTGAATATTATGGTATACTGACTTAACAAATGTATTCGCTTAGATCCTACTATCCACAGATTCTTAAATCACTCTATCTTGGTTTCTGTGTAATGTTTTAAGCTGCTTTGTCAAAAGAAAGATTCAACAAGTAAGTGAAAAAGTACACAAAGAACAGCTCCTTGCTTAGACACTAGAAAAATTAAAGGAGTCACAATCAAGTCTTGCCCCAGGTCCTCAAAATACCCTTAGAGTTAAGACTATGAATTCATCTCTGAAGGAACCAAATTTCTGCATGAAATGAGTGTATTTCTACAACCAACACTCAACAACGTTCACAAAAGAAATGTAGAAATCTGAAAGTTATCTGCTATGTGTGCATATAAATCACAGTTTCCAACTGTTTCTTCTAACAAAAATAAAAATACAACTTTTCTAGAAAGTACTATGGAAAATCTAACCTGCTTTCTAAGGTGCTATACAAAGGAGGCAAGAGCATCACAAATAATGTACATATGTTTGCCACAAAATTATTAATAACAACCAAACAAGAAAAAACCCTAAAAGTCAAAAACCCCACACCTATAAACAATCTAAATCATTCAACATAAGAATATGATTAAATTATGGTACACAAGAGAATATTACATAACCATGGGGTGGACAAAATGCATTTACTGATAAAATCCATAAATTGTTAGTAAAATATTAAAATTTAAAATGTACATATAAACATTTCTACACAAAACCTTAGATTCTTAATTTTGTTTGTACCTTTCTAAAGCCCCCTACAATGTGAGGAAGAAAAATATTTTGCCTTTGTTTTAAAGTCTTCTAATTCTTACAGCCAAATGTCTGAAAATATTTTAGCAAAAATATTTCTTTTGTGTGGGAAAGAAAGAAATCAGAACCCACCACCTGCTCATAGATGAAAGTGGAAAATTATCTAAATTCGCTACAAACTGATGATGAGTAGACTGTTCAAATTACTATACTATAATCTAAGTGTCATAGGACAGCAAGAATATAAAGTAAAAGTGCTATATTTTTAAAGACTGTGAAGTGGGAGCCAGAAAGATGGCTCAGTAGGTAAAAGTATTTGCCACCAAGTTAAACTGTTTTAATTGTATGTCAATATACCCTACAATGCTGGAAAGCTAGAGAATTTCAACATTTCTTCTCATGTAGAATCACCTATTTACATGAAATAGCAACTAACCATATGAGCAGTTTCATCTTTAATACAAAGGTGAATAATGTGTGTGCGTGTGTGTGTGTGTGTATGCACAGACAGATAGATATCAAATCAAATCTCTGCTTCTAGCATGTGCACACTCACAGTACTCTAGTCTAGTATACACCATGAATAAGGTCTCAAAAGAGACTTCATAACATCTAGACACATCTGCACACTATACAATACCATGAACTCAGATACATGTAAGAAAGCTGTTCAAGGTCATAAAAAGCTACATTCCAATCAAGGTCAACTTTCTGAAATATGTTTGAGCAAGAGCTTATACTATTAAAAGATACCATCAAATAATAATTTAGAGTAGTAACTATGTTACTTAAATACCCATTTAAAAACTACAGCACAATGATTCCCCCTTCTCAGGCTGGCAAACACTGGATTTTCTCACTTACATTTAAGAGTGTAGCCAAAATTAACAGCTTTGAATTCAGAGCGTATTGCCAACACCATCCTCTGTTCTGCTGTTTTCCATTCCCTGAGTTATCAGCAACATCAAATTACTGCCAGGAACGTTATTCCTTTTACTTTAAAAATGTTAGCACTCTCCCGAGACAGACTAATCATGACTACTCTACAACAACAGTAGACAGCTAAAATCCGCATGGCTTGCTTAATTAGATCTTTTACATAATTTTAACTAAAAATAATAATCAATGAAAAAAAAGCCAATTAACATTCCACTTCAGAATCTATAACCCAAATACTATAAAGATTAACAAGTCAGTAAAAACCAGGTACTGTTCCAATATACCAATAAACAGGCAGAGGGTTAGTTTTACTATCTCAGTAAAATACTTTTAAAAAGGAAACAACATAAATGGTGAAAAGCAAATAAAGATATTCAAATATTTTATGTGTAGCAAGCTAAAGTGGCATTTAGTAACTGAAAATTCAAACTATGTTCCTGAAATATATTCAGATACAAATATAATTCCATTATTGTCTTTGCAGGCATTGGACACCTTCATGTGACCTCTAAACCCACGTTTCTAAAGTTGGCACAATACCTCAAGTTATATAAAATCAAACAGGGTTGTCAAAGTGAGGTTAATTTTTAAATAAAAAAACCACTGCAAACATAAACTATAATCTTTGCACTTAAAACTAAATGCTCTTTCAACTTTAGACTTATCAAAAGCTTTATATGTGAATATTTAATATTAAAACTAAAAACTATATTTAATCGCTACATATAAGGATTGAAAACAAAGCATCACATTTTGAAGCAAAAAAACAGATATTAACAGAGTTGCTATAGAGAAACATGACTTTTCTTCTAACCAAATTATCAGCATGCTTTTAACACATTCTAGACATACCTACCAGAAACAATATTACTGCTAATGATCTTGCCTCCCAAGGTAGCTAATGATTTGGGTACTACAGTAATGATGCTACCACTGGTAGTTTTCACATAGGTTGCAGCTCCAGGGGTTGTAGCTACACGACCTAAGGATGGGCTTACTGTTGGCCGGGTATAGGTTGCCTGAGTGCCTATAGGAAGAAAGTAATGAATAGAAAACTTTGTCAATACCTATAAACAATGAGAATCATACAATTTCACTACAGTTTAACATCGTCTATATCACTTTAACTTGAAAATGGAATTGCAAGGTGTCAAGACATTCATTTATAATTTTACAGCCAGTTTTCAATGTGTATAGCAAGAATCAATGCCAAGCCAATTCTCATTAACTTTACATATAAAACTTTGTGATGTGTTGCATCAAATTACCAACCCAAGGAAAGGTAGAACTCCCCCTTCTCCCGCTATCTTTCTTCTGCTAGTTTTTTGTCAAAGCTTAAATATAAATATCCTCCTGCCAAAGCATTGGAGGTGTGTCTGTTACAGATACTAAGGTTACTGTGTCTGTCTGATGCTGTCCCAGAGCCAAACCCAATGTCACCACTCAGCACATAAAGTAATATTATTTTACCCTGCTACTTTCTAAAGAGACTTCCATCTTTTAAAGGGTCAGTCCATTATTCTACTAGAGATGTAGCTGAAACTGCCAAGAATTGCCAGAACCAGTTTTTAGCCTAAAATCATCTCTATTTGCATACTGACCTGTTAGAAAATCTATCTTTACTTCGCTCTCAAAGGCTTTTATACCCATTCCTACTATTTCTATGATTTCTTCTTCTCCAAAGAAGGATTTAAAACTAATCAGATGAGTCTGCTGCAGTTTCTTATAAACTCAGGAACCCAGAAAGACTACTCATAAAGGAAAGGTTAGCCTCAGGGAAAATGAAGAAGAAAAATGGAAAAGGCTAAGATGGCATTTGCTTAAACTGAAATGACATTCAGAGACCATGTGACAAACATTTCCAAAACACTCACTTCAGAAAAAAATACTTTTAGGAAATTACTTACTTTAAAAGTGTACAACCACTACAACCATGAGAGTTTGACCATTAAGAAGAATTAGACAAATCATAGTATACATCTGAACCAGAAAAAAAAAGTCTAATACAAAGTAAACATGCCCCAGGGGTATAAAATTTGAATACTTTGAATTATAACTATTTAAAAGAAACATTTGCTGCACTGTAGAAGCAGAAACATGAGCTAGTATTGCTATGGGTCTTTTATGTAGGTTCTGGGGATCTGAGCTCTGGTCCTTACACTAATGTTTTAACAAGTGTACGCTCAGTTTTACCAACTGAGCTCTCTACTTAGCTCCTGACTTAATAGTTATGAAGTTCACAAAGGGTGGTAATTTAAAATATTCTACATTATTAGCACCTCATGCAGACTGATTGTGCTCTTCTATCTGAGAACAGTAACAGGCACCCATCAGTCTAGGTAGCCCTTACTACACTGTAATATAACATGCACTCTTAACCTCACTAGTAACATCCTAGAGTAGGGCACATTTTTAGCTACTCAACAAATCCTGAGTGAGCACCTACACATGGTGAATAAAGAATCTTATTGTCTAATATGAATCAAACAATTCAACAAACAACTAGGTAAGTAGAAATTGGAATAACTGCAATAAAGAAAAATAACAAGAGGACTACAAAAAAACAAAATATCAAGAGAGAGGTAACTTCAGGATAGAGACAGGAGTAGAGGGAGCCGAGAAAGATTTTTTTGAAAACCGTTTGGTAGAGAGCTTGCCTCGCAGGCACCTGGCCCTTGGTTTGATCTCCGGCACCTTATAAACCTGTGTGGTGGCACACACCTATAATCCTGGCACGCAGGAGGTGGCGGCAGGAGGATCAAGAGTGAGTTCAAGATGACCCTCAGTTACACAGAGGTTCTAGGCTACAGTCCCAGTCTCTAAACAAAATGAAAAAGGACTTCTTTGTAGAGCTGTCTCAATTTCTACACGTGCAACGTGACACACACTGCTGGAATGGAGTTACTTGATGACATGAATGAATGGACTGATGCTTGTAAAACTTACCAGTAGGAGTAGTTACCAGTTTAGTTGTCATAATTGCACCATTACTGCTAACCACCATAATTGGGGAATTGCTACTGGTGGGCAGAGTTGCAGTCACTGGTTTGGGTAAGATTTTACTTGGTTGAACCTGCTGTGTGATGATTTTAACACCTTTGAAAGAAAAAAGATAAATCAGTACAAATAATTGTTTTTAAATGTCACTTAGCCCAATAAGGCAACAGTCACACACATTTACTGAGTCTTCCCCTAGACATGCCTTTGTAACACTGGTGAAACTCTAAGCTTTCGTTGCTCAAATTCCTCTTTCCTAACTTCTCCCAATTCAACAATTACATTAGCAGATTTCTTAAAGAAGACTAAATCTAGACTTTTATCTATGGCAGAATGCATGTGAGCTTTGAAACCTGTTAGCAAAAGCAAGCAGTCTGTCTGATACAAGCACACGAGAAGAGAGGATGAGAATAAGGCATCAAAAGCAGTCCAGTCCATGCAGCCCTCCAGATACTCAGCAGTGAAACAACTTTCCATGATTCTTTGAACTGACATAATAAGCTGACAAAAATTTAATAGGCTAAGGATAGTTTTTGTTTAATTTTTAAATGGCTTTCTCATTTTTCATTGTTTTGTATTGTATAGCCAAGGCTGCCCTGGACTACAGATTCTACTGCCTCTGCCTCCTGAGTACTGGGATTACAGATGTGTGCCACCATGCTCAGCTTGAAAAACAGACCTTTCTTTGTTTTGGTTTGTTGTTGGTAATGTTGAACCCAGGGATTCATACATGCTAGGTAAGTGTTCTACCTGAAGTCCTTAAGTAGTTTTCTATACAAAAGTATTTAATAATTCACTTTATCAAATACAAATGCTAAAAAAGCCCACATCAGCAACGCACCTATATAAAACATGAGTGTGGAAGAATACAAGGGCAATATGCAATTATTATAAAAATGTTAAAGAAGTTATATTAAGACTTTTTTACAAAAAAATTTAAATTTTTTATTTACAAAGTTATGATGTTTACATTGGCGTTCCAGACATAAAGTATTCACTAAAAAGTATATTATGTTAGCTACACTTTTAAATCAGTGGTAACTAAAGAAGAAAAATTTAGTGCCATTCTCCACTCTAATCTTTGAAGAAAAAAATACATAAAATAAAACATTCTCAGAGAAAATCCAAATTTATATCATTTTTTGGTGTGGCATGATGCCTAATCTCAATTGTCAATTTGATAGAATTTAGAATCATCATGGAAACAAAGCTCTGGATCTTTCTGGGGGGCTTTTCTAGATTAGGTTAAGGAAGATCTACAGCATTCCATAGACTCTGTTCCTCGATTGAATGAAAAACAGACAGGAACTGCACTAGCACTGCCTGCTGTCGGCTCCTTCACTGAAGGCTCAATATGACCCACTACCTCAAGCTCCTGCCACCATTATTTCCCTACCATCAAGATCCTCTAACTTCAAGTCAAAGTAAACCCTTCCTTTCCCGATAGCTTTTGTCACAGCAACAAGGAAGTAACTAATACAAGTGATGATGTAAGCTGCGACATTAAGGAAAGAAATAGATCTACAAATTAATAGTTCTAAATAATTCTAAACTTCTATTAGCTAAGAAAGAACTTGAAATTATGGTATTTGGGCATAATTACTTAAATAACTTTCATGACTATTTTTTAATCTTCAAAATAAAAATTATATTAGTATATACCTCATAGGACTATTGTAAGAATCAAATGAATTTGTAAAGTAGCTAATATATGCCAAGAATTCAATACATATTATAGAAATAATTCTGAATATAATAAACCATAAACAGTGAGGTTATATAAGGAAAAATTACTTCTAGTATTTTTTTTTACTAATGAACCATAGCCCTACATAATTCCCATGCAGAAAAAAGCTCCAAGAAATAACTATCACAGAAAAAAAGTCATACAGCCAAGAGACAATTCTGCTCAGTCCTATGCAAATCAACAGATCAAATAAATAACATTGGGAGAAAACATTATTTCTCAAAACTGACCATAAAAAGAACAAATCAAATAAACAAATTTCCAAAGAAGTTTTTAGAACTTCAGCCTTCTCAGCAGGTGGCAGGCATAAAGAGTTGCCCTCAAAAGGACAGTTATTTCAATACATCTAAAACATTCTGGAGAGCCAAGCCTGATGGGATGGCATGCGAACTCTTCAATCTACACAGTGGAATTAATGAAAGTTTTAAAGCAATCACCATTAAAAGGCTCTGGGGAACACAGGATAGCTCGACAGGTAAAGGCGCTGACATCAAGCCTGACCACCTGAGTTCCATCCCAAAGACTCACATGGTGGGAAAAGAGAACTCATTCCTGTAAGGTGTACTCTGACTTCCACGTGCACACCATGGCACACATGCATGCACAGACATAAGGTCTCACACAGCACATGTGCACATACACACATGTACACATGAAATATAAATAAAATGCAATAAAAAAGAGAGCCCTCTGGAAAGGGGTCATGTGGCAAACAAATAGCAAAGAAACACCTACCCAACCAAACCTATAAACGCTAAAGTCAAGCTCTGTGGCATGTAAGCCAGGACCATTTCTCTTTCCCTCCTTCAGCTCAGTTAAGTTGGTGACTCTACTACAGTCATAGAGTGCAAGGTCCTTCTGCACAGCTCCTAGCCAGAGGACATTCCTTTCAGAACAACAGGACTTCAGCTTATCCTCCTCACAGGTACTTAATGCCAACTGAAATACCACAGAGAATATTTTCAATCCACAGTAGAATCCAACTAGAAACCAAGACCAAAAGGAACACACACACACACACACACACACACACACACCACCACCACCACCACCACCACCACCAACAACAACAACAACAAAACAAAAACCCTCCAAACATTTGGAAATAAAATAGTATAATTCTAAATAAACTGTCAAACAGGAAGTCGCAGGGGAGGCTTCAGAACAAAAATTGTACGAAAATGACAACATATCAAAGTATACAGGATATTGACAAAATAATGCTGAGAAAGATTTATCAAAGCAGTTATAAAACTGTAGAACTAAATGCTAAATGCATAGAAAAGAAAAAAGGTCTTTAATCAATAATCCACATTCCGGTCTCAAGAAGCTAGAAAAGCAAAATAAAGCCAAAGAAGATCTGCAGAATATGGCATTCAAAGATGTTTTCTTAACTTAAGATTTTTTGATATCGAGACATGTCAGCTCCTGACAGCACCCCCTATATTACTCCAAGTAGAAGATGAGCATCGAAGAATCTCCAGTGGGAGATGATTAAATTGGTGGTAAGCCATTCTCTTGGCAAGAAAAACCACTTGCTTCAACTGTAGACAGACTTCTGTCCAAAAAGGACAAAACTTGGAAGCAGGTAAGTCGACAGCCTAGCTCTGCCAAGACAGGGTAGGTAAGTCCTTCATAATTCCTGCTATACAACCAATGTCTGTCAGAGAAATGGGGCCAAATGGCTGAAGATTGATGCTGTAATGTATGGAGAGAAAATGGGAACTGTCCAGGAAGCCACTGGTATGTCATTTTTTAGTTTTGGAAGCTGCAGGCCCTGCACTTCCTATATAATCAGATATATTTATCCCTCTCAGGTCTCTGAGGTGGTTGAAGAATAGATACCTAGAGTGTCATAGTTAAATTTTGAGTTGTTTAGGAATCAAGAGGGTGTTCTGGATCTAAGAAGATATTTTTAAAATTATGAGGCAAGTTAGTATGAAAGCTGAGTTAGATATAGAACTTTAAACTCATGGAGATGGTTAGATAGTAGAATGTTAAAGTCAGGTGCCAAATACATATG
>CAJQZJ010001826.1:23432636-23463867 GCA_907164525.1 Lophiomys imhausi | reverse complement strand
AAAAAAAAAAAAAAAAAAAAGAAGGGAAGAGGATGGTGGGGCTGAGGGGGAGGAGGGTGGAAGGGTGGGACTGGAGGGGGGAGTAGGGAGGGGATTGTGATTGAGATGTAACTTGAAGAAATAAAAAATAAATTATTAAAAAAAAAAAGAAAACAGAAAAAATAATGAAACCAAAAATTGAAAACTGACAGGAAATGATCAATGAAGTAAACTCTATTTAAAAACAACAAAACTAAACTAAAAAGCTTGATAAAATTGAAAATCCCTAGAAAAGCTAACAAAGAAAAAGATCATCAGTATAGACCTTGTAGCCATCTAAAGGATAAGGAACTGATAGTGATAACTAACCTTATTTTGACAACTTAGAAATGAATAAACTACCAAAGCTCAACAGAGATGAAACAGCTAATCCAAACAGTTTTCTAACCATTAAAAAAAGTAAGTTCATAATTTAACTGCTCCCAAAATAGAAATCCTGAGGCCCAGATAATTCACTGGAGAAGTCAAGTAAGTATTTAAGGAATTAATAACAATCTTCCCTAATCCCTTCTAGAAAACAGAACACTTCACCCTCATTCTGAGGCCACTAGTTCCTTGATGACCAAACTAGACAAAGACACGACAAAATAAGACAACTAACTATACATCAACTCAGCAAACAGTCTGAGGAACCAAGTTCAGAGCCCTAGCATCCACACAATGCTCTAAGCCAGGGTATGGGGCCCTGACTGCAATCCCAGTGTTCTAGAGTAAGAGGTGGGGATAAAGGGTCCCAAAGTAAGCCAGGAAACTGAACTAAGCAAACTGGCAAGCACTAAGTTCAAGTGAGAATCCCTGCCTCAGCTTTTAAGATGAAGAATGGTCATGGACACCTGTATCGACCTCTGGCCTCCACGCGCAGTTGTACACGTGTGCACAGAAACCTTCATATCTATACGTACTCACATGTGAACACACATATATACACTCACCACATATATACATACATACATTAAAAACCCTCTCATGGACAGACATAAAAATTGAAAGTACTGATGTATAAAAAAAGAATTATATTCTATGACCACCTAGGATTTGGTCATGGAATGCTACCATATATATGTAACTGGTTAAACAGAAAATCAACCCATAGGATTCATCATATCAGCAGCTAAATATGAAAAGAAGTATTTGCTCACATCCCTTGAACATGGAAAAACATCTGACAGAACCTAACATTAGGTCGTAATGAAAAGCCCCAGGAAAGTAGAAATGTCACATCCTCAACTCAAAAACCACTTACACAAATCACATAACAAGTCTCACTCAACACTGAAAGACCGAATGCCTTCTACTCAAAACTGGCATCGAGGAAACAATGTCTATTCTGTTCACTCCTACTCATTATAATTCCTGCTAGTGAAATAAGTCAGAAAAGGGAAAGGCAGCTGGGGAAGAATAGTGACTGGAAAGGAAGAAAATCCCTGTCCTCATTTACAGATGACATAATAAAATACATCCTGCATACATAGAAATCCAAAGAAATATATGTATACTCCCAGAAATAATAACATTTAGCAAGCTAGAGGAATACAAGTTCAACAACATGTTTACACACCAACAACAAACATGTAAAATGGAAATTAAAACCACAACACCATTTAGAGTCACTAAGAAAATCACTTAAGGCTATAGCTTAAAAAACACAGGTATTTCCTACTGGAAACCATAAAACACTGAAGAAAAAAAAAATTTTTTTTAAATCTAAATAAATGGGAAGACATGCTATGCTTATGACGTCCAGGACCAGGAGTGTGCATTGAGGATGCCCCATGCACATTTTCCAGTTACCTGACTCCTGTTTGATCTGGATGGTAGGTTTGATTCCAGGTGGCAGCGGTGGCTGTTGAGACACTGAAGAAGGCTGGGCTGCTGGCTGCTGCGACTGCTGCTGCACTTGGTGTGACTGCTGCTTAGGAGACTGCTGAGGCTGTTTAGGGAACTGTGCAAGGACCTGGGCAGGGGCGCTCACTAAGCTTTTGGGGGAAGGAAGTCTGGTCGATGCCATTTTGATTGCTGATGTAGATATACCTATAGAAAAGTAAAGAGGATTTAGGAAAGGGGAAGGTGGGCAGGTCAAAACAAGGAGGATCTGAACCATTCCATCAGCATTCTGTCTTGGAAAACCAAAAGGTCAAATGAAAAGCCAACTGTTGTAAAAACAGAAACTTCCAAAGTAGATGAATCACAGAGCCCACTTCTGGTTATAGTCTTGCTTCATTAACAAGCTTCTAATTTTTCTGCAACTATCTTGCTTATTTTCATTGCTGTTTAATTCTATTACCATTGGTAGTTGCTAGTCTAATTTCTTTCTTCCTTTCTAAAACCATGTTTTTCCCCTTGAGAATCCACATTCCTGGACATTGGCATATAATTCTGTTGAGGCTGGTCCATCCCTAAGTTAGCTTTAGAGGGCAATTCTCAATTGATTTAAGTTTGTCATGGTACTCCACTACTTTTTCTAGGAATAAGGTAAAGTTAATTATAGACAACATGCTATGAGAGAAATCTTTTGCTGGAGAACATCTAGGTAAGGCTTTCTCTTTTCAAGGAGGGCTATACAAAAAAGAATTTTCTCTTCTTCTTTTGGATACTTTCATACCTGGCTATGATACCTACAATGTACTCATCTAACCAACAATGAAGTTACCTAAGAAGGGAAAAGAATTCCTTGATGGTCCAATGATTAGCCTGACTTGGCTGAAATCTTCTGTCTTACAGATTTCCTGAAGTGATCAACTCTCTTACAGTTAAAACCAGTCAATCAATGCTTATTTATGTGAAGTTATTCATTTAATCACTAGTCACATTTTAAAAATAAATTTAGTTACTAATCCAGTCAAGACTATAGAATAATTAATTTATTGTACATTTGGATGCCCAAAAGAATACAGGGAACACCACTAAATAAAACATATGATTAGTCCATCTTTGGAAGAATTAGGAAAAAGCTACACTGGTAATTTTGACTAAATATGTGCTATGGTTTGGGTATAAACTAGAGCCCATGTCTTAAATGTACAATCCCCAATGTAAAGTCTTAAAAAGCTAGAAATTTCATTTGACTTAATGATTATAGTTTAGAGTAGAACCTTTAGGAGATCTTTAAAACTAAACAGAAAAATCAGGGAGGAGCCCTACGATTGAATATCAGTGGCTTTTTAAGAGGAAAAGAACTCAGAGGAGGCACATAAATGCATTCCTTGTCTCTTGCCATGTGACCACTATGCACTGTCCTAAAGCTCTGAAAGCAAGTTATTAAACTTGGATTTCTCAAACCATAACCAAAATAAATCATTTTCCATTGTGAAGTTACCCAGCCTGAAATACTTCATTACCGAACAAAAATGCCCTAATTACAATATGAAAGAGTTAAAAGTTGCAACATGAACCTTAGAGAAAGAATGAAGCCCAAAATCCGTTAAAGAGATGCTTCAGTGGGTAAAAACATCTGCTGTGTAAGCTTGAGGATTTGAGTCTGATCTCCAAAGCCCACATACAGGTAGAAAAAGAGGACCAACTCCACAAGTTGTCTTCCAACTGCCATACACTCTGTGACACATAATAATCATATTATGTGATGTACACACAATAATAATACAAATCAAGTGTAAGGGAAGTAAGATAATATATAAAAGAGCGAGCACTGGTCATGTTTTGTATGTTTAAGAAGATACCAAAGGGGGGGAAAACCAAGACTAAGACAGCATACTAGTTAAACAGTTTCAATAAAAACAAAAACGCTTAGCTATTCCTAGGCTGGTACAATGGGTCAGCAGATAAAAAGGACCCTGCTATGCCTGAGGACCCACGTGATAGAAGAAAACCAACTCCCACAGGTTATCCTGACTTTCATATATGCATCATGACTGTGCATGCCACAAATGTACACAAAACCACAGTCACAAACAATATAAATAATAATATTTTTTAAAAAGGAAAGAAATTATTCCCTCATAATGTTGTGTTTTATTTTGCATTGTTTTATAAACAAAACTAACAAAGACTTACTATGAGTCAGGCATTAGTGAAGTGATCTAATGCAATGGCCCAGGAAGGTAAAGTGTGCACACAGAAGCCCCAGAAGCTCATTTCCCACTGAAAACTCTTGCTCGAATGCCAGTGAGGCCCAGTAAAAGTCACAAAGACATTAATCCAGAAAACTGAAACTAGGGAATAATCTAAATAATAATAAGTGAGTAATATACTGTCCAACAGTAACAGAATTAAACAATGATGAAAACAACTAAGGCAGTTAAAGAAAGCAGAAGCAAGTCAATGATGCAAATCTATAAGAAAACGCTGTCAAACGGAATAGGCACTTTTTATTACAGAAACATAAGCAGCACTTCAGTGTGGGTAAAAGGCTCAATCTATTAAAACGGAAGGCACTGTGATAGAGTGGGTAATTGGTAGACTTCTTTCTATTTCTTTATTTTTCTCTAAAACTCCTGAATCCACTTGTTTCAGGTTTAAAAACTTAAAAAAACAAAACAAAAAAACTTAGATGCTAGATGTGGACCATCATGAAACTGGCAGGAGAGGGAAATTTGACAAAGACAGAACCTCACAGGGTAAGAGTGGATTACAGATATTTCTTTAGAGCCTGTCTAAATGAAATGAAAGGAACAATACTAGCAGAGGCAATAACTGGAAGCAACACGCTACATAAGCTGAGGCAGGCTCAGCAGAGAACTGAGACCAGCAGAAGACTGCCACAGTCATGACGTCCAAAGGAAATATGAGGAAAAGGGTAAATGGAAGAAAACCGTGTCTTACCAAATTAAGAGGTGGTGTCAACAGAACAAATGTAATCAGCTAAAATAATTAGATATGGCCCATTCTTTGGTTAATGGAAGGCAAAAGGACAGACAATAGAGGCAACAAAAAAGCTAGTTATAGTTTCCGATCTTGAGCAAAGCCTCAGAAAAACCAAGTAAGAAGCAGTCATGTAAAAATAAAGTATTCTCATATATACACAAAAACACCAATTCACACCTCTCTCTATGATACCAGGACCAGACTTAATACCAAACTAAAAATTCTCTTTTGCAAACATTAAAGTGCACAACAGTATGAACAATATGCTGCTAACTTTTATCTAAGGTAAGGTTTAAATATGTATCTGTGTGCTTCCATGTTTACAAAAGGAAGAACTTAGAAAGTAATGGGGTCAGGGGAGAGAAGGACAGGAGAAGAGGAGTTCCAGGCAAACACCTCACATTCTCAAGCTAAGAGAAGGTGAGCAGAAGACAAGTCACCACTGACCTAACAGCGGAGATTCTCAATCCCAAGACTGGAACATACACACATACACACACACACACACACACACACACACACACACACACACACACACACACTCTCTCTCTCTCTCTCTCTCTCTCTCTCTCTCTCTCTCCCTCCCTCCCTCTCCCTGTTGCTTTCAAAATTCCTCCACACAAAGAATTAAACAGTGGCCCATCACTCACCTTGTGCTACTGTTGACATGACCACAGATGGTGTGGAAGATACCACCGCTGTTACTGCAACTGTACTAGAAATAGGTGATGGTGTAGAACTGCTGTTGCCACTGCTGCTACTGGTGACCAGAGAGGCCTGTGATGCAGTTATAACAACAGGTGGCTTCTGAGTCGTGGAGGCAATGACTGAGGTTGGTACTAGCTTAGTAACCGCTGCATAGTTATGGGATTTGGAGAGAATGTTGGGCACGAAGGTTGAACTTGGTGATGTGGTCACTATAATAACCTAAAGGAGGAAAGATAGGTTATTTTCAGTACCTACTATATTCTATCACTGTATTAAAACTCATATACAATTCAAAACTAAGCTTAATATGAGAAATAATTCAACAGAGAGGAATATACAAATTAAAAGTATATGAGCCCTTACCAGCAATCATAAAAACTAACTAAAACCAACGATTTCAGCAAGTATTTTAAGAGGCAGTGTTCAGTGTTGTGCACAGTGTGGCTCTGCAAGCATCCCACCACACTACAGACCATTTAGGGGTAAACCTACACCATGACATGAGAAAGAGGCCTGGAGAGCTGGCCACTTGCAAGTACTTATTGAGCATCTACTATGTGCCAGGCTGAGGACAGAAGAATGAACAAAACTTAGTTGCATAGGGTTTACACTCTACTGTGGAGAGAGAAATAAAAATACATGATATGCAGAAACAAATGGATAAGACAATAAACACAGGTTAAGAAATAAAAAAGGATGATGAGATTGTTGAAAAAAATGTTTTAAATAAAGGTAAAGGTGACATCTGAGTAGAAACCAGAAGGAGGTCGGGATACAAGCCATGTGCTGTTAACAGCTAGAAAGGCATTCAGGAGCATGGGGAGTAGTAAACAAAGGTCCCAAGGCAAAGCAAGCTTGGCATAATCAAGAATCTATAAAAACTTAAGAGACAGACTGGCACTTATAAGGCACACAAAATAGTTGCGAAGTAATGGAGGACAAGATGATGCAAAGTTATCACAGTTCATCTTTTCATATGATGTGATATAAATGGCAGCACTTCTCTGTGATCTTCCTCCATAAAACTCATAACTTTAATCTAATGAGGAGAAAAACATTCAAGCAAATTCTAGGAATGGGCATCATACTAAAACACCTGACCTGCCCAAGTTATCAAAACACATGAAAATCTGAGAAACTTTCACAGTGAAAAGTATTTAAGGAGACAGGACAGGTAAATAGAATGTGGCATCCTAGGTGAGAATCCTGGAACAGAAAAGGACAGTAAGTAAAACCCAAGGAAATCCAAGTAACCTATGGATTTAAGTTAATATTAATGCTTTATTACTTTTAGTTAAAACAGTGCATCAAGCCACACATGGTGACACATGCCTTTAATCCCAGCACTCGGGAGGCAGAGGCAGGCGGATCTCTGTGAGTTCAAGGCCAGCCTGGAATACAGAGTGAGTCCAGAACAACTAGGGCTGCACAGAGAAACCTGTCTTGAAAATAAGCAAGTAAACAAACAAACAAACAAAAACAAAGCCACAATGCATCATACTAATGAAAAATATTAACAGGGAAAGAGGTACAAAGTATGCAACTTTTATAAATTTCTATAAATCTAAAACTTCTAAAAATTAAATCTATTGTTTTAAAGTATCTCTATCTGATACATCTAAGCTACAGTAGGGCAGTGACAGTAGATACAGACAAATTAAGACATTCTTTCAAGCCAGCAGAAATGGTAGTGATGGATGTACTTGTGGGAACTGTCAGATACATCTTATAAGTGAACTAGGAGGCTGTGCTCCTATCCTAGCTCAAAGAACAGATAGAGAGAAAGAGGTCAAGGTTTGGAAAGTAAGGCAGAGAATCCAGAGTTAGCAGCAGTGCACTTCACAGAGAATAGCACTGAAGAAAGACCCCTGGCCAGCATCACCCAATGTGCTGAAAAAAAGAGAAAAAAAAAAGTGCAGAAAGAGCAAGGAAGGTTAAAAGCAGAAGCTGGATCTAATATCAAAGCCAGACTAAAGTATCTAGATCTCATATTAAGAACAGTAAGAAGCCATAGGAAGATTTTAAATACAGAAACAAGATATGATATCTATTGTAAAAGATCATTCTAGCTGCCATGAAGTAAGAACCAAGCATGGAAGCAATTAACAGCAAGCCAGAAAAGAAGTGACAGAAGTTTCTTGGGCTGGGATGTTAGCAGAAAGAAAGGAAAATGATCAGATTCAAATTATTCTGACAAGCAGAGAAACTAAAACTTGTTGATGAATGACAACCATAGGGTTCCTACAGCAGAACCAAGAAGAGCTCCCAGAGCTGATATATATATGGACTTACTTAAATGTTCTCAGATCCCATGACACAGATACTATTATTATCCCCATTTCACAATAGAGAATACAAAAATTATTTATGCTTTGGTAGTATGTCACAGTTTTGTTTTGGGGAGAGTAAGCGGTGCTACAGTGATACCCACTTCTTTCACTAAAACTATTTGTGCCTACCTAGGACAGAACAAATTGTTTTGAAAAATAGTCAAAGAAGTTAAGGAAGAAATTCTTTTTAGTTTTACATTGGCCTTTAAAAAAAAATCTTAAGTCAGTCAAAAATCTTCTGAGGGAGTTCATACTCTATATCTACATCCAGGAAACTTTAACTATACCATTACTACATATTTTCAGTGTAACAAAGAATTTAAGACATTAGTCCATTACTTTAAGGAGTCTGTTATTTTAACAATAAAGACATGTCTCAACCAGCAGACACCTGTAGACAGCTGGGCAGTATCATCACAAGCAGGCTGGATTAGGCAACAATATGCAATACTATTGAAAACAACCAAGAAACTATTATACAAACTGAGAAGTGGACCAATATGGTAACAGAGTCATAAATTAATGAGCCATGACTTATGACTTCTTCAAAGTCAAATGAGCCTGCATTTAGATCATCTTGCCTCTGCCATTTTCAAATGACAGGCCCCTGGACATTTTAAAATCTTAAGGCTCCAATTTATTTTTTCTATAAAATAGGGATAATAATTCCAACCTTACAAAATCATTACAAGGATTAGATAGATGATATAATCATATGAAGCATCTACTAGGCACATAGCAGGTGGTCAATATTTGACAGTTAACAAATGGTACTTACTAGATCTATTTAATGTTAGATGATATGAGTAAAGCATTATAGATCACTTCCATATAGAAATGATATTCAATATACTGTGTTTGCTTCACTAGAAATATTTTCTTTCTTCCCTGCCTAACTCTGATATCCCCGAGTATACAAAAAACTCATAGCTACCACACCAAAACTAATTAGAGCGCTAAAGGCAATTGTGTTTCACTTTTGTCAATCCTGAACCAATAGTCACAGCTTCCAAGAGGCACAATGCTAATGAGTGCAGTACAAAAGAGGATTCACCAGGCTTGAAGGAAAGTAAGCCATAGTTAATTAGCAATGTTGGGCACCGAAGGGAAAGAGGAGTGCAAATATTTGAAATTTCGGAATGAAAAAGAGTATGCAGGCAGGCTTCTGATATTAAGAAAAGAATAAATCTAGGGGTCTTTAGGAGCACATTTTAGATTACAGACACAAATGATAAAATGTAGTTTGAGATTTTAGTACACAAATGATTTCTGATCTGTAAAGGCGCTTCCCAAACTAGAGGTCCACCCTAGAGAAATCACTTACACTTTAAAGTTGCTTATTACAGGAGGGGACAGAAGAAGGTTTTGGAGTCAAGTGAACCACACAGTGTTTATTCAGGCCATAATTCAAATTACTGACCTTCTAGCATTCACAAAAACTCCTTAAGAGTGCTGGGACTTGCACCCTAAGGACAAAATGAAAAATATCAATCAAGCACATGAAAGCATAAAGCTGTATCCTGCTGCTCTGTTGTATCAGTGCTGTACCAATGTTGTTTTAAATGAGGCATATTAACATACGTGAATCTATGCTAAAAATGCACAATCTATTTAAATATGAATACCGTTTATGAAATCAGAAACAATTATACTTAAAGTCATTTTAACTACAATAATTAATTGCTTGGTTGACTTAAATACAAATTGTGAAAAATCCAAGGTAAATACAATTATGACAATGGCCTTGGATAAAAATATTTTTTAAAATCAAATTACCCAGCAAACAGAAAAAAAAACAACATGGAAAGTGTATTTATTAATCCTAACCATAATCTAGTTTTCTAAAAAAATTTTAAAAACAGATGGCAGAGAAAGAAAGCATAGTTTTTACAACTGAAACACAGGAGATGCTCAGGAATTATTTGTGAAATAAATGAGTCTTCTTTTTTTTTTAATTTGCCTGAAATTTTTTTTAAACACAAGTAAACCTAAATTTCTGAATCTGAAAATTCGTGGTATAGCCTATATGTGACCTTATACATAAACGTGCCCTCTTAACAGAATGAGTCTGACAACCTCAAATATTCATTCTCATCTTAAAATCCTGATGATAAAAACAAGAATCAGTAAGGAAAAAGTAAAGAGAAAAAGAAAAGAAACCAAAGCTTCACTTTACTTACAAGGAACCCCATCTGTTACAAACATTTTTATGTAAGTCTACCAAAGAAGGTTAGAAAGTTAATGATGTTAAGGTGACACTTATTAAACACTCATTGTATGGACTATAATTATTTTCAATGAATAATCTCATCTAATTCTCCTGGTACTCTTTGTTTTTTTTGTTGTTGTTGGGTTTTTTTATTTTATTTTATTTTTTTTTTTGGTTTTTCGAGACAGGGTTTTCTCTGTGTAACAGCCCTGGCTCTCCTGGACTCACTCTGTAGACCAGACTGGCCTTGAACTCACAGAGATCTGCCTGCATCTGCCTCCCGAGCGCTGGGATTAAAGACATGCGCCACCACGCTCAGCTTTACCTTTGTCTTAAAAGGAAACAGGTATATTAGCAGATAATTAACAAAGGGTCAATGATACAGCTCTGTGGGAAAAGTGCTTGCTTAACACGACCAGACAGTACTGGAGCCAGATCTACTTATGCATGTATTGATTTGTCTATTCATTCAATAAATATTAATTAGCACCAAGTACATGCCAAGGCACTGTTCTAAGTACTAGATAATACAGTGATGAATAAAATAGAGATCAAAGCTACCCTCAGCAGTCTATGGGAGAAATAGAAAATAAACTTGCAATTTATAACATCAACTACTTATAAAGAATAAAAATGAAACAAAATACAAACAAAAGAATAAGGATAAGATGTAGGTGTTCTTTTAGTTACAGCTTTCCTATGCTATTTCTTGATACTAAAATCATTTTTAAGAAGATGATGAGAGGAAGAAGAGAAAAAAAATACCCATAAGATCCAGAAATTAAGGCAGTTTAAAACATTACAGTAAGATTTAACAACCCGAAGCACAGTTATATAATAGTCAGTTGGTGTCGAGGCCAGCTTAAAAAGCAGAACTAAGAGCTAAGGATGATGCAGCTCAATGGTAGAGAGAGAGAGCACTTTCCCAGTATATACAAGGCCCTGGGTTCATTCCCCCCAGAATTACTCATACACCAAAAACAAAACACCTTCAACATGCACACACAAAAAAAGAGTTACTGCAAGAGCATGTAGAAATGGCATTCAGAATGTTTACTTGAAATCAAGTAAAAATGTGAACACTATGTTCAATTAACCCTGAAATCATCAAAAACAGTTAATCTCAATATGTTAATGGACAAGCTTTACTGAACCAGTGGATTCATACATATATTTGTGTTCATTATTATCAGCAAATTAGTAAAGTGCTGACTTCCAAAACACTCTGTAAAGCGAAGAGCTGGCACTTTCTAGGTGCATGCTGTGTGTCACATCATAAACACTCAGTCCCACTTAACCCTTGCAAGAATCTACTGATGCAGATGGTACTCTTGTCTCTGAGATGAGAAACAACTTAGAGACACTTATTATCTCAGGGTCCACAGCATTCTTCCAAGATTTATTCCAAAATACTACCAGCCAGGTTTATAATACTCAAAGCAGGAAACTGGAAGATTCTGGCCTGATGAATCAAGAGTTCAGGAAAACTCTTAAGGACAAGTGGCAGGGGGCAGAGCAGTTAATGTACCAGTTTTATATGTAAGCTGCCAGACACTTAGGGAAATTTGGAAAAGAAAAACTAACAGGTAAGATAAAGAGCATGAAAAAAAAAAAAGCAAACCAAAAGACTCAGGAATATAATCAAATAAAAGAATGCAATCAATCATCCTATCAAAAAGCAGGATGTTATTTTTTTAAAAAGAAAAATAAGGAACATCCACAGAAAGAAGAATTATTAGAAATTTAAAATATGATGGTTGCCAAGTATGCTAATGCATGCCTGTGATTCTCAGCATTCAGGCATCAAGGTCTGCTGAGGCCACAAAGTAAGTCCCAGGTCAGACTGAACTAAATAGTGAGATCCTTTCTCCAAGAAAAATAAAGCATGATAGCAAAAATGAACAATTCCATGTAAGTAATATAGGATACTGAGCAACGGTACAGAAAATGACGATACACATTTACCCACGCTGGGTTCTCTTCTAACAGCTTTACATATATTATTTATTATACTCAAGGAGCTTATAAAAACACTGGGGGTTTTTTTCCCCTCTATTTCACGGAAAAAACCTGGGTATAGAATTTAGTTTCCTCACAGTAAAAAAGTTAGTGGCAAACTAGATTTAAAATTAAGAAAGTCTAGTTCCAAAATCCATACCCCAAGCCACTATGCTACAATGGAGGTGGAGAGAAGAATACATGGAAAATAGAAATGAAAAAGTACAACAAATTAAAGGATCAATTTAGAAAGTTCCAAAATCTCAGTAAGTGATTCACAAAGGAAATGTAGACCATCAGAGGTAACCCTTTGACTTCTGAGAACTGAAGGTATGACAGGATAAAAAGCTCTTAAGACAGAATCTAAGGGCCATTTGCTCAAGTCTTTGTTGTTTCAGTCCTCTAAAAAGTTTCCAAAGACAAAAACCAGAAGCTAAAAACAGAACAGCACTGGGTGTCTCAAAAATAATGCTGGAAGCTGTAAGTCAAGTAAGGAATATCTTTAAAACTCAAAGGAAAAAATGTCCTTTGTCCACACAGGGTCTCCAAAAACTTCTCAGCCATCCACACACTGGGAAGCTACTAAAAGGCATGCTCTAGCAAGATAAACTAATAAAAAACAAAGATATTAAAAAGGAAATCGCAGACACACAGGTGTAATCATCAGGTCATCAGAGTTCAGATTTGTGTGAAGACTGAGGGCTGCAAGAACATGAAACTAACAGAATACCCATGATTTGAGGTCAGAAAAGAACGCACAACAGCACACAAAGAACAAAAAGGGAGATACCGATTATGTATTTACCCATACCTCTACTTCCTCCTAAGAAACACTGAACTATACTTACTGGCAAAGTAAAAACTGACTTCCTAAACGTAAGGCAAGCCACACAAAGACAACAATTTTTCTAGTTTGTTTCAAAATGGCATTACAATGATCAAATACAACATAAGGCGCCAGAAGCAGATCTGCTAGCTGTCACCTTGAGCAAATAATCATTTGGCACCTGAGTCTCATCTTTAAAAAGTGAACAGTAAAATCTATCTCAATGTTTTATGTGCAGAATAAAACAGGAGATGTAAGCATTCCCAGTATGATAACAAGTACACTGTAAGCACTCAGTACAACTCTAAGCACACCACGCCAAAGAGACAGAATGACTGAGACTCCCTCCAGCACCTACCTTCTGTGTTGTTGTATTTGTCGTCTGTGTTGAAGGTTTGGTAAAAGTTATCTTCACAGGTGACATGTGGGGTGGTAAGGAGTTGGCAATGCTCTGCATGATGTTGCTCATCTTGGGACTGCCACTCACAGGCACAGTGACCGTCTTTGAGACAGGAACAACAGCCTTTGGAACTTCCTTCAGGACAACAGGAGAGGAGCTAGAAGAGTTTGTTCGCCTGCGTTTTCTGGGTTTTTCATCTTCATCTGAACAGCTAACACCTGAAAGACAATGATAGTATTCCTACTTACACAAAACATTGTCTCTTATATATTTTTTAAGTCTGTGTCATCCCTTTCTTTTATGCCCAGTCTCCTGACAATTTTTCCCTCAGAAAAGTTGTCTCTCTGAATATCCACCCTATTTTCCTTAAATGACTACTGCACTTGGGGCTCCTTGTCTCTTGCCTGTATTTTATCATCACCTCCTATAATACACTCCTGCATCTATCTACTTCTATTCTACACTCCTCTAAGGTACAGCAAGCCAAGGAATTTCATAACTGAGATGCACAGCCTGGAATTTCCTAAGTCTGTTTTTCCTATCCTCCCAAAAATCCTTACCAGACCAAAACTCAAGGACCCCTATCTTTCCAGGCACACAATACCATCACCCTAACTCTGTGCCCCTCTAAAATCTTGACCAACTACATTTCTTACCATTGCACAAAGATACTTCAGCACCCTCTTATCTCTGAGTCTGTAGATCAACTTTTTATTTAAAGAACACCACCAGCCTCGAAGATGTCTTCTTCATTCTGCTATCATCACCCTACAAGCCACCTTCTCGGTCTTGATACAAAACTAATCCAACTCTCCTTTGAGCGTAAGAACATATAAGCACTTTGTACATCCTCTTCTCTACCACTTACCATACGACAGTGTAACTGTCTAAACACTTCCCATATTAATGAGCTTTTAGGCATGAATTGCTAAATCTGTTTTGTCTCCCTGGTATGGTGACTTGCACAGAGCCAGTGAACGAATAATAAAACTAATGTTGTCTTTGATGTTAGTATAGAGTGATACAGTATAGAGTGATACAGTTCTTGTTATTTGAAAGTACATTAGTTTGTGAAAGTTTCTTTGTGTTCGAGATTCACTAAAAATAGTTTCAAAAATGAGACCAATTAAAATCAAATACTAGCCGGGCAGTGGTGGCGCACGCCTTTAATCCCAGCACTTGGGAGGCAGAGGCAGGCGGATCTTTGCGAGTTCGAGGCCAGCCTGGTCTACAAAGTGAGTCCAGGACAGCTAGGGCTACACAGAGAAACCCTGTCTCGAAAAACCTAAATAAATAAATAAATAAATAAATAAATAAATGAATGAATGAATGAATGAATGAATGAATGAATGAATGAATGAATAAATAAATAAAAATGAAAAAAAAATAAAATCAAATACTAATGTTAAAAAGCAAGCCGGGCGGTGGTGGCGCACGCCTTTAATCCCAGCACTTGGGAGGCAGAGGCAGGCGGATCTTTGTGAGTTCGAGGCCAGCCTGGTCTACAAAGCGAGTCCAGGACAGCCAGACATATTCAGAGAAACCCTGTCTCGAAAAACCAAAAAAAAAAAAAAGCAAAGCAAACAAAAATAAAACATAAAACAATTTTTAAAATAAAATTAAGAAACATTAATATGAGAAAAACTGGACATCAAACTCTTTTATAGAACGAAGTATGATAGTAACACCAGTAATCCCACCATTTGGGAGGCTGAAGCAGAAGGATCACAAATCCGAGGCCAGTCTGAACTACAGTGAGACTGTCTCCAAAAAAAAAAAAAAAGACTATTATATAGAGCAGAGAACAGGAGTTTAAAAGTGCAAATAAGAAACTTAAGATTATGTCAAGTAGAAATATAAAAGACACTATCTAGAATTAGTCACTGAATGTAAGAGCTGGATGAAACATGGAGTAATTCAAGAAAACACTGCAAAGATTAGAATTCTGGGAAAACACCAAATAGTCACATAAGAACATGCTTTCAGTTCCTGTTCATCGGTGTTCTGCAGGAATCAAAAGATGTGAACACCTAAAGGACAGCACCATTCAAAACAGACTTCCAACACAGAGGAAAAAAAAAAAAAAGAATGGCATTTCTCAAATCCCAAAGCTGATGAGAAGCAAATACCTAGCCATATATACAGACAAGAAGTCTTTAGAACCTTCAAAAACTAACCACTGGAAACAGTCTGTGGCCTGATGACTTACTCCAGAAAAGTAGATCTAATCAGAGAGCTTGGACTGAGGCGTTTAGTCGAGAGGGTACTGGTAACACTGAGACATCACTTACTTTTGACATATACAGTACTTCCACTTGGCAAGACAACTACACTGGAGGCAGGACTGGCAGGTCTTGGAGACTTAACCGTCGCTAGGCTGCCACTTGGAACAGGGACAGAGGTTGGGGTTGACGTGGTACTTGTGTAGGAATAGCAAACCACTACTGAAGGAATGATAAAAAAAAAAAAAAAAAAAGTTTGCTATTAACTTTCACCACAACTGTCCAGACATAGAGAAATCACTTTTACTGCAGGCCAACTTTATCATTTCATGTGATCAGAGGCAAGATGCCAGTGCAAGGTACTAGACTCAAGGGTCAAACACTATTTTGAAAATCATCTTTAATGGGTCTTTCCTGAGTATTTACCAGCTTATCAACAGGTAACAGTGAATGGAGGTACACAGCAGTCAAGTTCAAAACTTTATTGAGAAAAGGAAAATCATTTTTCATAATGGTAAGAACTAGACAACAGGCACAAACTTGAAATACTTTTAAAAACCAATAGCAACACTAACGAGGGGGCGAATGTAACTTCTCCCTAATCACAGCAATTTCCAAAGTGTTTATAGGAAAAGAACCAAGCTACAGTCCGTTTAAATAAACTAAGTCATATCATTTGCCAACCAAGTGGTACAACAATAACCAATAATGACATCAGATTTCAACCTCCTTATCACTCAGTGAAAGGACACAACTTAAGAACACCAAGAATAGCCTCAGTTATCATATACTAAGTGACAAAGTACTATACTATGCCAAATCTTTTCCTCCATCACCAATTCTCATACCACAGCCCCCTTTTAAAGATGAGGAGCCCACAGTTTATAGACTTGCCAAAGGCCACAAAGCTAGGAAATGACAAACTTAGATCCAAACACTGATTTTACTATTAGAAACCCAACTTTCTTCCCATTCTACCAGCTAGCAAGAAGAAAACGTAGAAGTGGGAAGAGAAGAACTATAACTGCCAACAAGAAGAAAACAGAAATCCGGTAGAGGCTAAGTTGGCACAGATACCTGCCTCCCTGAAGAATACAGCTTCCTCTGACATAAAGCTGCGCCTGTCTCACTCTATTCAAAACCCACTACTAGACAAGACAAAGCAACTTCTCAGAATCATCTGGCAAGTGCACTGCTTTAGAGCTGCCTTTGATCCAAGCATACTCTCACATTTGGTGCCACCCTTGGGAAGAGAGTTCAAAGATTTTTAAATCATGTCAATTACTACATACATTAAGTGACAGTGAAAGTGTTCACTGACTGGAACAGAGAGGCTACATGCGTCATTAATTCGAAAAGACAAAAAGTTTTATTTCCTGGAGCTATCAGTTCAACATCTTTTAACCAGCAGGTACTTCTGTCATCTTGTTTATTCTCTAATGCCATTCTTCCACTCACTTCTAACAAGAGACACTCACAAGGCATGGGAGCTCATGCCTGTAATCTTGGCAGTAGAGAGGCAAGGACTACTTCAACTTTGAGTCCAGCCTGGACTACAGTGTTTGGTTTGGTCTCCCAAACCAAACAAAATAAGACAAATGATACAATGGTGTCAGAAATTCAACTGAGAATACTTTTTGTAATTCTGTGATTAACATAATTTTCCCTTCGAAGTATAGAAATTCGATTTTGGTGGAGACCGAAAGCCTGGCAGTTTCTAGTTTGAGAATCAAAGACATACCAATCTCATAATTTTAAAGCACTTACTAAAAGCAGATGAAAAGTTTTGCGAGGAATCATCTCTAACAGCAGTGTTCCTACTCACCTTCTTTGCTTGCTGTCCCTGCAGGCACAGGAAGGGAAGCATTGTGCTGGACAGCTGCGTTGGCCACAGCATTCGCTGTTACAGTGAAGGCAGTCTGGGGAACCAGCCGGGGCATGAGGGGTACCAATCTACGCCCTTCGATGGACCATTCTGAAGAACTATTAGGTCCAGACATACTAAACGAAAGAGAAAGCACCGCTACAAGGATTCGCACTTGCTGAAAACGAGTCAAACACATACAGCTTTTCAAATGATAAAAACGTACCCTGAGTTCTGGAGAGGCTTAATTTTAAGTAAGCAAGACCAAAAACAATTAAATTCAAGGAATATCACATACCGGGGTTCTTATACACTTTATTCTATAATCTTAATCCTATAATGAACATAATTGCAATTATGAAATTTTTCTATGCTTTGAAAATAAAAATTGGTATTGATTTTATGAAATTGGGTTTCACGAATGAAAACAAATATTTCCACTAACTTTTAAAACTTAATTTTATAATTATGCCAAGAAAGTAAAAGCACTGAGAGTATTAAGAATCAGACTTTCCTTTACAGTTAAAAATGGAGTTCAATGAATCTTTGCAAAATTTCCTAACTGCCCGCATGGCCAGAGATTCTAAAGGCTTTCAAACACATAAAACTGAGGCAGTAAACGAGAGGAGTTAGTAAGATGGTAAACAGCTGTGTACAACAGCAGATGTCATTGACAATATTCATTGTATTTTTATATTATTACCCATCCTGATTTAAAAAAAAAAATCAGCTCTCAGGATGCTAAAGGAAATGTACCACTATTTCACTATTAGAATGGTGTACCCTAAATCTACCACTATTTCACTATTAGAATGGTGTACCTGCACTGTACCACTATTTCACTATTAGAATGGCCACTATTTCACTATTAGAATGGTGTACCGTAAATGTACCACTATTTCACAATTAGAATGGTGTACCTGCACTGTACCACTATTTCACTATTAGAATGGCCACTATTTCACTATTAGAATGGCCACTATTTCACTATTAGAATGGTCACTATTTCACTATTAGAATGGTGTCCCATAAATGTACCACTATTTCACTATTAGAATGGTCACTATTTCACTATTAGAATGGTGTCCCCTAAATGTACCACTATTTCACTATTAGAATGGTGTACCCTCACTCTAAAAGGCACTTGTGGCAATTGGACCCTCTCTCTTTAAGACTCTGCCTTAAACTTCCTGAATAGATTTTGTTCCAGAAATCAGACAAGGTTGAAATACCAAAGGACAGCTGCCATATCTCTTACTTGGCTTCATGAAATACCCTAATGTTTAGTGTCAAGGTTTAAAATTAATCTAGAAACAATTGATTTTTTTTTCACTAAATCAGAAATATTTCTTCAAGTTTTGTGAAACCACAGATTCTACAGTCCAGCCTAGAGCTTAGGATTCTATATGCAGTGATTCTTCAGATTCAGGGAGAATACCCCAAATCCTTTGTCAGTGGGCAGTGGAATAAATTCTATGACGATGGTGAGATTGACAGTGATGGTATTATTAAAATCAACTAAAAGCATGTTACATGTCAGGCACTGCTCTACATATCATATGTGTGTTAACTCAGTTCTCTCAACAATCCTATGAAGTTGATAGTACTGGCATCTCCATTTTCGAGAATGAGAAACTGAATCACAGAGAAGTTAAATAACTTGCCTAGGGCCACACAATAAATGGATCCTTTAACAAGTATGTGTCATGCTTCTGTAATTATCTGTTATATCCTAAACATAAAGAATAAAAGTTTCCTAGTGGGTTTTATGGGCACGTTTGCTTTATACCAATTGAGCATTATTGTCCAATTACTGCCAACTACTGCCGAAGGGAATAAGTTACAACTTTAAAAGGATTTAAAACAGGGGTGATGGCATAGGCCTTTAGCGTCTAATCCCAGCACTGCCTTGGTCAAAAGAGAATCTCTCCGTGAGTTCAAGGTCAGCCTGGTTTAGAATAGTTAATCCCAGGCCAGCCAAGGCCACATAGACCCTGTCTCAAAACATTGTCTGAAACGAAAGGAAACTAAAGGAAATGAAACGAAAGGAAACGAAAGGAAAGGAAAGGAGGACGAAGAAAAAGGATTCAAGTTGAAGAATCCAGTTGGGTTACTATGAAAAATATATATATTCTTTTGTACTGTAAAGCAGTCCTATTAAGAGAAGGAAAGGTGGACTTCCTGAGGCCCCAATAACCTCAAAAATGTTACATAAGCTCCATGATAACACTAGTTCAGTACAAACAAAACAAAGAAAAGAGTTATTACTAATTATTAAATGAAAACTTTCCAAAAGCTAGCATTTTTTGATACACTCCTTTTCTGATAACATTTTGAGACCATCATTAATAAACTTGTTGGTTTAAGTTTACCACACAAAGTGACTTCTACACTTACCTGGTGTATTGTTTAAATGGTGGCAGATATTATAGAAGATTAATACTATGAAGCACATGGACATGTGCTACTGAAAAGATGAAATTTGCAGTGCAAAAAGACACAACTGCAACTTTTAGGAAGAATTATGTCTTCCAAATGTCCACTCATGCAAGCATGCTCAAATATTAAGTGAATGAGAAATGAAATATCATGTTAGAATTAGGTCAAAAGTTCCTATTTGCAAATATGTGTTAGCTGAACAAGTCATCTAAGTGAATTTAGAAAGTAAGTATTGTACCTGAGGGTTCACAGGTCCCCTCTGTTTGAACACTCACCTGCCTCTCTAGTCATACAAGGACCACAAGGAAGGTAAGGACCGTAATCTGCTCTCTGCTCTGAGAAAGCCGCATACTAATAAGCTACAATGGGAAGCAGTTTAAAAAAGCTGCATCCTCACACAGCAACACAGTACTCTGGGAATGCTTGGCAGTTGGCAGAAGTGCAGAGCTCTGATATTCCAGACTATCCTTTTAGTCTAATTGTAGAGACATTGAGGACAAAGGGTGGCCATGCAAAACATGGAAGCATTAATACTGTTGTAACTAAAAACTCAGTTACAGTATCAAAGGCCAAACACCCTCCCAGTCAAGCCTTGGAGCAAAAGGCCTTCAGTACAACTTCTCTTGGTCCAGGGCCCTGACTCCTTTTGTTCCCCTTCTTTCCTGCTCCGTTTTCTCGGCTTTCCTATCACCTTTCAAGTACATTCCTTCTGGGCTACACAGCAATCTCGAGTGGGGGAGGGAGTAAGGAGGAGAAGGGATACAGCCAGCTTGGATGCATTCCTCTGTTTTTACAGACCTCCCAGGTCATCCCTGGGTTCAGGTGCCACTGCTATATCTGACGACAAGAAAGTGTCACCAATCCTCATTCCTTGACTCTTGAGCTCAACAAACAAATACAGTATCTAGTCAGACTAAAACCACAACATAAAATATTAAATCAGAATACAGAAAGACCTACGAAGGTTTTTTTTAAATTATATACTGAAGTAAATTCTTTAAAAAAGAAAAGAAATTCATATATTAAAGAAATCAGAAAGAAAGAAGAGGGCAGAGAAAGAGATGAGAGAAGCCAACTCTCAATTATCCATGCCAATGGAGAGAGGAAGGAAAGGGAGAGGTCAAACAGATTAAAGAAGTCCACATATTATCCAAAAATCATTTTAGCAAATACTAGTAAATTCTTGTACCAATTTTTTTTCAGGCCAACTAACAAGTAGTGAAATGAGTTATAAAAATTTTCACCTCCTCTCCCTTCCCACCCTCTGACTAGAGATATTCCCAAGCAGCAAAAATGGCTAAAGGTCGGGCAGTATTAGGAAGGTGAGGAGGGAAGAGAAGAAGCAAGGGGCAAGGTTAATTCATCAATGGAATATGTGCCCCTGAATAATTGAGAGTGTCAATTTGGAAATAAATACAAGAAAAAGCCTGAAATAATAATAACCTATTTGCATACCTGTAACTTGGTCTTTCACCCAAATATAAGGATAAATTCATTCTTAAAAGGGGAAAAAAGGAAAAGGAGACTAAATAAATGTTATCCTTTAAGAATGACACTGATGCATCAACTTACAACTCATTGCCCCACAATACCCTTTGAATGCTTCTACTTTATTATCTACCACATAGTTCCCAAATTAGAATCCAGACCCAGTTTAAAGTATTCTGATTGAAAAGTCTGAAGCAAATTCAAAAAGGGACACATCAAATTTGAATATTTCAACTGTGTTAGCCTGACAACTAAATACGTGCTGTCTCTACAGAGAACTTATAAATTTCTACAATGCATACCTACCACTAAAGAATCTTAGACTTACAGAACAAACAGCAAAACATTCAAACTACACTGTTAAAGATGTGAGTACCCCATTCTATGTGTTAAGTAAAATGATGGACAGTGAAGTATAAGAAGCCAACAGAGCTGTGTAATCAATTCAAATTCTGCCAAATGCCTTATGTCATCACATTCTGGTAATGCACTGAGCCCTTTTTCCTTTAGTTTTATGTCATATTAAAACATAAAAATTAAAACAAATGGATTATACTTAAAAATTTTATGGAATATTTCTATTATTACTGAAAGGATTACTTTCTGGTCCTTTCTGTTCTTCTGGAGGCACAATCTCTCTAACTAATGATTCTGCTCTCAGTTCTCTACCACCCTTTACCCAATCTGTCAGTTATGAGGATCTGAAAAAAATCTGATAAGAAGTCTTTAGCATTTTATTGTGTTTGCTTTTTAAAGTACATTAAGTTATATTTATATTTCTTAAAAGAACATATTTTATATTTTTTCTAAATCTCAAAATATCTGAAATAGTTAGTCATATAAAAAATATAATGCCTATTTATAAAGCAATATACATATCAAATACCATTACAAGAAACCTCTAAGCACCTTTCAACCTTGGGAGGCATGCTTCTTTGTCATTGAGCTGTGCTTCCAGTGGTCTTTGATCATACAGAGATTAACCTTGTAATAGGATTTGACCTAAGTACTTTAAGCTTCCCTAACAAAATGCAAAACAAAAACAAAAAGTAATCGATAGAATAAACAGTAATCACTATGGGCAGGGGCTCTGAGTACAGAGATATTATTAAGATAAAAGACTCAGGGACCTGCCACACAAAAGGAAGACTGTCTCAAAACTACTTTATACTACATCATTTAAAAAATCAGGGGTGGTAGACTAATGGCTTACTTATGTGCAATTGTTGTTAACCGTTCATCGTTTACTGCTCTCCGAACTTCAGCACGGTGGCGTTCTGTTGAGATGCTATGAAAAAAAATAGCCATTATAGAACTCTGCCAAGCAGGCAGCTCTTCTCTATACTTTTATTAATGTTTAAGTCAACATCTTTTGGGGGCTGAGGATTACTTTGCCTAATATGTATCATCAAATGTTTCAAAGTCATAGGAAAAGTTTCATACTGATTCTGTGTAACTGAGGATTATTTATCTGCAAATTGCATGAAAAAAACTCAGCCTGATATTCAAATGTTTCCATCTGTGGAACACCAGGCCATGGTAAGACTAGTAGTGCTTCCTGTTAACTAGACAAGGAAACAGGTGCTCAAAGACCTCCTTATCTCATGACTACTGGGCAGGAGGACTGGGCACTTAGAAGAAACTCTTCTAAGGTCTTTTCTAAGGCTGCAGAGTCTAATAATTTTATGTTCAATGAATATAATAAAAGGAGTAAGAGTGGCCAGATAATGTGTTTCTTGAGAGTACATGCAATGGAACGTGACTCCACTCCAGCTGGGTGCCTTCTACATTATGTTATCAATGGTAAAAATGTACGTATATTAAACACTGATAAATGAAACGATTTTTAAAGACTACATCCATTACATTTATAAATATCCAATTACGTAAATAACACTCTTCTTGTATTCTTTAGCACTTAACACTAAATTTATAGCATGGATCACAACACTTAAGGACTAAAAGCAGAATTTATGAGAAAACATAATCAACAAAAAAATAAGAATAAGAATCTTAATTACATTCCTATATTGTTAATTAAATAATAAAAGCCTCGTCCATATTTTGACTTCTAAAAATAGAACAAAATAATTTTAAATGTAGAAAGCAAACTTGAGTTAAAGCAGGACATTTTCTGAGAAAGCACAAGATATAAAAATGGACCAAGACAAAGCACAAGGAATTCCTTTCACTAGAATTGTCTGATATTCAAGCACCACTCTAGCTCAGGTAAAGGAGTAAACAGATTTAAGGTAGTGACTATATCATTAGCACCCACTTACATGTTGAGGCATCTTGCTTATATACTCCTCTTTCCCTCCAATAAATAGCATTGGACATCTTGAATTCAGCTGCATCAGCTCTCCCTCCTTTCACCTATGTCAAAGGACCTCCCACTCCAAGTAACCAAAAATATCTGCCTTAAGCCCTTTGACTGGCTTATAGGACAGAGACTAAATGTTAAATGTCCCCGTTTTCTATAGCAGCAATCACACAACTGGAATAGGACCTCTAAGTACCCAACAAACTATAAACCTCTGTTCTTCAATTTGAGAATGAAAAGAAATAAATCCCCACAAAATGAGATTTCTAGTCACATCACCAAAACTTTCATGACAAATTACCTAAGGACTTTTGAGAGTTCTCCAAGAAGATCTTTCTTTTCCTTGGTGAGATCCCCCTGTGCCCGAAGTGCACTGATAACTCCAGCATATGCCTCCAATTCTATAAGAAGAAAATTATTTTGTCAAAATAAGCCTTTAATCTTGAATAATGTGGCTATACAATATTAAACTTCAGGGCAAGAAATCCAAAATCAACCAAATGCAAAACCTTTTTCAAATTCAAAAAGGTTATTGAATAAAAAGATTGAAGTGTCACTTCCATCATTTATATTGCTTTGTTATACAATGTCTCACAGAAGTCAAGAGTTTAAAATGCTTGGGAAAGAAAATCTCCAATATATTACTAAAGAACCAAAATATCAGCCGGGCGTAGTGGCGCACGCCTTTAGTCCCAGCACTCGGGAGGCAGAGGCGGGCGGATCTCTGTGAGTTCGAGGCCAGCCTGGTCTACAAAGCGAGTCCAGGACAGCCAGGGCTACACAGAGAAACCCTGTCTTGAAAAAAATAAATAAATAAAAAACATAAAAAAAAGAACCAAAATATCTTAACCTAAAATATCTGCCTTAAACCCTTTGATGGTAGCCACACCTTTAATCTAAGATCTTTACATCTATAAAAACTACCATCCAAGAAAGTAAAACACAAAAATCTACCATGAAAGTCACAAATTACTCTGGGTATAGTGTTGCATGCCTATAATCCTGGCACACACAAGGCTGAGGCAAAAGATGGAGAGTTCAAGGACAGCCTGGGATACGGAGTAAGAAACTGACTCAAAGAAATATGGGCAGGAAAGGTGACTCAGTTGTTAAAGTGTTTATGATAGATGCACAGGCAGTGGTGGTACACACACACACACAAATATATAAGCCAGACATGATAAAACACACCTACAATCCCAGTACTCAGAAGGTGGAGGCAGGAAGATCAAAAGTTTGAGGCTAACTTAGGCTAAAGAAAAAACGAACAAACAAACAAAACAAAACAAAAACCCAAAAGAACAAAAAAGCCAAAACATACATATAAAATCAAAAGTCCTCAAGCCCTGCCAACAAAATATGCAGGCCTCTCACTACCACAATCTTTGAATAGTCTCCTCCCTCACCAATTCCAAGTTCTGTGCTACTTTTGGCCAGTGGAGCATCAGCAAATAGAATGCAGATACTTGCTAAATCCTTGTACTTGTGGCCTTGCTTTCTAGAAATCACTGCACCAACAAGTTGTGAAGAAACTCAGATAGGCCAGGCGTGGTAGCACACGCCTTTAATCCCAGCACTGGGGAGGCAGAGGCAGTAGGATCTCTGTGAGGTTGAGGCCAGCCTGGTCTACAAAGCGAGTCCAGGACAGTCAGGGCTACACAGAGAAACCCTGTCTCAAAAAAACAAAACAAAACAAAAACAAACAAACAAAAGAAACCCAGATAGAAAGGTCACAAAGACGGAGAGCCCCTCAGTTATACCTAGTCACCAAACAGGTTTCTGGCTGATGGAGCCACAGGAGAGGTCAGACAACACCAACAACAAAGAGAATGAAATGAAGTAATAAAATGTTGGGTTTTTTTTTTTTTTTTTTAGCCATTAGCACTAGCACTATGAAACAGATACATTGGAGCAAAACAGAATGGTGGAAATAAATATCCAAACTAGAGGTATCTTCATCCTCACATTGTTACAAATATCTGCTCTCTGCCCAACAGACAATCAGTGAACGTGGGCTAACTAATGACAAATGTAAGCCAACAGATGTGAAACTAAACAGTAGTCTCGCTCTGTTCATAGTATCTACAATTCTATCAAAAGGGAGTCTTAAGAGGCTAAAGAGATGGCTCAGCAGTTAAGAGCACTCACTACTCTTCCAGAGGACCTGGGTTCTAATGCCAACACCCACACGGTGGTTCAGAGGCATCTGTAACTCCAGTTCCCTGGAAACCAACACCCTTTTCTCTTGCCTCCCTGGTCTTTATGCACACACATGGTGCACAAACATATACATGCGAGCAAAACATCCATACATATAAATAAAAATAAATAATATTTTAAAGGAAGACTTATATAGAGGAATGGGCTGAGTAAATGAAGCAGAAATGTCTAGTTCCACTGAAATAGCCTGAGTGTGAACACCCTTGATATTGAGTGTATACTGTTTACTATGCAGACACTGCATAGTGTCTTTCAAAAGACAAAGGTGTTTCTCCAAAGGCAAAAAACAAATACTCAGTTCCAAGAAATACATTTCATCTGTGATCAGAGCCAAAAGAAATGGTACTAAGAATAAGTAGCTGAGAATTCACTATATTAAATGTTTATGCCATTAAAATATTTATGAGCTGGGCGTGGTGGCGCACACGCCTTTAATGCCAGCACTTGGGAGGCAGAAGCAGGTGGATCTCTGTGAGTTCAAGGCTAGCCTGGTCTACAAACTGAGTCCAGGACAGCCAAGGATACACAGAGAAACCCTATCTCAAAAAACCTAAAAAAAAAAATAATAAAACAAAATATTTATGAAATATTCTATTCAACAAATCAATGTTAAGTTCTAATACACATACACTGAAGAGTGTTAAGTCCTGCCCTCAAGTATACCAATGCAAAATACCAATGAAACAAGTCATCAGGAAATTATGACAGTTTGCATATAGTAGTAGAGGCACAGGAAAAACACCTCATCTGTTTTGGAAACACAAGCTTTAATTAGGAAAACAACTGTCCCTGTAGACAGTTGGGGGATGAACTCCTGTAAAGGGAACAGAGAGAAAAAGAATTGAAAAGCTTCCTGTTACTTCAGGAACTTCCAGTAACAATAACTACTTTTGTTTGGTGGGTTTTTTTGTTTTTGTTTTTGTTTTTCAACACATTTCTCTGTGTAGCCCTGGCTGTCCTGGTACCCACTCTGTTGAACTAATAGATCCACCTGTCTCTGTCTCCTGAGTGCTGGGATCAAAGGTGTGCACCATCACCACATGGCTAACAATAACTACTTTTAAGAGTTTTACGTTACAGGAAGTAAAATTATCTGTTGCTGAACAGTCATTGATTCAAACCAAACTACTAAGAGAATATTATAAGACAGATAAGTACCAGGGGAAATATTTAAACATTGGTAGGTATAAAACAAAGTCCTTATTCTCAAAAAGTTTAAAATCACACGGATGTGTGTGTTAGATGGTTGATAAATAGACAGATAAACTGCTATGAAGGTTTTATTTCACACACATAAGAGAACAAAGAAAAAGAGAAACAGAAGTAATCTGTGGTCAGACTAAGAACATCCTTTAATCCCAACCTAAAGAGTTATTTGCTAGAACCTAGTAAATGACTGTAGAAATGGCAGAAAAAAAATGAGTACTATTTTAGATTTTACAAAATGCTTAAGAGAATGGTAATGCCATAAAAAGAAACAAAAAGATCAGAGGGAAAAGGTGGCTTCAGAAAAAGACAAAAAACACTATTTTCATTTCAGGTTTTATTATATGTTTTTGAGAGAGAATATTGTGTATGTGGTTCAGACTAGCTTTAAATCCTGATCCATTTGCCTCCACCTCCCTAGTGCTGGGATTACAGGCATGATTATATTACCATGCCTGTCTTAAAAACACATTATTTAAAAGAAAACATAATTATCTGAATATGGCAACAGAGCTGCAAGATGTCTCAGCAGGTAAAGAAACTTGCTATCAAGCCTGATGACTTGAGTTCAATCCGCAGGACCCACATAGCGGAAGGAAAAAAACTGACCCCTGAAAGACATGACCTGACCTCCACATATGCCCTATAGCATGTGTGCAAGATCTTGCACGCATAGGCACACACATAAATACAATAAAAACAAAATGTATTTAAAATGTAATATCTTTTTTTTTTCTTTTAAGAGAGTCTTACCATGTAGCCCTGCCTGACCTGGAATTCTCCATGTAGACTAGGCTGGCTTTGAACTCAGAGAACTACTTGCCTCTGCCTCTTGAGTGCTGGGATTAAAGGCAGATGCCACCACATTGGTTAAAAATTTTTAATATGATAAATATTTCTGACATTTCAAGTTTCAGTTGAAGCCAAACTAAAAAGTCATGCACAAAATCAGGAGGTGGCAACATCTAACACTCAAAACTACCGCTCTGAAAACATAACCTCAACTACGTAATTCCCAGCATTCCCACAAGAAGTCCAGTCACCATTAGAACCTTTACTAACTTCCAAGCTTCCTTTCACATTCACTGACAAATCTGATTATGGGTATTTCAAGATATCTTAAACTTTGTTTAGTTTCTGGTGCCATTTTTGGTGATATTCTATTGTAGGGTTAATTCCAGGGACAAAAAATATACTGAAGCTGGGCAGTGGTGGGGCCAGCCTGGTCTACAGAGCAATTTCCAGGACAGCCAGGGCTACTACACAGAGACCCTGTCTCAAAAACAACAACAAAAAATTATAATAAAATAATAAACATATATGAATGCCTCAGAAAATAAAACATGCCACACTACTTCTTTTTCTTCTTTCTTTTTGTTTTGTTTTTCCAGACAGGGTTTCTCTGTGTAGCCCTGGCTGCCCTGGAACTTACTCTTGTAGATCAAGCTGGCCTCTGTAGATCAAGCTGGCCTCGACCTGACAGAGATCCACATGCCTCTGCCTCCCAAGTGCTAGGATTAGAGGTATGCTCCACTTTGCCCAGCCCTGTGCCACACTACTCTTATAAAACCCTAAACCAAGTCCATTTAAACAAATCAGTTACTCAATTATGCTTTAGTCATAAAGCCCCCAAGTCAGTTAAGTTATAGGTCAAAAGTTATAAAAATAAGGCAAGGGAGAGGCAGCCAAAAAGTAGCAAGTATTTTCCTGCTACTAGTACCCTGAGTAAATTATAAATTGTCTAGCCCAATTTCTTTTTTTTTTTTTTAATGTGTATGAATATTTTGCTTGTATGTATCTCTAGTCACAATGTGTATGCCTGGTGCCAGAAGATAGTACAGATCCCAAGAACTGGAGTTATATATGGTTGTGAGCTGCCATGTGGATGCTGAAAACTGAACCTGGTTCCTCTAAAACAACAGCCTGTGCTACTAAACACTAAGCCATCTCTCCAGTTCCCAATTTCTCAGGTGCCCAAAGAGGCCAGAGAGGGCATGAGATCCTCAGAGCTGGAGTTACAAGTAGTTGTGAGCTGCCTAACATAACTGCTGAGCCCTCTCGAGCCCTTAAGCCAATGGTTCTCAACACGTGGGTGGAAGATGCCTTTTGTTAAATTGCTGTCAAGGTCCAACTTCATAAGTGTCACTGCAGATGGCAGTGCCATGGCAGTGGCAGTTTTCTTTAGCACAGAAGCAGCACTCTGGCAGCATCTCCCACAAGTCTGCCTAAAACTACACACACATTTATTGCTAGTTATTTTTTACTTTTACTTAAATTTTATGCTGAGTTGTTTCCTGTACCCTAAGTCTTTATTTCTTCAGTTTCTTTTGAGATATCTCTTTCTTTTGTGCAACCTCCTCTTCTAGCTTAAAAACAATGACTCTCTTCAGTGATGATCAACCTGATGTGGCAAGGGGAGCTCCAATATATAGGTCAATCTGACCTAAGTTCTGTAAGTCCACTGGCACATCTTCAATCAGTGAATTGTTTACCTGAATATACTCAGTAATTGAGAATATACATGTAAATCCAAGAGTTAAGCATTATTCTCTACATTTTAAATGACATGCAGAAAACAAAAGAAAATTAGCACTCTCTCTGAGATATGCATCCATATCAACTGGACCTACTATTTGGCCTGGGCATACCTATTAGCTCCGTCATGGTAACAACACAATAGCACACATCCTTTTATGAAGTGGCATCTTTCTGGTACCTGGTAGCTTTCCAGATACAACCTTGATGGCCTGGGCAGTTTCATGGATGTTCATTCTTGAATATCAAAACTTTAACCTCTTGATGTATGTGATTTTAGAGAGTCTGATGGTCAAGCCATTTTCATACATCACCTCGAATCACTTATGGGAAAAGCTAGGGATAAACTTAGACTTAAAGGTTACTAACTTTATATTTCAACATAAACCACTGGTTCAAGGCTCCCAAAACCCAGAAACCTCAGTCCAATTTACTGTCTTTGTGATATGTTCATCTAGTATTTTTTTAACTCTGAGAGAAATACAGTTCAATTTTATAACCAACACCAAGTTACATTAGTGCATGTGTACAGCCAATTACCTTCAAAATAGTGATAAAAGTTTGCATGTAAGCTTAAAACACTGCCCCAGCTCAAAAAAACCTATTGAAACAGCTAAAACAGTGTTAAGTAGTTTGAAATCGTCAGAGTGGAGGAAAGGGAAAAGACAAAAAGGGGCAGAAGTTATTAGCAGCAGGTCCACAGTGGTTACAATTTTATCTGATCGACATATAGAAATTCACAGTAAAGACTTCCTTTGAAGAGAAACTTTAATGGCCTACAAATATCTGAAAGTAACTGCTTTAAACACTATATTCCCAAATGCCAGCCACAATAATAGGCCTTTTATTTAATTAATATTCACTACTAAAACACCTTTGATTCTTTCCAAATAATTGTTACTAACTTCATTTAATTCACTAGCCTAAGGCTACAGTGTTGAATAAGACAAGGCCTTATTAGTCTAAATAGGCCTAAATAGTCTAAAACAGCATTTTCATGAATTTTCGTTTTAAACCAAAGATTCAAACGCTTAGAATATCTCTTTCTCAATATTCCCAAGAATGGCATGTGGCTAACACCATTCTACACACATGGGGAAGACATTAGTTCCTTACACAAAACATATGCCTTAGCATTAGGGCTTGCTTCTCTTCCTAAATGCTTGTTGAAAAGGGTTGCTATAAGAGGAAAAAAAGAAGCATTAAATAGTCAGTTTTAAAGTGTATCGCCAGGTGTGGTAGTGCAAGCCTTTTTACTCCCAGCACTTGGGAGGAAGAGGCAGGAAGATCTCTGAGTTCAAGGCTAGCCTGGTCTACAAATGAGTCCAGGACAGCCAGATACACAGAGAAACCGTGTCTCAAAAAAACAAAAAATAAAAATAAATAAATATAATGTGTATCTTATCTATTACAGTAAGATATAATTGGGAAATCAGGCAGCTTGCATTAACTTAGAATCCAGAAGAGGCATATGATTCACACACACACACACACTCTCTCTCTCTCTCCTACGAAAGTTAGTATCCAAAAATCAGACAAAAAATCATATTGCCTAGAGCAGTGACTTTAAACCTGTGGTCACAACCCCTTTGGGGGGGGGGGG
>CAJQZJ010001826.1:23394148-23432626 GCA_907164525.1 Lophiomys imhausi | reverse complement strand
GGGGGGGGTCAATGACCCTTTCACAGGGTTTACCTAAAACACATATTTATATTAAGATTCATAACAGTAGCAAAATTATAGTTATGAAGTAAGAACAAAAATAATTTTAATGGGTGGGGTCACCACAACGGGGTCGCAGCATTAGGAAGGTTGAGAACCGCTGTGCTATAGCCAAATACTGACTACATGACTTACTGTGAGTACCGCCTTAAGTTTAAAGTTCATATGTAAAAAGGGCACCAAAACAATCTACTATGGGGCTTGAGGATTATGTGAGATGCTGACTATAAGAACACATGGGCTTCCCATGAATGATGGCTCCTTGTATTATAACTCCTATACCTCATGTACAAACCATTCTAGGCCCTGGGGAAACAGTGAGAAAGACGAGGACTATACCACCAACAATCATGACCCACACAGGAAGAGAAAGGGGTCACAGAGAAATATAAAACACCAAAAATAAAACAGGTAGGCGTGGTAGAGCCACCTGAGATCCCAGCACTCATGAAGCTAAGGAAGGAGAATCATCACTATTTTGTTTGTTTTTTTTTTTTTTGTTTTTTGTTTTTTGTTTTGTTTTTCGAGACAGGGTTTCTCTGTGTAGCCCTGGCTGTCCTGGACTCAATTTGTAGACCAGGCTGGCCTCGAACTCGCAAAGATCCGCCTGCCTCTGCCTCCCAAGTGCTGGGATTAAAGGCGTGCGCCACCACTGCCCGGCGAATCATCACTATTTTGAAGACAGCTGTACTACACAGTAAGACCCTGTCTCAGAACAAAAATAATAAAAATCATACCCAATTTTCGAAGAATCCGTTTGCATTCATCCCTGCTGAGATCCAAAAGGGTTGGCCACACAACAGGCATTGCTGCTTCTGTTTGGTAGCCCCAAAGAGCTTGTCCTCCCTATCAGAAGAAAAACAAATTGAATTACCAAAGTGTATCCAATAGGCCACTCACTTGGAGATCCATCCACAGGCTACAAAGTAAGACTGAAAAGACACCTCATAACTATTTTCATCAGCACGCTTTCCAGCTCCTAACAAATGAATCAAACCACCATTTGCGAGCACACTGATCCTGCTCGAATTAACAGGGGAAAGAGTATGGGCTTTCCCATATTCAAACACTTCTTAGTTCCAGCTTTTCAACATAATTAATTGCTTCATCCTAGTGAATTGGCCTCTCTGAACCCAATTTGTGTACATTTATAAGAAAAAAAAGTAATTCCACACAGTTTGTTTTATTAAGTATTAGAAAACAGGGCATGTCAAGTTCTTTCATAGTGGCTGGCATATGACTTGCCAAATAGATTCTACCACCTGTCAATCTTGGACAAGAGACTTGATCTCTGCCAGTTTCCTTAATAATACATTATGAGATAAAAATAAGCAAAGGGTAGAGAGAATGTTATTTGAGAAAATGGAACCCAATAAAGAACTCTTTTCTCAAGTTCTGGCAGTAAAATAGTCACGAATCCACCAGTTACCAAAAGTGTAGATGCCTGGAATTCCGAACTGGGAATTCTCTAGTCTGGAGGAGAAAAAGACATGGAACCGGTAGTTCACACACTACAGGTTGAGCACGCAGTAGACCTTCCTTGAACATCTGTTAAACTGATAAATGGATGATTAGTAGTAGAGTTAATGTATGAATGAGCCAGCCTAAAGAGTCAAATACTAAACCGATATAACTCTTCTATTGCGTCCCAGGCTCTGGGTTGCTAACTCCAATTCTTGGCCTCTAGTGGAGCCCACTTCCCCCTACTTCCCATCTTCCTCTGAGCTCAGAACCAACCCTGAGCTAGCCGAACTGGACGGCGCGCCCCAGCTGGCGGGATGACATAAAGAAAGGGGGTGGAGAGGAGGAAGGGGCAGAGCTAAAGGAATCCGCTCGCTCCCCAAGCCAGTCCCCGCCTCCCGCAAGGATCTCGGAGGCGGCCGGCGACCGCCCGACTCAGGCACCACGTCACGGCATCCCAAAGCATCCCCTCCAGCGGAGCCCACGGCGGGGACGCACAGCAAAAGGAAAGCCGGACGGCAGGAGCCGGAGCGCGCTCCGGGAACCCCGGGCGCAACGACTCCGTCCCCCGCTCAAGTGTCAGCAGGCAGCCCGCCCCGCCCCCTCTCCAAACACGCACTCCCTCACAGCACCACAACCAGAGCAGCCCCGCGGGCTCCTAGCCCGCACGGCTCAGAGCCGGTCCCAATGTCAAGCCCGCGCCCCCGCGGCCAGCAGCCGGTCTCAGGAACCCTGGCCAGCGTCCGCGCCTCGCGCTCTCCTCAGCGGAGAGGACAACGGAGAAAAAGCAGGGGCGCGGACAGCCAGTCAGATGGCCCGGAGTCGCCCCAGGACTCCTAGACCTCGACCTCCGGTGTCCCATCACCAGGCGTGCCGGAGTCCCCCTCAGTCCACTTGAGGGAGCCCGGCGATCCCGTTAGGAAACAACGGAGGATGGGGCTGACCGCCCCGAGCCGGGCTCCCCATGCCTGGCCAAGCGCTCCCCTACCCTGGATAGCCTGCCAGCTCTTCCCAGGACCCTGCCTGAGAGACACCCACCTGCCCAGCCTTTCGGGGCTCATCTAAAAGGCTCCTCCGCCAAGACTAGGGGACACCAGGAATTAGGTTTGTTTGCGGTGCCTCAGAAGGGGCAAGATGGCGACAGGTACCAGAGCGCAGGCGCAAGCGCGCGCGGCTCGCCGGGAGGTGTAGTTCGCCTTTCCCGCCTTTTAAGAAACGAGCACTCAAAAGCCTCCATTCGTCCGGTCCCTTTTCCTTCTCGTTTTGAAAGGAAAGGGTGGGGGGGAGAGCGTCCCGGGGCCTGGTGGAAGTTGTAGTCCTAGTTCAAAATCAAGTCCTCTTTCTCTCGCCGCTTGCCGGTCAGATGCGCAAGGAAGTCTGGGAGTGTAGTTCTTTTGGCTTCTACATTGCCCTCCAGTCTTTAGCTTCGCGCGCCTATCCTTCGACCTTTCCCAGCCAATCATCTGCCCTTTCAGCTATACGTGTGGCGTCACACGTAGCGGTCAAAATGGCGTCAGTAATTGGAGCTGAACGTCGACCTTTAGTCTTGCGAGGTTAGGGTTGAAAAGAACTCAGCTTGGTCCCTGATGAATGGCTGAGGATTAAGATCTGATTCCTCAGACTCTCGGGAGCAATCATTTGCGTCCTTCAGCCACCCACAGGACAACTCAAGACAGATCATCCACGCTACAAGAACGAAGAGAGAGGACCTCAGAGTGGCCCGTACCCCCTTCTTGGTGTAAGAGTTGCAAGTCGAAGAAGGGAGTCCGAGCGTTCTCGGCTTGGGGTTACGCCATGTGCGAAGTAGGAAAGGTAGTGATATAGCGTGCTATATCTGTCACAGGGAAGAAGGGATTTACTTAAGGCACTACAACATGGTAGGTTCACCCTTAGCCTTTGTTATTTTTTAACCACACAATGTTGTGGCGATCTCGTTCCCCTATTTTACAGATGGAAAGGGGCCCAATATATTGTTACTCCGATCCGGAAAATCAAAGTTAACTTCTAGTATTGTAAATTCCATCAAAATAAGTGGTGTCCTCCCTTTAAATGGAGAAATCTGGTAGCATCAGATGCAGTGAAAGTGTACAAATCTAAAACAATTGTCAGTATGCATCCTGCTGTTAGCAAATTTCCTTGAAAACTAGGGTAACCACTGGCAGGACATTTAGCCCAATGGTAGATTGCTTGTAGAGTAGGCTCAGTAGCCGGAGACCTGAATTTGATACTTAGCACTAAGAGTCGGGGGATAGACACACGACAAAAACTACCTTGTGGGAATATTAAGATACACAACGTGGATGAAAGTTATTTTCCTAAGTAGGTCGCTATGACATTTATAATCCCAGCACTGGGAAAGTGGAAGAAGGAAGATGAGGAACTCAGGGTCTGACTAGACTGCAAGAGGCCCTATGACCAAAAATTTATTTTGTTGTTGTTTTTGTTTTATAAATTGTGGACTTATGCATAAATATGAGTGTTCGTGCTTTTGAATAGACTTGTAGGTTAATCCGAAATAAAAAGGGCCATTTAAGTTTCCTGCACTTCTCTCCTGGCCTTCCTGTGCACCCTATTTTGAAGTCAGTTTCTTAAGAATACCTTATAAGGTGGTAAATTAAGTCTTAAGAGGAGATTTTGTAATTTAACAGACATTCTTTGACTTGACCCTTGCAGAATTTCCATGAGACAGGTAACTAAGCCTCATCATCCTTTGAATGGAAAGGCATAGTTGTTCAGGAACTAGGGAACCAAGGGCTGCATAGTAGAACCTTGCCTCAAAAGACAACAACAGGGAGCTAGAGAAATGGCTCAGTGGTCAAGAGCACTGGCCTCTGTTCTAAAGGAGCTGGGTTCCATTCCCAACACCACATGATGGCTAAATCCATATATAAATCCAGTTACAGGAGTTCCTTGGGTGCTGCACACTAATAAAACACCCTTACACAGAAAATAAACTTTTAAAGAAGGCAACAAAAACCTGACTTTTACAATAAGTCAAATATAAGTGACAAACTGTTGGAGTTAATCCTCCATCTCTTACATAATAAGTCCTTACAATTATTAGCTATGTTCTTAGTTAAAACTAAGTCCCTGATACTAGTTAAAAAGCATCCCTAAGGCCCCACATAAGTAAATGATAAAGCTAGCATTTAAATTTAGGCAGCCTCAGCTGTCGAGAAGGTTCAACAAGTAAAGATACATGTCTTGCAACCCCAATGACTTGAATTCAATCCTCAGAACCCACTCACGTGATAGAAGAATTAGCTTCACAAAATTGTCCTCTGACCTCCAGCATGTATACACACACAAATGGTAGAAACTTTTTCATTTGTTATCAATTTAGGCAGCTTGGTTCTAGAAGCTGGTCTACACCTTCAGCGAGTAGTCATTCTCAAGCTTTAACATTCAGCAGGAACACACGAAGGTCCTGGTGAAATGCAAAATTGTGGTTGTGTAGTTTGGAGACAGGGCCACATCCTGTCTCTAACAAGCTTCCAAGTGACAATGCTACCAGCACTACATATCATTTACCATCTTCCCCTTTCTCAGCCATTTTCATTAGTTTGTCTTGTTTTTAGTTTTGGAGACAAGGTCTCACCATATATCTTAAACTAGCCTCAAACTTGAGATCCTCCTGCTTCAGCCTCCTGAGTGCTGGGATCACAGGTATATGCCACTGCCCCAAGCTCTTATACATATTTATTTTGTAGCCAGAGTCTATAATATCCTTTCTGTGCCATCTCTGACTGCTCTGTAGATCCAAATGCTTCTAATGTCCTCTCTCTTAATGATCATACTCAATTCTCTTTTATATCTCATGAAACTTATCCCTGCCCTACCAGTTCCTCTAGGATGAGACAGATGTTCCTGTGTCAGTTCTCACACCATGTTACAGAGCTCAAAACAAAGTTATGGTCATTTAAAAATTCCTGGCTAGAAAACAAGCTCTTTATGGGGAGGGACCAATCATATATATTCACTTTTGTGCCTACGGCATACATAGTAAAAAAATAGCTAAAACATATTCACAGCTTTTTCTATTCTAGTTGTTGTTCCATATATTAGCTTCCTTAATCTATAAAATAACCCGATAGTACCTGCATTAGTCATGACTGTAGAGGAACAGAACTAGAATGAATAAATAAATGTATATATTTACATGTATATAGGATTTGTTAAAGTGGCTTACAGGCTACAGTCCAACTAATCCAGCAATGGCTGTCTTCCAACACAAGGTCCAAGAATCTAGTCATTGTTCGGGCTGGATGTCTCAGCTGGTCTTCAGTATATGCTGGAATCCTGAGGAGAGAAGCTCTAATGCCAGTTAAGGAATAGACTTGCCAGACAGAGCAATCAGGCAAAAATCCTTTCCCCTGTCATTTATATGGGCTACCAGCAGAAAGTGTGGCCCAGGTTAAAGGTGGATCTTCCCACCTCAAATGATCCAGTGGGTATTCCCACTTCAGATGATGGAGTTAAGGGGAAAAAAAAAAGCCCTCACATGTGTACCCAGCCACTTGGGTTTTAGTTAATCCAGATGTAGTCAAGTTGACAACCAAGAATAGCCATCAAGTAGCCATGTTTTATTGCTGAAAAAAATAAGCCACAGATTAAATACCATGCACAGAATAACATATCACAGGTATATGCCACAGCAAAGCTGTGATTTCAAATGCACTAACTTCCAAGGGAGAAGTAAGACCCTGCTGGACATTAATGACCACAATTGCCTAATCTTGGAGAATTCTTAGGAGATTGAATACCTACCTTAACTATTCCTTGCTTAACTAAGCAGCTAAGTATTAAAACTTATTTCATCAAGATAAGAGGCTGCCATGGGGCTAGAGAAGTAGCTCAGCAGTTTAGAGCACTTGCTACTCTTACAGAAAGGACCAGGGTTCAATTCCCAACACCTACTTGGTGACTCACAGCTATCCATAACTCTAATTCTTGGGATTCTGACACCCTCTTCTGACCTCCTCAGGCCCACATGTGATTCAGGCAAAACAGTTACACAAATTATTCTAAAATGGGGGGGGTCTTTTTAACTATGTGTGTCTCCATGCATGTTTTCATAAGTACAGTGCCAGTGGAGGCCAGCAGAGGAGGTGGGATTCCTTGGAGCTGGATAGATGTGGAGCATGAATTCTGGTCCACTTAACTGCTGAACCATCTCCCCAGCCCCAACCTGGCTTACTTCTACATTTAAGGAAGAAAAGTCCAAAGAAGTAATGGCAGGACTGGACCTTCTGGTTACTGTACCACACTGCCCTTAAGAAGTTTGCCACTCTGATGCAGCCAAGGGATATGCTGAAAACTGGACTATCAAGACTAAAACAAATAAGTAAACTATGGAATACTAGATCAACATAAGTGGCTTTGGGGGCTGAAAAGAAACGAAACAAAAGTAATTGATAATTATAATTAACATTCCTGGGATCAAATAGATGGCTTCAGAAAGAAGAGTAAGACACCTGACCACTGCCTCATCAACTGCGTCCATCAGTATTTCCTGCTTCCTCAATAGCTAGCTGGCTTCCTGGTCTTAACAATGACAGGGTCTTAGCACCTCTGTGGACTGGGCCTCTTTGCAAATTCTCTTCTTGCAGAGCTGCCCCAGAACACTGCCCAGTATACCACAGTCCTGCCTCTGCTGTCAGAAGCAGCTCTCCTAGTTACCAACAAAATAAAGCTCTACTTGTTTTGCAAGTAGCCCTGACATAATTGCAATTCTGACCTCTTCTAGAACACCACTACCTCTTGGCCCTGTCTTAATGTCTGTCTGGCACTTTTTTCAAATGTACTGCTTCCCTTGAAGTCCCTCCTTCCCTCTCTCCCACCCTCTCTTGAACTAAGTAAAAGCTAGCTTTCTCCCACATTTCCACACGGATTCCCTACCCTGGGGCTTCCAGCATCAAGCAAAACTACTACAGTGTCCCTTCTGTCACTCAGAGGTGGATTTTCGACAGTCCACAGTGGTGGTCATTTTCATCCACCCCGTTGTCCCCTCTACTCCTGCACTATTAGAAAAGCCTTTTGTCGTTGCTGCTGGTCGGCTGCTCACTTCTGTGATCCTGCTCTTCGTTCCACCAAGCTGTTCAGTTGAAATCAGTGACCAAGTCCTTCCACTCTATGCAAAACTTGTTAATCCAGGTTTCTTATTCCTTCACCTTTACCAAACCTGTCCAGCATCAGTGACATTTGCAGGCTTCCAGTTCAAATCTGCTTCCTTTTCCTGTCTTACTCTCTACCCTTGACCCACAGTCACCTATTTCAAACTCAGTGCTCTCACCAGCTTCCACTTGGCTCTGTCCTGTCCACCCGAGATAGTCCTCAACCTTACATAAACTGCCCCTGTGTTTGTCCACCATTAGTGCTTCATGAATTATCACAAACCCCAGTGTCTTGAAACAATATTTTGTTTTAATTCAGTTTGTAGTTTCTGACAAAGTCCCAGGCAGCTTAGCTGGGTGATTGGGGGCGGGCAGAGAGGCAAGGTTGAGAAAGGGTCTCATTTCTATAATTCATGCTGGCCTGGAACCCACTACATAACCAGGCTGGCCTGGATTTCTTGGCAGTGCTCCTACTTCAGCTTCAAGTGGTCTGATTACAGGCATAATGTTGGCAGCTGGGTGATTACTGTGGCCATTTTTGAAAATATCAACTTCCACAGTCCGTAACTATTTACATCCTGGTTACTGGCCAAAACAACTCACTTCCCTCCCACATTCCCTCGCATCCTTCACTCAGAATTTCCAGTCTCTCATAGAAACAGGTTTCTGGTTTCTTTTCTTTAATAATGAACTTTGTGTGTGTGTGTGTGTGTGTGTCTGTATATTCATACATGTGTACTGGCATGCTACATGTGGAGATCTGCAAGTCAGAAAACAACTTTTGGGAGTAACCTCTTCACCCTGAGTTCTGGGGGTCAAACAGAGGTCCTTAGCCATATGCAGAACATGTGTTTACCTCTGAACCATCTTGCCCATCCAGTCTTACTCTTGAGGACCACAGTTTTGTCATCCTAATATGCTCTAGCTAAGTTTCCTCGGGTACATTTACTCTCAGTGTAGCAAACGGTTTGTCTAATATTCCAAACAGGAAAAACAACAAAAATGAAACAACAACAACAAAAAAAAAAACCCCAAAGAGCTGTAGAAACAGGCCAAAATCATAATACTAGGAAAGCTGAGTTAGGATTGTCATGCATCTGAGCCTAGCTGAGCACAACAGCTCTCAAACTATTTCTCTGATTGAGGCTCAGTTTTGGCGTGATTCTCCACACCTCCTGACCTTCAGCTTCAGAACTTTCTGAATTCTGCTTTCTCAGTCATTCTTTTCCAATTAAAATAAAATTTTAAAAATAAAATAAAATAAAGCTGTTTTGAGGCCAAGTAACTTTTCACTTGCTTCCTGCTCATCAAATAGTCCAAAGACCTATTTTGATCTTAACTATCCTCTGTTTCTTTTCATCTGACTTTGTAATATATAATTCTTTTTTTAAATGTTTAAAAAGTTTCTAAAGAAGTGTATTCTCCTTTGTATGTTTGATTACTAAAAGCCATACCAACAAGCTTTATCTAAAGAAACTCTTCCCTGTGGTGGGGTTAGTGATAGTATTTAGCAGCATAGGGATTTTGGAATAGCAAAAAGACAGGCATCTCAGGTAAAAAGATTTGAGTGGATCCAGTTACATCAGGATATGATTGACATTGAAGGGTATGCCTTGTAACAAGCCTGCCAAAAAACCGATCATGAGACCAGAATACGCATTGTTTGAGGGCATACCTTGCAAAAGCCCGCCAGGAACCATAGCAACAAAGGGCTGGAGTTTGGGCTGGAGAGATGTCTCAGAGGTTAAGAGCACTGGCTGCTCTTCCAGAGGTCCTGAGTTCAAGTCCCAGCAACCACATGGTGGCTCACAATCATCTATAATGAAATTTGATGCCCTCTTCTGGTCTGCGGACATACTAGCAGGCAGAACACTGCATACATAAAAAATAAATCTTAAAAAAAATTAAATAAAGAGGCCGGAGTTCACGCTGAGGTCTTTGCAACACATTACAACATAAGGGGTTTAAAAGTCGGGAGCCCACGTGGCCTAACTGCAGTCTTCTCCTTATCTGGCCAAGAGGCTTCACCTCACTCCTTCTGCACCACCCACCTTACTCCTCATCTGGCAGAGCTGCATCACCATCTAATCGGGAAGCTTCACCATCTTGCACATACCTGTCCTGGGTTCAGGGATGGATTCTCCCTGGTACCTGAAGCCTCTAGGCAGGAGTTGTCTTAACAGGTGTTGTCTCCCCTTGGAGTCCAGGGGCATCAGACTGGATGGAACTCTGGAGCAATACCCTTGGAGGCCCAAAGCATCTTAATGGCGAGCCTAGGAAACGTTATAATTAGGCTCTAAGAATCCAGAGGCAATTCTTGTTTGATATAAGGGCCACCTCACCTCAATGGTCTAAACAGATTAAATTTACAAACTGTCTTAATATCTGACAAATGAGATTCATAGGCTGTAAGACAAAGATTTGGCAGAAATCGGCCGTCCATAAGGATCCAAGCCCAAAGAATTAATCTAAGAGAATATCCTTTTGAGAAATTTTAGGTTAGTGTTAAATGTTTGCTTTATAAGTATTAGGGTGTTTTAGACTAGGTCTTAGAGTTAGGGTCCAGGCTTTAGGATTTAGGAACCTTATAGGTAATTGTTAAGTATTTGTTAAATATATACTTGATAAATAAAAATTTGCTGTTACACTTCCCTGTTATCGTCTTCCTGCAAACTTGCTGTGGGGTAATAAGCAGCTTAATACTCCCAGAATTTACATTTATTTGAGAACAGGATCCCATCTAATTCAGGCTAGCCTCCAGCTGGCTGATGTGGCCAAGGGTCACCTTGAACTCCTGATCCTCCTGTCTCTATCTGCCAGTTCCTGGGATTACAGGTGTGCTCCACCACCCTGAGCCTCTATTATTTTTAAAGATGTTGAACTATACTGTTAAGATGTTTAAAGGGACTATTGTCTGTTGAAGCATCATGGTGAATCTGAGGTCTTGATGGAGGATTTTATAGTGACACCCTTAACTTTGTTTTTAGACTTGGTTATTCCGATAGAGCCCTAACTTTGATCTCTACCTGCATGCTGTTTTTTAATTTTAACATCATTTGGCATCTGGAAAAAACAGAATCAAAAACAGAAACAAAAACTCTCTATTCTAAAAATTAGCTGGTCCTGGTCTCTTGTTCTTGCTGGGTGTTGTTCTTTACTTTCTCAAGCCAGGTAGCACTTCTAACACTACTTAGAAAACATCAATTGGAGGATTGGAGAGATGGCTTAGCAGTTAAGGACTTTGCTTTTCCAAAAGACCCAGGTTCAAATCCCAGCACCCACATGGCAGTTCACAGCTTTCTTGAATTGCCCAGTGTGGTGGTGCACGCCTTTAATCCCACCATTCAGGAGGCTGAGGGAGGCAGATCTCTGTGAGTTCAAGGTTAGCCTGGTCCACACTGGTCTACAAAGTGAGTCCAGGACAACCAAGAATACACACAGAAACTCTGTCTCAAAAAACAAAACAACAAGCCGGGCGGTGGTGGCGCACGCCTTTAATCCCAGCACCTGGGAGGCAGAGGCAGGCGGATCTCTGTGAGTTCGAGGCCAGCCTGGTCTACAAAGTGAGTCCAGAACAGCCAGAGATACACAGAGAAACCCTGTCTCGAAAAACTAAAAAAAAAAAAAAAAAAAAAAAAAAAAACAACAACAACAAAAAGGAAATGAAAAGATCAATTAGATTAGCAAACTTGTTCAGTACCTTTTCAAATGCCCTGGTAACAGTACCATGAAAATGTCTTCTCCTATATATCTAAGATCCACAGTCCTCCCGCTTCCAGTAAGATTTTCCTCATTTCCTTTGTGCTCTCACAGATGGCTTTCTCTGGAAACCTTAGGCTTCTGCTGACAGTCTCTTTGAAGCCCCTTAGGTCAGCACTAACACCAGTCCCAAAAACATATTTTAGTTCTGGTATAGCATCCTACTTTGGATCCGAAAATTTGACCTGCCGATCAACTACTGCATAACATCACCACAAAAAAATTCTGGCTAAAAACAATAAGATTTATTTTCACTCATGAATCTGCAATGTGAGTAGGACTTGGCAGGAATATTAGCCATAGTTGGAAAGTACAAATTGTTAACAATCACACCCAAATTTAAACTCAGTTCCAACTCTTAAAACACATGCTTTTATTACTATATCAATATGATACAGTTGTCTCGGATGGATGGAAATTAAACGTAAAACCAAAATGATCTGTTGCAGAAGAAGAGTTGAAAGAGAAGGGGTTAATATGAAAATAAACCACATAATGGAGTAGCCACAGACTCCATAAAAATTAGGCTGAGGCCACCCATAGTAGCTTATACCTTTAATCCTAGCACTCGGGAGGCTGAGGCATGTGGATCTTTTGAGTTCAAGGCCAGCCTGGTGTATATAATTTTAATTCAACAAGGCTAGCCTCAAACTAGATATATAGCTGAGAATAATCCTCCTGCCTCAGCCTTGTGAGTACTGATCCTACAGGTTTGACACCATCCCTGGCTTGCAGTCATATGGTTTCATTTTGGTTTGATTTTGAAATAGGGTCTCATTTAGTACTGCTAGCTTTGGTCTTGTTACCTAGGTGAGGATGACCTTCAACCACGGGTCTTCCTGCCTTTACTTCTTCCTGCCTTTACTTCCTGAGTGATGATCTTAGATGTGTGCCACCACGCCCTGCTTTATGTGATGCTGGGGTCCAACTCAGGACTCTGTGCATAATAGGCAAACATTCTATTGACTGAGCTACCACCAGCTCCCAAATACCAAGGATCTTGAAGCAAAGGACATAAACATTAGCAACCTCAAAAAGCAAAATGGGGGGTGTTAGAGTCTTAGTAGTCCTTGGCTAGGAGAGCTGGTCAGAATAATGTGGGGAGCACTATGGAATGTCAGAGGACAGATGTACAGCCTTGGATGGAAGCCTTAGGTGGGTCACCTGGTGGTGTCTCTGACCCACCAGTTTCTAGGTCTGTGTCTCCCATTATACCTCATGACAGAGTACCAGGCTTAATAACACAATTCATTGCCTTTTAAGCCACAGTGGACCCCAAGTGGTTAAGGCACTGTGCTCTAGGCTGTGAATGGACACTGATTAATGGCTTGATTATCATACAGCCAAGGAGAATTGCAAATGAAAATAGAAACAAAGACATAGTCTCACACATTGAGTTTCCCCCCTACTTCATATTGAAGACAAAAAAGAAGGGATTTTTTTTGAGGTTCACACAAGTGCTAAAATGCCTCAGGTGAGGGACTGATGATAGTCTGTAATTATCCCAGGGAAGGTCCAAGGTAGTTCCTAAAGATGGAAATAATAACCTTGTCAGAAGTGGAAATCGGCTACCATGGGGGAGGGGACGATAAATCCAAACATAATATCCAGCTTGTCTTCACCTCAGAAAGTTTCCAGCTGCTTGTGATGTTCTGCTGTGATGATTTGCTAGAGATGAAATGCAAAAAAGAAAAAAAAAACAAACCTGCACTCCAGCCAGCTGGAGGAAAAGCTTGGAGGCATATTCTCTTTCAAGAAGTGCTGAGAACTTGTGAAGTCCACAGAGAAATGGTAGGAGGTGCCTTTTGCTTGTCTGTTCCAATTAAGTCTTTCCCTGGCAAACCCCAGAGGACGGCATTGTTTCCGGAGTGAGCTAGTGAAGATCAGGTCAGGGCACTCTTTGGTTGAAAGAGCTTTGTTGTGATGCTGTGAGCTTTAAGCTTGTCACTGTAAGGTCAGTGGTTCAAATCCATGCCTCAGTAAAGGTTAAGGTAATAAAGGACCACAGGCTTATGGAGAGCCCAGGGAGTGTGTATTAAGACTTGGTTGTGGAAGGAAATGAACCAAATAATGTTCACATGAGTACGTGCACACACACACACACACGCACACGCACACGCACACGCACACACATGCACACGTGGTCTGCCCTGTAGCATCACAAGACAGTCAGTGTTAACAGTTATTTTACCAGATCACAGTCAGATTTCGAGAGGAGCCTAAGGCCTTGGGAGCTGGGAATCCTGTTCAGGATAATGAATCATTGCACTACTGAATGGTGAGTTGAATCTGAGAAGGCAGAAGATGGGCATTTAGTCACAGCACTGCGCCTAAGCTTCCTGTAATAGGCTTGCACTGTGTGCTCCCTCCCGTGACCGCACCCATGCTATTCTCACTCCACCAACAATACCTTTACCCCTTCCCTCCTCCCCAGTCCTCCTTAGCTTTTCAAGTGTAAAAAAACATTAAATATTAGTCTTTTCTGTCTAACACTGTAAAACTTTTATGACAATGCGTTCAAATCTTTTTCTCTCTCCCACCTTGTAAGACTTTCATGGAAATGTTTCCCACCACATACCCAATAAAACTTTTGTTTACATGAAATAAGTAAGTGGCCTACCCTTCCCACTTTCCCTCATTTCCTTTGCACTGGTTCTTTTAAAATGAACCAATAGCGAAAGACTTCAAGGTCAGTCCTAGCCAGTGAGGGAAAAGACAGAGCCACCACCGGCATCAGATTGAAAGCCGAGTGACTTTCCTGTCCAGGCATGCTTGCCAGCCTGGTTATGCTCTGATGTACTCTTTTTGTAAAAAGATTTTTTTTTCAAAAGTAGCTCTGTTGAACTACTTTTGATTTCTGTATTTGTTCCTTTGTGTGACACTGACATTAGTCTATTTTTCTAACAATTGTATGTTTAAATAAAATCATCCCATGTTGCCCAACTCACTGTCTTTTGAAAATAATTTTAAAAAAATGTGTGAGGGGCTGGAGAGACAGTCAGTGGTTAAGAGCACCGACTGCTGTTCCAAATCCCAGCTCACAGCAGTCTGTAACTCCAGTTCCAAAGGCTCTCCGTCCTCTTCTGGTGTCTGTAGGCACTGCATACCACATGATATACACACTTACCACAGGCAAACTCTCACACACATAAAGTAAAATCTCCAAAAAATTAATTTATGAGTGTGTACCTGTTTGTCTATATGTGCAGCATGTGCATGCCATACTGACAGGTCAAAAGAGGACATCAAGTCCCCCTGGAGCTTGAATTCCAGACAGTTGTTAGGTCCCCCAGTGGGTACTGAGAACCAAACTCGAGTCCTCTGCAAGAACAGCAAGTGCTCTTAACCACTGAGTCATCTCTCAGCCACTGAACACTATTTTCTGAGCACAAATGAGGGGTAGGAAATTTTTGTGCAAATCAGAAGACATATGAATTTGACTCCAAATTCTTCCACTTTGAAGGTTTTTTTTTTGTTTGTTTGTTTTTTAAGCAAGTTATATCACCTCTCTTGTGCCTTAGTTTCCCCCATATGAAATTTTCTGTGCTGGGGTTGGACCTAGGATCTCACATAATAGGGTAGTACTAGAATATTTTACTCCACAGTGCCTGCCCTCCTGATGTTTCTTCTGGAATTAAAACCTTTCATCTTAGAGGGCAACTTCTTAAGACCTAGAATGCAAAGGGAAGTGAAATAGGCTATTTTATGACAAGGTATTTACAAGGAGGTAAAACAACAGGATGTTCTAAAGAGAGGTAAAACATTCTGTCCTAAAACTTGGAAGCAGGTAAGTCGACAGCCTAGCTCTGCCAAGACAGGGTAAGCAAGTCCTTCATAGTTCCTGCTTTACAATCAATGTCTGTCCGAGAAACGGAGCCAAATGGCTGAAGATTGATGCTGTAATGTACAGAGAGAAAATGGGAACTGTCCAGGCAGCCACTGGTATGTCATTTCTTAGTTTCAGAAGCTGTGGGCCCTGCACTTCCTGTATAATCAGATATATTTATCTCTCTCAGGTCTCTGAGGTGGTTGAAGAATAGATAGCTAGAGTCTCATAGTTAAATTTTGAGAGGTTTAGAAATCAAGAGGGTGTTCTGGATCTAGGAAGATGTTTTTAAAATTGTGATACAAGTTAGGATGAAAGCTGAGTTGGATATAAAACTTTAAACTCATGGAGATGGTTAGATAGTAGAATGTTAAAGTCAGGTGCCAAATACGTATGGACTGGACATTGGGAATGTATGCTAAGCCATATAACTCTCATAATTGTGGCCTATTTATTTCTATTGTTTTGTAAAGACTGCTTGGGGGGGGGGGGGACTCTCAGATAGGCTGAGCTCCAAACAGACTCTCAGCCAAGCCCAGCCACCTGGAAGAATCAGAGGCCACAGAATAGCCTAGAAGTCTAGCCAAGCTGCCTAGGAGAGGCTGACACCAACTGAGCCTCTGGGAAAGAACACCCTCCAGCCTGTTGAGCTGCCTGTAGGCTGTGTAGTACACTCCAGATTTTCAACTTCTTTAACTATCGCCCATGCTGGGGTGGGCATGGGTGATACAGCTGTCTTTGAGTCACTTCTGTTCCTGTAAGTAACCCCTCGCCCACATTGCTGTAAGTGACCCCCAATAAACCTCAGTGGCTCATGAGTTGGACTTTGGTGGTACTCTTACTCTTGGTCATTGTCTACTCTTTATCTGAGGTAAGTGGACATTTGTGCGTGTCTCTTTGGGAATAGTGTCACACAATGTCTCATTATGGGATTAAAAAATATATATATCCTGTGATACGCCATGTAAAGTGCCTAGCTCAGTAATTGGTACAGGCTAGACTGACGGTGGGTGAGTGTTGGTTCCACTCACTGATCTGTGAAACCCAGCTTAGTGCTCGGTAAGTATCAGTCCCCACTACCTGCCCATTCGTCATACATGTTCTTTCTTCCATTCCAAAACTTTATCTACTTTAATTACCTCATCTTACATTCCATACTACCTTGTGTCTTTGTTTCCTAGGTCTGTGTGTGTGCCCCTGCATGTGGAAGCTAGAAGTCGACACCTTTTGTCTTCCTGTATCACTCCCTATCTTAATTGAAACAGGGTCTCTCGATTGAGCCTGGAGCCCACCAATTAAGGTAGACTGACTGGTCAGCAAGTCCCAAAGATCCCCCCTTTTCTCCCCAGTGATGGGATTACACACATGTGCCACCATGCCTGGCTTTTTAATGTGTGTGTTGGGGACAGAACTCAGGTCCTTATGTTCTGAGTCACCCCAGACTCTCCTAGGACTTATCATAGGCTGACTGGTCCTGTAACTCATCCCCTTATGTAAGCTGAATATATCTCAATGGATTATCTCCAACAACCAGCATAGAGATTATTTTAGGAAAGGCATCTCCAGAATGATTGTCTAATTGAAATAACACTTAATCCTGACTTCCAAAAGACAAATGAACACGTCCATCTTCTCCCAAAAAAAAAAAAAATGTTGAATGGTATAAGCAGCAAGGAAGAAATTTCCCTACAATTAAGTGGTTCACAGTTGATTGTTGTCCATCCAGCCCAAATACTCAGCGCCTCTATTTCCAGATGTCTTTGCTTCTTCCACTTCCAGCCTAGCCAGACCAGAGAACATTCCCATAATTCCCATAAGAACATTCTTATTCTTATTCCCAAAAGGGTAACCTGATACATCTTTTTCTGCTGATCTGATTACAGAGTGAAATACATTCCTTGAGTGGAAAAATGCACAAGAATGAAGTTTTCTTTTCTCTCTTTTTCCCTGCCCTACTCCCCATATATAGAAGGCTCGTGAAAGTGAGAAAAACTGAAGCCAAAAGAAAAAAATTCTGTTGTACTGCAGTCAATGAAGAACATATGTAGTCAACATAACAGATGTCCTGGGCTTAAAACCTCAGAGCCTAAGCCATAAAGGACTCTATCTATAGCATTGGATTGATGTTAGAGAAGAAACAGAACCAAGATATAGATAAGGGAACAGAGAGATGGCTCTGTGGGTAAATGTGCTGTGTAAGCATGAGGACCTGCATTCCAGTTCTCAGAATCCACATAAAGCAGGATGCAGCTTCATTCTCATCTGTAAGTCAAGCAATCCTATGGCAAGATTAGAGGCAGGCAGACACACATACACACTCCAGTGCACATTCACACAACACACTAAAAAATAAAATAATATAAAATAAGTAAGTCAATCCCAGAAGCCCCCACACCCTGTGTTCTTTGTCACAGTGAAGAACTGGAAGTAATAATCTAATACTCAATCCAATTCAGCCGCATTTTGTGAAATCCTGAACTCAGGGCACTAGGGTTACAGAGATCCTGGTAAAGCCAGATTTTTAATCTTAGCCTATTGTCCTGTGCTCTGTGATTTTCCTCATTGGGAAAATCATAGTGTTCAGCTATGGACACAGAACAACTCTGAGTTAAGATGTATGGGACTTACTTAAAGAATTTAGACTTTGAGGCTGGAGAGATGGCTCAGTAGTTGAGTCTGTAGTGCTCTTACCAAGGGCCCAAGTTTTATCCCTAGCACCCATGTTGGATGGATCTCACCTGCATTACCTGTAGCTCTAGGGGATCCAACACCCTTTTCTGGCCTCTAAGGACACCTGCACTCACATGAACAAATCCATACACAAATACACACATTTATTTAAATAAAATCTCAGCAAGAACAAAGAATCTAGACATCTACAGTGTAGTAGTAGCTGAGGAAACCCTGCTCCAAAGGTTGAGGGAAACAGGGATCAGTGGAGTTCCCACCCAGTCATATCAGCAGAGCTCAAGACTTCCCATGTCCCATAAGGGTTCCGAGACAAACTGCTGGAGATGGATAAAGAAATCTTTAGATTTAGATTAGCTGTCAATCTAAATTGACAGCTAAATGTCTGGCAGCTGGTTGAAAGCTACTAATGATCAGGAAAATACCTCCCAAATAGCCCTGTTATTTTTCCTGTGTTGAGACTGGGTCTCACTCTGTAGCCCAGGCTGGCCTCAGACTTAGGTGGATCCTGTCCCAGACTTCCGAGAGCTGGGGTTACAGGGGTAGGGCACTCTAAGAAGAACAAGTCCTAGGTTCTAACCTAGGTTCTATTCTTATCCAGATGTGCAACCACATGTAAGTTTTCATCTCTGGGCCTTGGCGAATCAGGAGGTGCCCTTCCTTTCACAGGCTCTCTCTGTTGTAGCATTTATCACGTCGTTCACAGATCTGAAACTTGTGCTTTCCTTCTCATTCACCAACCTGAGACTCCTTACGAGGAGTGACTTTCATAGTCTCTGACCAAAAAACTTAGGTAGAGAATAACAGTAAAAATAGTTTCATCTGCAGGAGAAAAAAATGGAAATACAAACAAGACAGAGTTGGAGCTTGAGTGTCTGAAGCCTTAGGACTGAGGGCAGCTAGTGAGTTACCATCAGAAGCCCCGGAGCCAGGGTCATTCAAATGGGTTCACATAGCATACTGTTCATGACAAAAACTGAGGATGAGCACAGGGTGTCTGGGGCAAGTAGCTTCAGAGAAGGGTGTGAAGACCACATGCCCTTGGCAGAAGGTAGGACTCGCACCAGGAGTAAGTATACAGCCTGAGTCAATGAGTCGGTGCAGGAGGTTCCTAGGCAGAAGGAAGCTCTACTGCAGACAGACCAGTGGTGCTGAGGGTAAAGATAAGAACAGTCAGAGTCTAGAGGGCTGCAGGCAGGTTGGTGAAGTGGGAAGAGCTTGACAAGACAGAGGGAAATAAGCATGGGGGGGGGATACAGATGGGGGGATACACATGGGGGAGAACGATACTTGAAAACTTTCAGCTCCAAGCTCAGAGCTTAGATTGACCCAGTAGGACAGAGGCTGTAAATTATTCTCACAATCTGGCCCACGTGCTTTATTTGCCCCCAGATACAGGGTTTTTTTGTTTTGTTTTGTTTTGTTTTTGTTTTCCCAACACAAGGTTTCTCTATGCAGCCCTGGCTGTCCTGGACTTACTGTGTAGACCAGGCTAGTCTTGAACTCACAGAGATCTGCCTGCCTCTGCCTCTTGAGTGCTGGGATTAAAGCCATGCACAACCATGCTTGGCAATTACAGACAGCTGTGAACTGCCATGTGGATGCTGGGATTTGAACCAGAGTCCTTTGGAAGAGCAGCCAGTGCTCTTAAGCACTGAGCCATCTCTCCAGTCCCCAGATTACAGGTTTTAAATGGTTTATTTTACTGATGTTTCAAATTCAGGTCTCGCCACACTAAGAGCTCATCCCAGTGGTTCTGAGGGCTGTTTTATCCTAGGTGCTAGGCATAAGTGTTTTGTAACTCCACAGACTCAACACACCCTTTTGTCACATGCTTGTGTTCTTGGTTTTTGTTAAGAAGAAAAATATTTCCTAGTATCAGTGTCTCACTAAAAATTGGGACACAGAGGTCAAACCACCACTGTGCGTATTTCAGGAAATGGGGACCAGGGGTCCTTTGTGAGGAAGAAACAATGTCTGTCTGGCACCTTTCTCCTAAGCCTCTTTCCTTCACTTGTTTGTCATCTGCAGGGTTCGCTGTGTAAAGTGTGATGACTTCTCAGGGCCACCTCACTTTCATTAAATCTTGCAGTGCTCACAGACCATCAGGGAGGAATGTGTAGGGAGGGCCAGTCTTAAAGGTGTGGGAGACATGTCTGGCCAGGGCCTGTGGAAGAGAGAGGCTAACACTGACTCTCAATAGCCTCAAATAAGGGATGAATCAAGTAAAAAGCAATTGAAAGGACACAGAAAGGGTTTGTCCTGGCCCCAAAGGCTGCTAATGGCCAGAGTTTTCTGAAGCCAATAATACCACAGGGGAGATGGACGATCTGCCTACACCCCTATCTAGGGCCAAAAGGCTGAGGTGCACTTTACAGGAAGGGACTTGAGGGCTGGCCCAGCTGTTCAGCAAGAAGGTCACTAGATCCAGCCACTCACCTGATAGCCATCCCTCCTCACATCCTACCACCGCCCTTCACATCTAAGTATCTGAATCCTCCAGCTCTCCTAGAGTCTTGGACTCAACGCTGTTTTGCACTCTGAACAGCTGCTCAGAGGAGGCTGCCGTGGTCCTGCGGGGACCTCCTGTCTTCAGCAATGATTCTCTGCAGCTCTGCTCTGGCAGTCTGGCCTCCTCTCCCCGTGTAACTGATCCCAGTCCTCTGGTTCTGTCAGCACTTCTTCCGTGTACACTATGACGTGTGTGAGTCCCCAGCTGGAAGGCAACCCTCAATGAAGTGTGAGTTTCCTCCCCGCTCACACCGCTGCCTTTCTGCAGAAAGCCAGACACCTGAGACTCTTTAGTGTTAGAAACAGTCCTTTCACTGGGGGATCAGGAAGAAGAGATCCTAAGCCTTCAGATTGACATAACCGCTCTCTGTCTTCTCCCACAATCATTCTGCTTATGCCTGCAGAACTAACATACATAATGGCACAATGCTGTGCATCATGTTTCAAAATCCTTCAGTGGCTTCCCCTTTTCTACAAAATTCAAAGCAAGCTATCTGTGTGAGCATGTGCTACCTTCCCCAAGAGGATCTCAACATGCTTTTTATTGGCTTCCCTCCCTCCCACTACCAACAACAAATGCTCCACCTGGAAGGGTGCACACTGGTTTTCAGGCAAGGAGTTGCTTGCCCACCCCTTTTCTTCCTTCTCCCTTGCCAGGTATAAGCCCTGTGTGTCTGCAATCCTAGGGCCAGAGAGGCAGAGACAGGTGGATTTCTAGGGCTAGCTGACCAGTCAGTCTAGCTGAACTCATGAGCTCCAGGTTCAGTGAGAGACTCTGCCCCAATAAATAATGTGGAGTTTGATAGAGACAGACACTTACTGTTGAACTATGGCTTCCACCTGCACACATAACCATGCATGCATACATATCTACATACATACATACATACACATACATAGACACATCCACTCCTAGGTATCAGCTATTTAATTATTTGGTAATGTGCTTCAGAGCCTAGAACACAGACGTCAGATAATCATGATAACACCAGGGCCTGGTAAATAAAAGATGTTCAGAGATATTTATATGAATGGACTGTGCCCTCCATCCTGCTATATTATTTGGTAGACTTAGAAAACGGCCTTCCTGGTATCTCATGCAATCTCAGACTCCTCAGCAGAGGATGGGTTTTTGTTTTGTTTTGTTTTGTTTTTTAGAAACAGGGTTTCTCTGTTGTAGACTGGCTATCCTGGAACTCACTCTGTAGACCAGGCTGGCCTTGAACTCACAGAGATCCGCCTGCCTCTACCTCTGAGTGCTGGGATTAAAGGTGTGCACTACCATGCCAGGCCATTACAGACAGTTTCAAACTGCCATGTGGGTGCTGGGATTTAAACCCGGGTCCTTTGGAAGAGCAGCCAGTGCTGTCTCTCCAGCCCCATAGGATGGTTTTTAAGTGTCGTTTTGTCTATTCTTGTGTTTGATGACAAGAATCTTTTTAGAGCATCCCTAGGGAGGATAGGGTGTCAAGTCATTTCCGATGAGGACAGTTGGAAAAGTGCTAGGCCCATCTAGATAGAACTAAATGCCTATACCAGGAGAGGAATTTCCTGTTCTAAGACACCATGGTTAGTTTCTGTATGGTGCAGGCTTTTCCTTTCTGCCCAGGGTTCTCAAGCTCAAGTATAAAAGTCCTGCTTGCTGATAATAAGGGACGAAGGCCAAGCCACTAGTGTGTTACTTGTCACCATTCTACACTGCATCCTGTGGCTGTCCCTTTTCATTCCCATTGGGACATCATAAATTATTCAAAGATCCAGGAATCCAGAAATTTTATCCCCCAAAGGAGATAATGAAGTATAACTAGAGATCACGGTCTTTGAAGTCAACCAGGTGAGTAAGGCTCAACTTTCATTTCTGGCTAAGAATTGGTTCCAAATGGTATTCTATGATTTCCTGTCTTTGTAAATTTCCTATTTACTTTCAATAAATTACCTAGCTTCTCTGAGGCTTCATTTTATCATATGTAAAAAGGAAACACCACTGTTCTCCCTGACTTAGATAAGAAAATGCATAGGCATCAGATAGGATGTTTAAAGCTTCTAGGGAGAAAGAAGGACCCAAAATGGCTACCGCCATGAAGGAAATGTTATAATCTTACATAAGAAGTCCAGAAGTAGAGGAGTTTAAGGACTGGTGAGTTCATCAAGGACTCAGGTTATTTGCATCTTATGCTCAGCTAGCTTCAGCATGAAGCTTGCTCAGGCTGGATTGCAACAGTTCCGAGAATCACATCCAGACCCTCCATGACCCAGCAGCAGAAGAGAGACCATTCCCTCTCTCATTTATAAGCATGAGAAATCTTTCCTAGAAGGCCCTCACTGATTTCTGTTCTCATGTCTTTGGCCAGAGCTGAGTAACAACTCATGCTTTAACCCAACAACCGACAAGGGAGATTAGGATCACCATGACTAGTCAGTCATATTGGAAATCAAGTTCATTGCCCACAAGATGCATATGTGAACAGCCAGGATCCAGTTAGCAGAGAAGAGGTAGGACAGATGCTGGAAAGAACCTAACAGTGTCTGTCACATGTGTAGCTGTGTGATAGACATTAATTGTTAGATAGGTAATTATGAATTCTTACTATGTGAACTTATTGGTGATAAATCTAAGGCCCCAATTTCTTCACCTGAAAGGTGGGGATAAAATGATCTGGTTTGGCATTTAGTAGTGGTGCATACCTGTAACCCCAGCACTTGAAAAAACTGGAAACAGGAGTTCAAGGTCGTCCCCCGCAACAGATTGAGTGAGTTCAAGGCCAGCCTGGACTATCTAAGACCCTGTCTCAAAATAAAAAAAATAAAATAAAAAACAAAGGCTGGAGGTGATGGCGCACACCTTTAATCCCAGCATTTGGAAGGCAGAGGCAGAAGGATCTCTGAGTTCAAGACCAGCCTGGTCTACAGAGTAAGTTCCAGGATAGCCAGGGTTACACAGAGAAATCCTGACTCAAAAAAACAAAATCAACAAATATACATACATATATTTATATATATAGTTATTGCCTGAGTACTTGGGCTGCAGGAATCTCACAAAGGTTCCTAGGGTTGGCCCCTGGCTGCAAAACTGAAAAGAATGAACACTGGAAACAGTTTATGCTTGACATTCATTCTCTCATTGCAATTCTGCGTGATTGATTTGCCAAGCTGTAATCCTGTAAGTGCAGTTGTGTATATCCAATAGTCTTCCCTTTGTGAAGGAGGCTCAGTGAGATGACTGTCGGCTCTGTGAGATGACTGTCATGATGTCCTTGCCCCTAGAGGGCATGAGAGGCAACCCTGCTTCCCTTAATGAAGCATGGGATAGCCCAAGACTAATAACTCCAATCATCCTGGGAGGTGATCTCATTTCTTGTTGGGCAGAAAGCATCTTTTGTTTCTTTTTCTCCTCTGCAGCAGCCAGAACTATGTCTGAGTCAAGATCCTGTGACTGTTCCATCTCTGCTACCACTTACGATCAGTGTGACGCTAGGCAAAGCATTTTGCCTGTCTTTGAATAGCTTTTGCCACACCTGTAATATGGGAAGAAGTCTCATCTTTCCTCTCACACTCCGACTTGGAATAGCCTGCTATTCCTGCACAACAGGATCCCCCTTTGCCCATCCATCATCCTTCTACAGGATCAGTGTCAACCCCACCCCCACCTCTCCTGAATAACCTTCTCTCACCCTTCAGAATGAGGGTCGAGCTCCTCTTCCTTTACCTCCTCCCCACACCACAAGGACCCTAAAAGACCATGCACTTGTTTCTAACTTTGCAATGATCTCCCGGGATTGTAACTCTCTTTAACTCTTCTGTCTTCACCACAAGATAGTGAGACCTTGACCTGAGGACAAGATCACTGTCCAACACATGGACACCACTTCGCTCTAAGATGGGTCAGGAATGACTAACTGCTGTCACTGTTCTAAGGTCCATCAGTGAATGGAGGCTCTGTAGTGAGGTTTCGTGCTTGTTGTGTAGGGCCCCCAAGAGTCACCCCTGGAATCCTAACCATAGCAAAATAGCATGATGACTTACTTCCTGGAGAGACTATCCCAGCAAGTGGAGCATTTCCATAAACAAATAATAAAAGTGTGGAACAAATGGGAGAGGGGAAACGTGGGGTCCCAGGAGGAGCACTGGAATCTGACTTGGCAAGAAGCTGGGAAGACATTCAAAGCCAGAGATTTATGACTGGGAATTTGTGTTTCCACATGGACCTGCCTGCTCCGGAATAGTTACCAGACAGGACAGGACACAGTGCCAGAATGATTTGGAGGAGATAAGACACCTACATTCATTTTACTTGGAAAGAATTCTGGGTCTGTACATTCCAATAGTCTTTTGGGGTTGTAGAATGTATCCAAGTAGAATGTATCCATGCTCCCTATCCCCTATCTGTGCCCCACACCCAGTATGCAGGGATTCATCTTTTGATGATCAGTGGATAAAGTCTTGCTTTGGAAGTGTGAGGACTTGAGGTACATCCCTAGAAACCATGTATAGAGCCTGGCATAGTAGTGTGAGCCTGTAATCCTCGCAATGGTGAGACAGGAGCTGGACACAGTGACTCTGGGGTGAGGTTTCAAGCCAATGAGAGACTGTCTCATATAAGAGGTAGAAGGTACCTGAGGACCAACACCTGAAGTTGTCCTCTGACTTGCACGCATCCTCTAGATATTATGTATACCCCACCTTGTGAGTGTCTGTATACATCTTTAAAAAATATGATATATTTTTAAAAAGATCACTCATGTTCCCCTCCCCCCTGTCAAATGAATTAGATAGATGTTTATGATTTTTTTTTCTTCAGGATCTAGGCTTTCCAGATGCTGTGTTTGGCTGAGTTGAACTAAAAACCTTCATTTCAAAATTCTAGGTGTCACTCTTTCCCATTTCCTGTCACATGAGAAAGTTGAGGCATCTGTGACTCTGTAAATAGTTTTGTGCCAGCAGGACCAAAGTTTAGGTCTGATTTCAGTTGCACTAGTCCTGCAGATGTTATAGGTATTACAAAATGGTAGTTGAGGCTAGGTTTGTGACTCAGTGGTAGACAGATTGCCTACGATGGATGCATCAGGGCCCTGAGTTCAACTCCAGCACCACCAAAACAAAACAAAACAAAAAACTCAAAGCTACTGACAAAATATGCCTAAAAATGGGATTTTTATAATTCTAGGCTTGTAATTTTATTTTGATGAGAGCTTCTACCATCAGAAGTCAATCCACCATAAAATCCTTTAATCACAGTTCCCCTCTAAAGTCCCTTCCAGCCATCACGTGGTCTCCCAAAGGCTTATCTCCAATGGGCATCTTGTCCCAGGTACTCATAGGTGGTAGTTTAAGCCAGTCTTTCCTGATGCATGTCATAGACCATTAGCTGTTGAGAGATGCCATCCCAAGTCCAACAGAACTCCAACTTTGCTGTATGTCCTTGTCAAGTGTGCCAAACTGGTAGGACTTAACTATTCAATATGCCTGAGTCATTTCTATAATTAGGCATAAAGGAAATAGGTAGGTCAAAAGGACTATAGCGCAACTTCTATGCCAACAGTTCACTCCCCCAGAGAAAGGAAACAGGCTAATTGATGGGTTGCCACAAAAGCTTCTACGCTCTTGGCCTGAGGCTCCTCAGCACTCCTATACTACCTGGGGAGCTGCCACCCCAGCCATTGCATTGGCCCCTGGGACTTTCAGGCAAAGAAAGTGCTCTGCCAGGCTGTGGGTCTGCTGGCCACTGTGCTGCACAGTAAATTTTCTCTATCAAGCTTTCTGTGTCCTGGTCTCTTTGCAGGATGGATGCTCTTTCCCAACACAGTATCTCATCTTACACTGGCAACGAAGTCATCACTGAAGACAAGCCCAGTCAGGTACTCTCTCAGAGTCCTATCTTTGTGGGTCAGAGCATCAGACCCGCTGTAGCTACCCAGGGTCTGCCTCAACAAATCATTGTAGACTGTGTTTTCCAACAAGGCAGTCAACGTGGCGGTTCACATTTAAATTACTAAAGGAAACAGAAACATCAGTTCCTTACACTAACCACCTAGTCCAAGAGCTCATTGTCCACATCTGACTGGGATGCACTGTAGTGGTCAGCAGTTAGACTATTTCTAATCACCACCTATTGGGTAATGCTGCTGTTGACTAATTAATTCAGGAGCTTGTTTTCAAAGATGCTGGGTGTATGGGATGAGCCCAGAAAAAGACTTAGAGGGGCTAGAAAAGAGTGAAATGGAGTAAGTGTTGCCACCATGTATCCACTCACCTAGCCATCCATCCCGCCACCCAGCCTCCAGTTACACTGGTTTTTGGGCACCATTGCTAAGAACACACTATCTTAGGAGGAACCCGGGCTGTTCTGCTGCTGCTGTTTCCGGAGATGCTACCAAAAAAACAGGACAAAACAAGAGCCTCTTCTGTCCATATACCTTCCAGTCTCCTGCCAGGACTGCCATCTAGCAAAGGGGATATGGAAAAACAACCTAATGTGCAAGTTTTCTACATTGATTGTAATATGAAGGAGGACAAAGAGAGTAGGGATAAATTTTTGCTTTTAAGTATTTTTATTTATTCTTCGATAACTTCATGCATATATATATATAATGTATTTTTATCACATTCACCCCATTACCCTTTTCCATTCCCCTCCCACTGCCAATGAACCTTTTCTTCCCAACCTCTCCCTTCCTCCCTCTTACTCCCTCTGTCTGTCTCTCTTTCTCTGGTCCATGAGTTTATTTAGGGTTACTTGCATGAACATAGGCAACTTACCAGTGGCTATATCACTAAGGAAAATGACCACCCTGCAAAACACCCCTCCTCCCTGCAGAAATCATTAACTGCCAATAGCTCGTCTGGGAGGGATATGCCTCTGTCGAGCTGTCGAGACTGAATCTTACAATAAATGGACAAAGAGCCTAGGGAGGAGGAGTTTTATCAGTGGCACTGTTAGGACAGGCAACGTGGAGCGCATTTTCTCAGGGATAGCCACTGCTACTACCTTAACCTTTAAGGTTCTTACCTTTTCTCTGTGCTCCGCCACTGGGGGATCTTGCATTCCTGGTCCCTCTCTCTTCATTCTGCTAGCTGGTTCCATGCTTCAGACAGCATGTTCAGCATTTTCTCCTCAGAAAGACATTCCATGAGCTGACCTTGCCAAGATGCCTAAACTAGCCTCATCCCACACTTCCTGCTCAACCTTTCCCCATCACACAACTGTTAACTTTACTGGTTTTGTTTCTATTGAAAATCATCTGCTGCGTTTATTTCCCTTCTATCCTTGCTAGAGTGCAAGTTCCACAAAGGCAGGCAGCTTGTTCTCTTGTGTTGCTAGGCGCTGTGTTCTCAGCACTCAGAGTGGTACTTGACAACTGTGTTGCCCGAACAAATTCTATCTACTCTTCAGTTATGCACTCTTTCCTGTCTCCCTGGGTGAGGTATTTCTGCTACCTGCTACGTGTCCACAGAGGACCCACCCATTCTCTCATTATAACACCTGATTACAATTACACTTGGCCCTTTGACAGAGCAACACAGTGACTGAACCTGTTGGGCAATTTATCATTCCCAGTCATACCCAAAGCTGGCACTGGGAATTGAGCTACGAGCAAAGCAGACACGTCTCTGTTTTCACTCACGTTATAGTTTTATAAATTCCACCTCTTTGAGTTCAGCCAATCAAGGACTGAAAACAGACAGGGAACAAAGCTATGTCTGCACTGAAAATGAAAACAGACATGGTTTTCTTATCATTCGTCCCTAAGCAACACAGTATGACTGTTTACACAGCACTTCCTTTGTGGTAGGCATTGTAAGCACTCTAGATAGGATCTAAAATATGTGGAGGATGTGTGTGAGCTATATGTAAATATTATTCCATATTAAGTAAGTGATCTTAGCATCTGAGGGTTTGGATGTCTACTGGGGGGATGGTTCTAGAACCAATCCTTCATGGATACCAAAGGGATGCTATACTTTTGTACTTAACACCTCGCTGCACCATAAACTCAGTGAAAGTAGGAACGGTGTGTGCCTTGCTCTCAGGTGAACCCCAGAGCCAGTTCCATGCCAGCCAGGGCTACATAATAACACTGTCTCAATACAAACAAACAAAGGACATCTTAATATAACTGGACATAACAAATTACCTGACAGATTCAGTTAGCACACTGTCTGGTCAAAGGGTCTAGGAAAAGATTTTGTAATGGGTATATAGAAACCAAGTAAAAGAAAACAAGACATTATTACCTCCAGGAAAAATTAAAATCTGTACAAGAATAGAACTGAAATCAAAGAGCCCTACACAGCTCAACTAAGAAGTGCATTTATACAGACATAATCCGTGCCCACAGGACTGCTAGTTACATCAGACTGCATTAGTTAAACAGCTAAAATAGCTCTGTCTAGTTAGTTAGTTAGTTAGTTAGTAGCTCCCCAAAGCTCCCTGAGTACCCCTGATGTCATATCTTAGCACTTGCGGGATTCAGCAACTAAAGAACCTAAGACATTTTTTTTTAATTTTTAAGATTTATTTACTTATTGTGTATACAGTGTTCTGAGTGCATGTATGCCTGCAGGCCAGAAGAGGGCACCAAATTTCATTATAGATGGTCATGAGCTACCATGTGGTTGCTGAATTGAACTCAGGACCTCTGGAAGAGCAGCCAGTGCTCTTAAGTCCTGAGCCATCTCTCCAGCCCAACACTTTATTTGTTTGTTTGTTTTCGGTTTTTTGAGACGGTTTCTCTGTGTAGCCCTGGCTGTCCTGGACTCATTTTGTAAATCAGGCTGGCCTTCAACTCACAGAGATCCGCCCTCTGCCTTCTGAGTGCTGGGATTAAAGACATGCACCACCATGCCTGGCCTGAGACACTTTTAATCCCAGCACTCAAGATACAGAGGCAGATGGATCTCTATGAGTTTGAGGCCAGTCTGGTCTACATAGCAAGTTCCATGCCAGCCAGGGCTACATAATAACACTGTCTCAATACAAACAAACAAAGGACATCTTAATGTATATTTCTGATCTTATCTTCTAAAAATGGGTATGTCAGAAACAATGCTGGAATAAGGACCCTTCAGACAAATTAGAATCTTCTTCATTGCTCCTTGAGCAGTTGGGCAGCATTACCTACCTGCCCTTGGGATCTGTTTACAAACTCTTGTGTCTGCTTCTTTTCCCACTGTTGACCTTTCCTATCATACCTCCCAGACCCCCAGACTTGGAACAACTGACTCCCCCAGCCCCATGGCGTCATGCTCACATGTTTCTGTGCTTCTGTACTTCCTGTCACTCTCTGTCAACCTGTCCCACAAATTCCCTTCAGTTAAGCTTATAGCTAGCTCACCTTATAGCTCAGCTCTGTGGAACTGAGAACATCTGCACTTTCTCCAAGACTGGTTCAAACACCCTCCCTCTGTGAACGAACTCCTTCCAGTTCTCCTAGGGAGAGTTATTCATTCTTGCTATGTGTGTTGCCTAGAGGGACTCTTGTTATCCAAATGCTCACGAAGGGGCAGTCATCCCCTGACCCCAGCTATGTGCTCCAGTCTGAATGGTTCTCTTTCTCTTCCGTTACCCTTTTGCACCAGCAGTCACCTTGTTTATCAGTTAATCTCCACGGTAGTTAATCTTGTCAACTTGATAAGGTTTAGAATCATCATAGAAACAAGTCTCTGGGCATGTCTGGGAGGGATTATTTCAATTAGGTTAACTGAAGTAAGAAGACCAGTCTTAAATGTGGGTAGTACCATTTCATGGGCTGGGGGCTGGTCCTAAATAAATGAGCACAGGCATTAGCTGCTTTCCCCCTCCTGACCGTGGGTGAGATGTAACAAGCCGCCTCTTGCTTCTACTGTCATGCCTTCCCCTCAGTGATGGACAGTATTCTGTGAAACTATAAGCTGAAATAAATTAAACCAGTGTCTCCTCCACTTTGTCACAGTATTTAGTCACAGCCATGAGAAAAGTAACTAACACAACCTCCTAAGTATTCTTAGATCTGATTATCTATGTCCATCAGCATTACCATCAGCCATCACCTGTCATCAGGGTTCCTGCAGCAGTCTCCAATAATAATACTGACAATAATAATAATAATAATAATAATAATATAATAATAATAATGCAAGAGAGTAATATGTATGTGTTTCGAAGGTCAAAATTCTAAGACTTATAAAATAAGAACAGTAATAATAAATGGTAGGTTCTTGCCTATCCCTCTCCATGCTAAGCTTTGCTCCTCAGAGACAGTGAACCATTTTTAACCTTTTCAGCTGTCTTTTGCCATGTATTTTCATTTTCCAAATGAGATATACACACCATTTCTTGATTTTAAGTTTAAAGATTATTTACTGATTTTGAACAATAAAAGATTTCTCTGATATCACCTTCTATCACATTTTGTGTTATGCCATTCTACAGTACACATATATTATGATAAGGATAACCTTTGGAATTATTTGCCCTTGTCCTTCCCATCCTTCCCATCATCCTTCCCAAGGGTTCTGTCTCCTCATGAGGTCTTGCACTTCAGCCTGCTGTGGGCAGGAAGGACACTTAGGGACAAAGCCTTATATATGAGAGGTGAGATGGGCTTTCTATTGGCTAGTGCACCTAGAATATCCCTGAATGGGTTCCATACAATATTCCCCAGACAGATGGATGTAGCAAGGAAAGCTAACACAGAGCATTCTGCAGAAGCCCCAGAGACTAGAAGCTGAGGACTGGCAGAGATTGGCAGAGACCGACAGCTAAACAGATGGTGGCCTCTTGGGCAGAGTTCTGGAGCCCCGAGCAATGACTGGGCTTACGATATTCCTTCTTTAAAGGAATACTTAAATATTTACAATTGTGTATATATGTGTTGGTGGGTGGTATGTGCATGCGAGGGCAGGTGCCTGTGGAGTCTGGAAGAGGACATCATACCTCCTAGAGCTCGTCACAGGAAGTCGTGTTCTGCCCAACATGGTGCTGGGAATGGAACACAGTGTCCTGTGCAAGAACAGCAAACACTGATAACTGCTGGGCCAGGTTATTCAGCCATCTGTATGATCTCTTGCATCATTATTAGAAATACTAAAACCCTGAGAAATAACAAAACATCATCAGGGAATACTTCAGTGATGGGGCAGAATGTTTACCAATGAATATGGCTGGTAAGCTGGTCAGATTTTAGGCAGACTCACTCGGGAGACTGTAGGGGTTAGATAAATTAGATTTAGAAAATATATAGGAGTTTCTGATACTGTCTCTTAATTTGGGGCCTGAAGAGCATTATCAGCATGAAGTCAGCAAAAACAGGAAAGACTTAATAGACTGAAAAACAAGGTTGAAGTCAGGAAAAACAGGAAAGACTCAATAGACTGAAAAACAAGTTTGAAGTCTGAAAAACAGGAAAGACTCAATAGACTTGAAGAAACAAAGTATCTGGCCTGACATTGTTTTCAGCTGCTAAGTGGGCGGAGCCCAAATTAAGCTGAAACAGAGTTCCTCTTATTTAAGGACAGTGCATGGAGCCCAGAGGGAGAAGAGGATGGCCAGATTTCCCTGAAGCAGAAAGAAGCTGGTGAGCAAAGAAAGCCTGAGCAAGACACCAAAAGGCCAAGGACTAAACCCCATGGCTCAGCTTTTGCCTAGAGGGGTTTGATATGTCTGAACAGTGGCCTAAAGGAAACTGTGCCTGGCTTTAAGGACTGAGGCAGAGCAGCTGAGTTCCTGATTCAAAAGAAGTAAGTTGGCCTACAGAGGGCTGGGGTCTCCCACAGAGAAGAAAGCATGAAGCCTTATTTAAGGTGAGACTGCAATAACCAACTTACCCTGACGAACCTGCATCTGAGAGATCCAGAAAAAGGACTGCTAAGTGTGTTAAAGAATCTACAACAAAGACTGTGTTCCTGACGACTGAGGACCTGCCCCAGAGACTGTATCATTCTAAAAGGTTATGAAAATAGTTGTTATAATTATCAATAGGTTTAGTGGATAGGTTAAAGGGGTTGTAGGATTTTATAGGATTAATAGTTAAGAAATTGTTGGTGTTTGTTATAAGTGAATTTAGTAATAAATAAATAAGTGTTAAATAATAACTTAAAAGTTCGGTTACAGGAGACCTACTGAACTCAGCGATGAGAAGAGAGCCAAAGTCACACAAGAGAGGAAAAAAGCCTGGGAGGAGGGCTCTCAGTCCCACCAAGGGGAGTTCCCATTTACTGAACATTTCTAATTAGAGTTTTTTTCTTTTTCCATTTAAACTCATTTTCCTTTTTACTAAAGTCCGAGTTACTACTACATGGTTTGTTCAAATAAAACATTTCTAGGTGACTGCTTCCATTCAATAGCAACTGCAATAAATGCTTAGGAAACTCACCAAGGGGAGTTTCACTGTGCAGAGGCTCAGTTTCAGAGAGGCAGATTTCCTTATGAGGTCCTGTTTGTCAGTAACAAACTCCAGAATGCAAACAGCACCAGCAAAACCATGACATTGTCAGGATGCCTGCAAAGCATCAGCAGCGATCATAGCCAACAAGTAGGTTCAGTCCTTCATTCAACCCCCAGGCATCTGTCTGGCTCACTTAGGTGTCAGCCAGCTAGCATCAGACTATCTGTCTCATGTGACCTGTGAGAATAGCATCACGTTGATTGGACAGCAGAGGCAGAGCTTGGGGTAGAGGTAATGTGCAGGAAACTCAGAAGTCTATGGTTGTGCTGCAGTAAGGGAGGCCAGCAGCTAGCATGAGCAGGGCACTGGTGTTGAGTGAGGAGCACCTGGGAGCACTTTTTGTTTTTAATTATGTGTCTGTGCGAACATGAGTGCAGTACCCATGAAGGCCAGAGGAGGGCATGAGATTCTCTGCAGATGGCGGTTGTGAGCTGCCCCATGTGGGATGAGGGAACTGAACCCGGGTCCTCTCCAAGAGCAGTGACTGACTACTCTTAACCACTGAGCCATCCCTCTAGCCCCAGCACTTGCCTTCTGATGTCACAACTGTGCCAACAATCCCAAGATGGTGGTACTGATACCATTCTCATGTTATAAATAAGGACCAGAGGCTTGAAGAGATGGCATGATCCGCCACAGCTGGCTCCGGAAGAGAGGAGCTGAGATCCCAAGTCATTAGTGTGAAGGTAGGGCAGGTTTTGCCTCTGTGACATGATGCTGTCATCACTGAAGGTCGTGTATGTCAGTGACCTTTCCATGGCTGTTACCAAAATACATGAGAACAGTGTCAGAGAGATTGGTTAGTTTCAGTCTGTGGTCAACTGGCACCCTTAGGAGCTGAGGTGAGGCTGAACATCACGTCCCCGGCCATGGGAAAATGTGAAGGAGGGAGCCATTCACCTCCTGATGGACAGAAAGCAGAAATAAGAGGTCATAGACAGGACCCCCCAAGGACCCCAGCATATTGAGCTATGTCTTTTATCTAGGTCCACTTCCTAAGGTTTCCAGCACTTGTCAAAACAGGACTACCAGCTAGAGCAGCCATTCAAAACTTAGCTTTTTTTTGGGGGGGGGGCATATCAAAACCATAACAGGCTATATGTTTAATTTTGTTTATTCTTTTTTTAAATATTTATTTATTATGTATACAGTATTCTGCCTGCATGTATGTCTGAACTCCAGAAGAGGGCACCAGATCTTATTGTAGATGGTTAAGAGCCACCATGTGGTTGCTGGGAATTGAACTCAGGACCTTTGGAAGAACACCCAATGCTCTTAACCTCTGAGCCATTTCTCCAGCCCAATTTTGTTTATTCTTGGAGAATTTCATACATGTAATATATCTTTATGACTACCCCAACTTCTTCCAGACCACTCTTTCATATCCCTCTTTGAGCTTCATATCCTCACATTTTATTTTTTTGTGTGCAGTGCCCCACTATGTACCCCACTCTGGCCTCAACTTAGTCTTCCTCCTGCTTCAACTTCCCAAGTGGTAGAAAAAAAAATGTATCACCATGCCTGGAGCGGTCCTGGAATCTTAGTTTAGTCTCAGGGGAATAAGGCTGTGTGGATACTGTCCATCCGCACGCCTTTCCCTCTACCTGGAGTGTTCATTCTTGTGGCTCCTGACACAGCTAACCTCTGTCTGTACTCTGATGCCACATCCTTTTGCTCTCATAGTTTTGACACAGAGTCTTATATAACCCCAGATGGCCTTGAACTCCTAAGTTTCCTGCTTCCATCCAAGAGTAGTTGGGCTACAGGTATACACCACTACTCCCAGTATCTGTGGGACTTTGGGCAGAAAGTAGGCTTCATGAACGACAGGTGGACACTACTAACAGGCTACATCCCTTGCCCCTCTGCCACATATTTCATGCTTCTTTCTCTGGTCTCCTTTTGGGGAGTGAGTCTCCCCCTTCTGTTTCTCCAAAAGCCCTTGATTTGTATTTTTCCTGTGCCAATTGTTATTTTTTTCTGCCATACATTATAGTTATTTATGTCCATGTCTGGTTCTTTCAAGAAGTGGTGAGCTTCTCAAGGTGGCCAAAGAACATGTCTTATCCAACTCTGATTCCCCACACAGTGTGACCTGTGTCTGGCACATGTACATGCTCAGTCACTGTACGGAATGACCTTCAATGACAATGGGTGTGTTTCCTCTTTGTATGATATGGGCTTTCTGAGAAAGCTGTGGAAATTTTAGGCAAGTGACCAATTGGTTTTATGTGCATTTTAGGCAAGTAGCTTGCTTTCATGTGTATTCTGGAAGAAGCAGGAAGAGAGTTAACGATATCTGAGAATCCATATTCTGGAGTTCAGCTCATGCTCCCAAGAGGGGCAATAATGGGAGTTACTGTAACTAACCTGCAGACTCTTACTCTTTTACATCCATTAACTCTGTCAAGTCTCACAGGCTCTGGGAAGTAGCCTGGTGGGCAGTATATGATTGTTCCAGCTGAGGAAACCAAGGCTCAGAAAAAATGAAGCAATTTGCTGAAGATTAAACTGGCTCACACTCAGCTCTGTTGACTTTTCACCCCTTTCTGTGGAACTACAGGGGGACAGGGGCTCTGCCTCCCCTACCCCTTGATAACATGTTGCTAAGGAAGGAAGGGAGGCCAGGTTGAAGCCATCATTAGGTATATTTGTACTGGGCCCCAGTCATTAGCATCATACGTGTTTACCTGTGCCTACTCCTTTACTTCTCTGTCCAAAGTTCAGTCCTCTGGCAAGCCCCTCACTCCTACCGGGTCTTGGTTTTCATTTCTGTAAACGGAGGCTGAGTTACAAGTTTAAATGGGTCACATTCACTCCAGAGCCTAGCACAGAGCCTAGCATATAATTTCTCTCATCCTCTTGGTAGACAACTCCAACACCAGAGGCCTCCCAGACTCCAGCTGGCATGACGGAGTGCTGCAGCCAAACACTGCAGACTCTTCCCAGGCTGGCTGAGGAACCAGAGCCTCCTCTAGACAGCCAGGCCGCTCTGCACAGATCAAATCCAGAGCCTCATTAGTCATGTCAAATGACATAGTTAACACTTGGGGCAGGCATGGCCAGTTCATCAAAAACCCCTATGTGCTGGCTCCACCACCGCAGCTGAGGAACTACTGTATATGGGGCAGGCAGCACATCAGAGGAGCAGTGCCAGAGAGCTTCCACGTCAGTTTTTTATTAATTACATAGACATGTCTTTAATCGGTGCCAGGGTAGTGGCCTGGGAACTTACAGGAAAGCAGGATGTTACGCTTTCATTCCCTGAAGTCCCATAAAGCATTGAAAGATGAGGGGCAGAATCACCACTCATTGAACATTTATCAACCATGCGTACCCAGAAAACACAAATGATTATCTGAATCAAAACATAACCTCATTTCCCCAACTCACTGGAAACCAGGCATGTTCCCCTCCGCACAACCTGCCTGCATGCCTGTCTACTGAGACATACAGCTGAGCAAAAGGTGTGAGTTTTAAAACTCTTTCAGCACTGAGAGCATCCTCAGGTGTCCCCAACCTTCCTAAAGAAGATTCCTGGAGGTAACTGGGAAGGTGCCCACCCTCAAAAGCTTCCCGCTGTAGCCAGGTGTGGTGGCACACACCTTTAGTCCCAGCACTTGGGAGGCAGAAGCAGGCAGATCTCTGTGAGTTCAAGGCCAGCTTGGTCTACAAAGCAACTCCAGAACAGTCAGAACTGCACAGAGAAACCCTGTCTTGAAACCCCCCCCCCAAAAAAAAGCTCCCGAACTCCAGCGCATCACCATCTTATAAACTGATGTCAGAAGTATCCATTCTTTTCTATACCTTGGAGATTTAAGTAAGACAAGCATGGTGATACATGCCTTTAATCTCCGCACACGCACGCGTTGTTATCTTTTGAGATAGGGCCTTGCCATGTAGCCCTGGCTGTCCTGCAATTTACTATATAGACCAGCGTGGCTTCCACCTCACTGAAACCCGCCTGGATCCTGGTTTTGTGGTGCATGACTTTAATCCCAGCACTCCAGCAGCAGAAGCAGGTGGATCTCTGTGAATTTAAGGCCAGCCAGGTCTACAAAATTAGTTCCAGACTAGCTGTGACTATATAGTGAGACCCTGTCTCAAAAAAAAAAAAAAGATATACTTTGTGTACAAGCACTGTCTGGCATCATAGGAAACAGGGTATGGTGTCAAATACAGAACCTTCTCTCAGGGAATGGTTATCTAGGAGAAAAGAGGGTGGGTCCACAAAATGAACTGCTGTTGTGCCTGGTAGAATCCCATCACATAGAGGCTGAAGCATCAGGATATGGTATCAGGAGGATCTGGGTTGAACTATCAGCTTCCTGAGGCAGGAGGGATGATGGTTCAGGAGTTAACACTTGCTGTTCTTGCAGACAACCTGAGCTGCAACCAGAACCCACACAGGGAAGCTTACAACCACCTGTAGCTCTAGTTCCAGAGGATCTGATGCACTCTTCTGGCCTCCTTGGGCATCTACACTTATGCATGCATAACAAACAGACAGATATGCATACAAATAACTAAAAATAAAAACACATCTTTAAAATTTTTACTTGTTAAAAAAAAAAAATCTAAGACGGCTGGAGAGATAGTAGTTAAGAGCCCTGCTGCTCTTCCAGAAGACTCGGGTCCAATTTCGAGAGCCCACATGGTGGCTCACAGCCATCTGCAACTCTAGTTCTAGGGGATCCAACTCTCTCTGCTGGCACATGACACATGTGGTGCAGATATACATGCAGGCATAAATCAATAATCCATACATATAAAAGAAAAATAAATTAAAAAAACTCAACTCTCATTTGTATTTCTGACCTTCTTCGGTCTGAGTGTTAATGATAGAATATTATAGCCGGGCGGTGGTGGCGCACGCCTTTAATCCCAGCACTTGGGAGGCAGAGGCAGGCGGATCACTGTGAGTTCGAGGCCAGCCTGGTCTACAAAGTGAGTCCAGGACAGCCAAGGATACACAGAGAGAGACCCTGTCTCGAAAAACCAAAAAAAAAAAAAAAAAAAGAATATTATGTAACCCTGCACATGGCAATTGTGACGCCTGTACAAGTTAGCAGGCTGGAAAGCACACAGTGCAAGGCTGAGCACTGATCAGGTCTGAATTAAATAAGCATTATCAGGGAATTGGAGACATGGCTCAGTAGTTAAGAATACTTGCTGTTCTTCAAAGGACCTGGGTTCGGTTCCCAGCACCCACATGATGGCTTACAGCCACCCATAAACCCAGTTCCAGTGGATCTGGTGCTCTCTTCTGACCTCTGTGGGTACCAGGCACACAGGTGGTGCACATATATGCATGAGGCAAAACACTCATGCACATAAAATGAAGTAAGTCTAAGAAAAACTTACCACCAGTAAAGCTCTGATAAGAGTGCTATGTGAGGAATCGCCGCATGGACACTGGTCAGAGGCCCTGCCTGTGCTAGCCTCTGTTCTGGACATTTATACGGAAAGCTCAGGCCACCGCTGGATGAGGCTGCCACCTCCTGGAGTAGTGGTGACCCAGCGTGGTAGGTGAAGCAAGCCGAGCCTGGTTGTGGTGCCGACAGGAAGATTCAAGGTCAAGGCCAGCATGAGGCAGGTTTGAAACCAGTCTGAGCTATACACTGAGGCTGTCTCAAAA
>CAJQZJ010001826.1:23382244-23394138 GCA_907164525.1 Lophiomys imhausi | reverse complement strand
GTTTGAAACCAGTCTGAGCTATACACTGAGGCTGTCTCAAAATCAGCCAATCAGTAAAAACAATGGCAAATTATTACCGCTCTACTGAGACAAGTCTACTCAGAGTTAACAAGGAGGAAGGGATGGTGGTCATTCACCTGGGAAAGCAGGATAGACTTTCCTGAAGAGGTGATGCTTGAGTCAAGCCTGATAGATGAGAATATTGTCATTTTGAAGAAAGAAAGGTACCCCATGCATGACAGCATTGTACCCTTCTGCTATGGCTGGACGTTTTGGGTGCCTAAAAATTCCTGTGTTAGAAACTTATCCCTTAGTGTGGTGGTATTTAGAGGTGGTACACCTTTAAGAGGTGAGACTAGAGGCTCAAATACCAGGAGCATCTGTCTAGTGTACCCTATGGTCCTGAGTTTGAACTCTAGCACAGAAATAAAAATGGTAGACTATTGTCTCATTCTTGGTAATTATGAGCTGATAGTTTCTTATTTTTTTTAATTTAATTCTGTATTTCCCATAACAAAAATGATTTATCCAGCTAGGCTTAGTGAAGTATGTCTGTAATACCAGAACTTAGGAGGAAAAGGCAGGAGTATCAAGAGAGGCTGAAGAGATGGCACAGCAATTAAGAGCAGGTGGTGCTCTGGCAGAGGATTTAGGGTCAGTTCACAGAACCTATGTGGCAGCTGATGAGCATCTGTAATTCCAGCTCTAGCGGATCTGATGCCTTCTTCTGGCTTCTGTGGGTACCAGGCAAGCATGGTACATATACATACATGTGGACAAATATATTTACATAAAATAAGTGAATTTTTAAATGTTTATTACCTCAAGTTACATATCCATCACAGTCCCCTCTCTCCACCCCTCCTGGTGCCACCTTCCCACCCTCCCACCCTCTCCCACCCATCCTACTCCTCCAGAGTGGGTTGCCACTTAAAAGTAAAATTTTAAGAATTGGAAATTGGAGGAGAAAAAGTTAAAGATCTGCCTCAGCTATTCAGAAAGTATGAGGCCATCCTGGGAAACATGAGAGTCTGTCTCAAAAATTAAAGCCAAGCATGGTGGCAGACACCTTTAATCTCAGCACAGGGGAGACAGAGGCAGGCAAATCTCTGTGGGTTTAAGTTGGCCTGGTCTACAGTGAGTTCCAGGATAGCTAGGGCTACATAGAGAAATCCTGTCTTGAAACAAAACAAAAAACTAAATAAAATAAAATGCCTAGTCTACAGGAGCATGAGGTCTTGACTGTCTTTTCCTCCATTTTTTACATCTAGAAGATATTGTGAGTGTCCAGTATACGCTGAGTAAATAAGAGCAGGCACAGGACACACTGTAACCAAGGGACTAATACAAATCCTGTCTCTGGCACAAAGCAAACTTTAACCATTTTCCATAGAGAAACTGAAGATACAGCCTCTAATCCCCACCCAAAGGCAGAGAAGTGCGACAATGTGATGGGGACCCTCGGGAGGAGACCAGGAGGATTAAATCAGAAAACATTAATCTACCCAGATCATCTGTTGTCACCCATCTTGTCCCCTGGCTCACACCCTGCTCTCTACTCCGCCCTGTCTGGAGGACCTAATACATTTAGCGTGTCATTTCCTGCCAGGGCAAATCAAAGACTGATGTGTGGTACTTGCTTTTAGCGTTCGTTCATCATCCCTCAGGTACAGACGTCCACATTAGTCAGGGTGGACGCCCAAGTGAAGCTGGCCTTTCCACAGAGTGGCAATGGGGGGCAGGGAGGTGGTGGCAATGCTTCCCACTCAAACCTTCCTGGCTTATATCCCGGGTGATCTTATGTCCCCTGGTCCTGAATCTGCACCTTCAGGATGCAGCTCAGTTCACTTGCTACAGCACTGATGTGTAACTGCTTAATTGTGGCAGCTTCCTGGCCCAGGGATCCTGGGCTTTGGGGAGCATGGGAAAGAGACAAGAAAGAGAGCTTTCTGTGAGGTAAACCTTGACAGTAAAGGCCAAAGGCGAACTTTATTTGTACAGTGCTTAACAACTTACAAAGCCCTAGAGAACTCATCTTTATGACCCTGTGCAAATGTCACCTCTTTTTATGGAAGGACAGCTCTCCCAGGCAGAGCTGATCCTTCCACCCACACTTGGTAAAATGTCCATTATCATCCTTACTGCCTGCTAAGAAACTTATGTGTATGTATCTCACGCCTCCCATTAAGTTATCAGCTCCTTGGGGGCAGATCACTTTCCTGTCATGAAAATGTGTGTATTTTTTTCTTTAAGACGTAATCTTAGTGCTCATTATGCAGTTAAAATTATAAAAGTAATATTTATAGTTACAATAAAAAACAGTGTATACAGCTATGATCAGCTAGATGGCTTGGTGGGGTAGAGGTGCTTGTTATTAAACATGACATATTCAGTCCCTAGGAATCACATGGTGAAGGAAGACAACCTACTTCCACAAGCTGTCCTCTGAACTTCACATGCACACTTGCGATGTGTGCACACACACACAGTAAGTGTAATTTAAAAATAGCATGTAAGTCAGGTATGGTGGCACACACCTTTAATGCCAGCACTCATAGGGACAGAGGCAGGCAGATCTCTGTGAGTTCAAGGCCAGCCTGGTCTACAGAGTGAGTCCAGGACAGCCAAATCTTCAGGAACCAATCAGTGACTTCCAGGTTCAGTGAGAAACCCTGTCTCAAAACCAAGGTAGTGACTGAGGAAGACAGCAACATTGACCTCTCACCCGCCTCCCTGTGGTAAGCAGGCAGGCCACTCTACTCGGGAGACTTGGAACTAGAGTGGAGGGAGTATTATTCATTGCCCTCACTGTGCCCCACACACCACCTCTTATGTTCTACCCTGTCTCATGATTTCATCCTCCTTTCCCACTCCCCACCAAAACCATCTGTCCTTCTTGGGCTTCCTGTTTTTCTGTTTGAAACATGTTACTATAGAAACATTGTGGCACAATATAGTGGAGTTTATAAGTGAAGTGTTAAGAATTTTTAGAACCTGCAGAAATGCAATGTTGGAGTTTAGGGAATACAAGCCCAAATTATGTGACAGTATTCATGACTTCATATACTGTGTCATAAATACAAACATGGAAAGAGGAGCCAGTACTGAGGAGATGGCTGGGAGCCTTATCAAGCTTTATGGGCCCAGGTTTTAAATTTCTCGTGTACATGAGAAATACTAAAAACATGAAAATGCCACACACAGCTTGGAAAGAATATCTGGAAAAAACAAATGACAGAATACCAGCATGTACTCACAAATACACATCTGTGAAAGGACTGGGGAACTGGACACCCAGAGGTGAAGCCAAAACTTTTATTATTAATAAATATATTATCCAATATATTTTTTAATAACTATAAACACTTAAAACAAATATAAACATTTACCTAACTACTAGCCCTAAGAAGGACTATAACCTCCGTACCTAACAACTAAACTTATTAATAACTATAACAACTATAATCTAACAACTAATCCTAACATTTTAGAAGGATACAGCCTCTGGGGCAGATCCTTAGTTGTTAGGAACACAGTCTCTGGGGCAGGTCCTCAGTTGTCAGGAACACCTGAGGAGTAGAAAGGCACTTAGTCAACAGTTTTTCTTCAGGAATATCTCATACGTAGGTTCTTTAGAGTAAATTGGTTATGGCAGCTTCACTTTAAACAAGGCTTGAGGCTTTCTTCTCTCTGGAAGGTCTCAGCTGTCCATGAGCTAACTTATTCAGTTTGTATTAGCAGCTCTGCCGTTCTGCCTCAGTCTTTGAGGCTGGCCACAGTTGTTTGAACTGGTCGAACCCCTCTAGGCAAAAGCTGTACACAGGGTTTAGTCCTTGGCCTTTTGCTGCTTTGCTGAGGCCTTCTCTGCTCATCAGCTTCTTTCTGCCTCAGGGAGAGCTGACCGTAATTTTTCAGCTCTGTTGGAAACCAGCTTTTCAGTCCACCAGCATGTTCTCCATCAGATGATACAAGCTGCTTTCCATCTTGTCATCTCTAGCGTGGCAGCTCTCTAGCATCACAACTCTCAGGCTCCACCCACTTTGTCCTTCAATAGGGTCTCTCCTTGTTTCACCTGGTTTCAGCCTAATCTGGGCTCCATCCACTTCATAATGCTATTAGCATCTGAAAACAATGCCAGGCCATAAACCTTGTTTTTAGTCCATATGTTGCTATGCCAATTGCCCACAGCCAAGTTAATCTTCATGCCCCATATTAAAAGACTGAATCAGAAGCCCCTACATATTCAGTAAATCTAATTTATATTAATCTGACTCCCCTTACACAGGGGAATGTGGGAAACCTCTCTGTACCATGTTCTGTGCAGTGACCATATTCCTTAAAAACTGTCTATAAATCACTGTGTTAGACATTTGCCAAATTAAGAAAAAATATTTTAGTAAAAAATTGCCAAGGGCATAATAGGAAGGAAAAAACCTCCACCTTACTAGCTTGAGTTGGATGAGTTCATGGTTCTTTGTTATTATCCCAGCTCTGCCATCAAGTAGACATGTGATTCAAGACCTTGTCCAACTTCCCTGGGCCTATTTGTCAACTAATCTAGGCTTTAATCTAGTTTATTACTTGTTGGGTTCTTTTAATTGTTTATTACATTTTTATTTATTTATTGAGTGTGTGTGTTTGTAGGGGCATGCTTTGGATAAGTTGTGGGAGTTGGTTCTTTACTTCTGTCATGGGAGTCCCAGGGACTGAACTCAGCTCATCAGGCTCAGCAACAGGCCCCTTTACCTAATGAACAGTCCCATCAGCCCCACTTATTAGGTTCTCAAAGTGAGGCCTATGTCCAGTTTATTCCAGGAGGTAATATTTCAAGCCACTTCCTTGTGGCCAGCGCTTGGGGCCCTTCTACTTAAGAGCAACTATCATTTCACTGCGTACTTTGCCTTTTCACATCCATTGCCTTCTTTACATATTACTTTAAATGTGACAGTTCCAACTTTATGTTTTCTTTATAAGAGTTAGGTTCTTGTAACTGTATTTTGGGAAAGATGAGTTTTCTAGGGCAAAAGCCCACAGTGGGATACATCTTTCCACAGCTGGTCCTTTCCCTCCATCCCATAAAGCTAGGCAGTAGCCAAGGGCAACAGTCTGTGTCTACAGGCTAGGCTCATAGAGATTCAGTAAATGGCTCTTTGCTAGATAATTCACAGGGAGGAAGTTGAGGGAGGGATGGGGGTGGTAAAGGCCTCCAATACCAGGGGCAAACTTCTGGCTGCTTTTGTAAGCATTTCTCAACTTTCTAAATTTTCAACAAGCAAAAATATCAACAAAGCATACATTAAAGGTTTTTTTTTTTTCCTAGCTTTTTGTCAACGCCTTTATCTCTCATAAAGAACCCAGTAGCCAATTCTAGCACTGTAAGCACTGCTTGCTTCTCCAGTGTCTGGTGTGGATGGAAGAGTGTGGTTTTTCCTGAAGCACAACCCCTGAAATGGTTGTTTACAGTAGTGCTTAGAGGACAACACTGCATTTGTGGACCTTACACTTCCCATCTAGTCCCATGCAAGTATTTGTTGAATAAGAGAAACAGTCAACGCCATAAGATACGTGGTATTCTTTCTCTCTTACAGAAGAGTAACTGAGGCACTCAGGGTGCAGAAAACCGCTCAGACACATGGCCAGCTGAGGAGCCAGAATCAAAGCCTGAGCTCCACGCTTATTCTTTCCATACACTCAGGCATTGAGGAACTCATGCAGTTCATAGAATCTATGGCCTGCACAGCTCTAACTCATAGCTTTTTACTTCATGTACTCATTTAAAGACTAGGAATTTTACTAAGTTGGTACACAGCAAATGTTTCATATTTTACTAAAGCAATGATGTGCACATTTTAATTTCACCTGTGGGGAGACATTAGCTATGTAGTTTGTCACTTAACGTTTTACAGAATAGGGTCTGAAGAGATGGCTCACTGGTCAAGAGTGCTTGCTGCTCTTGCAGAAAACCTGAGCTCAGTTTCCAGCACCCACTGCAGGCAGTTCACAATCACCTGTAGCTCCAGCTCTAGGGGATCTGATCTCTCTTTCTGCACCCCTACCCTTCCTATCACAGGCACCCATACTCATATGCACATACTCACCCACCCCCAAATAATTAAAAACAAATCTTAAAAAGCACAATTATGTACAGGAATTCTAGACAGCAATGAAGGAACATTTCTGAACCTCAAGAATTCTCTAAGTTACAATCTTAAATGTCTTATGAGTTGCATGTATTTTTTTCACAATGTAGACTGTTACAGCCCACAGCCACGTTGTTTGCATGTTCTACTATGGGTGGCGATAGAGTTATTATCACACTGAAAGCTATCCCTAGCACTAAAGAAATTCTACGGAAGGCTCAAGGACTTTCCAGAATGCAATTCCTGCCTCAGGTCAAATACTAGAGTGCCACTTATGTCTTTGTAACCACTTTGGCTTTTTTTAGGGGTCCCAGTTACACCCCTTAGGGGTGCTGGGAGGATCCCGTTCCTTTCTGTCCCACTCTGGCTGCCAACAGACTACCATCCAGTCTCCATGTGACCAAGCCAGTTAATTATTCATGAACCAAACTAATGATGGAGCCTAAACCTCTCCACTGCCAATTTTTGATGCTTTTTTAAAGTTGTACTAATTTTAGAGAAAAATCTTTTAAAAGCATATAAACCAAAAATAATAATAATAAACTTCAACAACTCAAAAGTTAACAAATCCTTTCTACTTAAAAACTTTTTCGGATGTATGCATATAATTTTTTATCTCTTTCTAAACATCACAAGCATTTCCGTATGCTGTTAAATAGTCTTCATTAGAATGACTGCCTCTTATAGTCAGACTGTAATTTATTTAACCAATTTCTACTGTTAGACTTTCAGATTATTAAGCATAAATTTTGCCCATATTTTAGACTGTTTCCTTAGGACAGATTCCCAGAAGTGGACTTGGAGGATCAGGGTCACAAACACTTCTAAAGCTCCCCACAGGTACTGCCAAATTGCTTTTCAGAAAGCTGTTGCCAATTTACACTTCCAACGTTGCCAGCATGCTTTTTTATACCAATATGGATCTGTGTAAGGGATAATAAAATTTAAGGGGAACATAGAGTCCTTGGGTTATTAATGCAGCTGGAGAGGCATAGTGACTTCTGAGGCCTATGGCAAGGGTCATCCCCATTTCCGGGTATGCAGGTAACAGTGAGTTAGGGTGAGCACATGTGACAACAGATTTCAACAGTTTAATCAGATTTCCATGGCCAAATCCAAGGCTTGGATTGCTTTTGTCTGTTGCTGTATTCCAGCTTGCAGGGCAGCACCTGGCAACGCACCCCTCAGTATATATCTGTTGAGTAAATTAACACAGAATCTTCTGTCAGATGGCTGCTGGGTTTGGTCACTTCTGATTCCTGTGAAACACTGTCTGATCAAGCAGTCTTGTAAAGGTCTGCTCAATCCTGAAATTCTACCACAGCAATGGAAAAGTAGTTCCAACGAAGTAAACACAGTGAAGACCTATGTAGGATAAATACAAACAGACTCACCTAAAAGGACATCCCCAGCACTGGGCACAATAGTTTTTGTTTGTCACAGAATATTTGATCACATTGTGAACCCCGAGATTATGAATTGAAAAATCTGTTTCTATTGTGGCATGGCTCAGTCTTTAATCCAAGAATTTTCTTTTTATTGCAAACAGGTGGTTATGGTGTAGCTCAGCCCTCACACACACCTTTAATCCAAGAGCTTTCTGTACACAGGATTAAATAAAGTTAACCCTAGGTCATGAGGTGGAACAAGAAACCAGATGATAGGGATTAAACAAAAAGGAGGGATATTGAGCTGAGGGGTATTTAAGACGGCGTGGAGAAGGAGTTGGAAGGTTCTCCTTCAGAAACCTCTCCTTTGAGGTTTTTCTTCTTCTTTTCTTTCTTTCTTTTTCTTTTTTTTTTTTTTTCGAGATAGGGTTTCTCCTTGTATCCTTGACTGTCCTGGACTCACTTTGTAGACCAGGCTGGCCTTGAACTCACAGAGATCCACCTGCCTCTGCCTCCCGAGTACTGGGATTAAAGGTGTGTGCCACCACGGCTGGCAAGTTTTTTCTTCTTTCCAGGCTTCTTCCTTTGGGTCTTCTATTTCTAGGCTTCTTCTGGGCTTCATCCTCCTGGGCTTTCAGCTGAATAAGAAAGTCATCTGGGTGAGCTAGCAAGTTTTTTTCTTCTGGGACATTAGCTGAACAAGAAGGCTTTTTCCTTCTGGGACACTGGTGGAGTAGGAAAGTCAGCTGGGTGCGTTCTCTGCCTCTTTGGGCTAGCAGGCTTTCAACACAGCATCTGGATCCTGTGTCTTCATTGGTAAAATCAAATGGCAGAGATTTTAGTATTTTATTAACAACATTTGTTTTTTGTTGTTTTGGGGGTTTTGCTGTTTTTTTATTTTTTAGTAAGCATGCAAAAAATATATATACTTTGGTGAAATGTCACCTCTACAGCACATACTTCAAAGGTAATGACATAAACATATTCAAATTCTGCTCAAGGGAGAATGGTCAAGGGAGTTTTGGAATGACTAAAGTTCTCTTTCTTACTGCTCGTTGAAACATGACATCATTTTCAGCATTGCCAAATAGGTTTTGTGATAAATCACAGGAATAATATAGACAGTAGTTTAATACCATTTTTAGTGAAAAACAGAATAAAATTCATTTTGTGAATCAGAATGTGGCCAACCCTGGGTTCACTGTCCTGGTCTCATATTCTTTCCAGTATTCCACATTTTCTAGAGAGTAAGTTGTGAGATGATGCCAGGCTAACTTGGCATGAACAGTATTATTAATGGAGAACAATCAATCACCTGTCATTTTTATATACATATTTTATGTACATTAGACAGGGACAGGCAAACTATGGCCCACAGGCTAATGTGGTTTACCACTCTTTTCCTCTGGTCCCCATTTAAAATTTGTAATTTTTTGCATTTAAAAATGATTGGGGGAGGAAATCAAAATATTTTATGAAAACTATGAAATTCCAATTCCAAGATCCATTTATAGAGTTTCATTGGAACACAGCAACACTCATGTTTCCATATGAGCTACGTCTGCTTTTGCACTAAGAAACTGGATGGCTCACAAAATAGTGTGTTTCCTATCACAGTCTGCTGACAACTGCACTGAGTCCAAGCAGATCCTTGGAAGGCTCCCATCAGATTTGTTTGTAGATATTAATATGGGGTGAAGTGTGGTGCAAGCTGCACCGTAATTACCAGGATAAGACAAGGCAGAGACCACAGAACACCCATGCATGGCTGCCTGGAATGAGATGCAAACGCCTAGAAACTGAGAAGGGTTGATCAAACTGAACCATCAGCCGGAGACTGCGAGTGAGCAGGCACACAGTTCAGGAGCTAAGAGAGGTTCTTGCTAATTGTGCAACCTGGGACCCAGTGAGACATGCCGACACAACATCTGGAAACAGCAGGCAGACTGGGCAGTAAGTGCAGTGCAGTGGCAGCCGTCTGCACTCTACTCCTTTGCTAGGTGTCTTCAAGTCATTTTTCATCCAGATTCTTTCCGGCATCCCCACAGCAAATGGATCTGAAAGGAACACTCTAGAGAAAAGGATGTAGGTCCACATCTTTCTTCCTAAATGAGAGAATTTTCTTCTTTTTTTTTTCTTTTGCTTTTTGAGACAGGGTCTTTACTATGTTCAAGAATGGACTTGAACCCACACCTCTGCCTCAGCCTCCCTAGTGCTCGGACTGAAGACAGGCACTACTGTGCTCATCTTTGGGTTTTTTTTTTTTCTTTTAGGCAGAAGAAAATTTGTATCATTTGGAAACACACAAAGTTGGAGCAGCAAAGAACAAAGTTTCCATTTGAGCAAATACAAATGGATATTGTGTACACACATTGTAATTATCATCATCATATTGGTGGCTTATGAAAAGTACATAAAATCAGCATGCATGAATTATACTAAAGATATACAAGTATAATTTTGTTTAAAGGTTCTGCACCATAAGTAACAAAAATGGCAATCTATGTTGGAACACAATAAATAAAAATATGCCTTGTTCTCAAAGGAACCACTGCAAGAATAACAAATCAATAATTTTCAAGTCAAGGGAGGAAAAACTGGAACAAAATATTTTCTTGACTTAAAGAAGTTAATAAAACAGAGAAATGAGGTGAAAACTCACAAATGTAAACATTACACTAATACAGAAATAGTAGGATAAATATCAAATAGAAAAGTAATATAAACAGATTAAATACTCCAGTGGAAAACCAGAAATTGTACACTGTGCTCATCTTGATGCCACCATTTCAATGACTCACAGCCAGGGACAGAATTAGGAAGCTACAGAGCCATCCTCATGGGTTTTGTTTTGCTTTTTTAATTCATAGATTTAGTAAACGTGACTTTTTGGTCATTACTTTGGGGAGCACAGGAAGCAAGATGACGTGATGAGAGATGGAGAAAAATCAGAGATGGGATGCTCTTTCCTAGATGGTATCTAGTCCTCCTGGATTGATGCAATGGCACAGACCACACTACATGGAATTGAGAATGAAAGTAAGGGTGGGGAGTGAGATCAACTGAAGATTTACAGACTGTTAGCTTGAGAATGAGACAAGGTACGCAGATGACCAGCTCGCTTGAGAGTCACAGAAGGCCAGGCCTGATCTCCCAGCAGAGAAAAATACAGTTGCTGGGAGAACAGGACTTAGATGTTACAATTCTGAAAGACTTCATGACTCTAGGGACCAGCGGTAACCAATCCTTGAGAAATTAGTAACACTGGTTATATTGGGATTGTGAGTGGTGGGATAGCTTCGCCACTAGCACCTCTATCATCCCTCCCTATCTCAATTCTTAAGTATAGGAAGACAATTTGGATCCAAAGCTGAAGAATTTTCTGCTCTAATTGGACCACAGCTTAAGTCAGGAGCAGGAACAGGGTCCAAAAATCAGAAAGGAGAGTTGTGTGAATGGAAAAGCATACCAAAAGTTCAGGGATTTTCACACCAAAGGCCCCAAGCACACACACCTGGAGGTGTCACCTAGAATCAGATACACAGTAGCAAGCTAGAAGAGAATACAATAAGGGTCTGGGGAGACAAGAAGAAAATTCCGAGGCATGAGGTCATGTCTGGATCTAAGTCTACAGGACTAGGAACCTAAGACACCTGCGAAGAAAGGTGCAGGCTAGGACAAAGCTTGGGTCAGTGGTAACTTGGACTCAGCAGGTAGGCACTGAAAGAGCACTGTTAGAAACTCTTCTGTCACCAAGGAGCCATGCTCTAGTATTGGGTTCAGTGATGCTGCACAGCCATATCAGAGCGCTTTGCTCTGGACTACATTTAGGGCAGTAACTTAACTTCCTCCAAATCTGAGACATCCTGCCACTGCTGAGTATTTCTGGGAAAGCCTTGCAAAGCAGTAATGGGCTGGAATGGCAGTTCAATCTGACTACTACATGAGACATGACTTCAGGTAATGAATTCAGTCCCCTTTTTTGGAAACCACTTAGAACAATCTGAATCCGGATTTGAATTCCTAATTACCTGCTTCTGGGTATTGTGTCTAAGTCTTAACTGGGCCCATTTTACTTCTGGCACCATGTATTTCAACATGGGTCTTACTTAGCACAACACCATTGCCAGGTTCATTCTAGCCCTATTTACAGGATGAAATAAACCCAGAAATAAGTTCTCACAGGACCTGTGTTATAAGTGAGAGCCAGGAGTGGTGGCACATGTCTTTAATCCCAACATCTGGGGGAGTCGAGACAAGCAGATCTCTGTGAGTTCCAGCCCAGCCAGGGCTACATGGAGAGACCGTCTCAAAAAAGAAAGGAAGGAAGGAAGGAAGGAAGGAAGGAAGGAAGGAAGGAAGGAAG
>CAJQZJ010001826.1:23372160-23382234 GCA_907164525.1 Lophiomys imhausi | reverse complement strand
AAGGAAGGAAGGAAGGAAGGAAGGAAGGAAGGAAGGAAGGAAGGAAGGAAGGAAGAGAAAAGAAAAGATGGAAATAAGACCTGAAAGTGGTGCTTGTGGGATCCTGGTCTTTGCCTGAGAACACACAATTCTGCAATGATTAAAAGAAGACCAGAGCAAAGATTAAAACATTTATCAATAATATTGCAATCATAGGAACTTTATTCTAAAAATGCAGTGTCCTTGATGGCAAGCACTTGTGGAGGAATCAAGACTTAATCTCCCAGGGAGACCTAACGTTCTAGAAGTGGGATGTCTTGGAACTACTAAGCAGGTAGAAGTCTGTAAACTGCTACTTGTTTTAAAAGGTTTTTTGTTTTTAAATGTATTTATTTATTTTCAGTTTATTTACTTTTATTTCATGTGCTTTGCCTGCACATTTGCCTCTGTGAGGATGTTGGAACCTCTGGAACTGAAGTTACAGACAGTTGTGCGCTGCCATATGGGTGTTAAGAAACTGAACCTGGGTCCTCTGGAAGAGCAGCCAGTGCTCTTAACTGCTGAGCCATCTCTCCAGCTTTTTCAGAGTTCTGCTAGATAATATCTTTGTGAGACAAGACCTAGCTTTCAAGGAACTTCAAAACTGATGGGTATTAAACTCAAAGATCTGCCTGCCTCTGCCTCCCAAATGCTGGGATAAAAGGTGTGTACTACCACACTTGGTCTTGAAACTTTCTGAAAGCCAGAGAGACAGTAAAGAGGAAAACTATGTTGACCAGTATTGAGAAAGACTATCAACCAGTATTATTTACTTCTTTACTTAATAAGAGAAGGCACTAAATGTCAGAACCTTTGGGTAAGCCAGACACTGGCCAGTGCTATGAGAAGCTGTTGCCTCCCTTTTCCTCTGCTCCCTTTTAGGCATTCTGAGAAACTTCCAGTCTGTTCTGAGTACTTTCAACCCACTTGAGACAAGTTTCATTCCATGAACCCTGACAGGGAGGGAGGAAGAGACTGTTTCAATTTGTAAATTGAAACTTTTGGGAGCGGCCCAATGGAAAATCAGCTGCTCAAACAAGTGAGTTATTATAAACCTATCTGCAGACATAGGGGTAGCAATTTATAAACTACTAGCGTAAAATTAAGGACAGAAGAGAGGAAGCAAAATATTTCAAATTACTCACAATACCATTACCTGCCCCCCCCCGCCCCAGACTTTGCTGTTTTAGCTGAAAGTGTCATCATTTTCTATGACTCCAAACCTCATGCTGTACCATCTTCTGGGAACCCTCCTCTACTCTCACATTGCTTGTCTCATCCTTCTTCATGGATATAGTTAAAAACCACCTGCTCCATAACCCCCACCCCCACCCTCAGCGATCTCACTTCAGGGCTTCAAACTGTTGATGCTAAGAACATGTCTGACACTACTGGGGCCTCAGGGACTAAATAAATGTAGCATTTGAATTGGCCCTGTACCTGACTCCCTTAATGCACAGCCTCTCTTCAAGTGACATCATGAGTGTTGGCCCCGGGTCTCATGGCTTAAATATTCTAGGGCTAAATCTTGTGGCAGAAGGAACACCCAAAAGAATAGTGGTCCAAAGCACAGGAGAATGAAACATACTTGGCTCTCCTGTGGGGGACAGGGGATGGGAGAATGGGGGTGAGTGGACCCAACTCTGTGAGGTAAGTATTGGTAGCCAACCATGAGTCATCTGGGCTAGATCACACCACTCAGTGCATCAGCATGCCACTGCCTTCTGTACCATACCTCTCAGGCCCTGACTGAAGCAGAATGAAAATGTAGAGCTTCTTTTGGGGGTCCTCAGAAGAGTATGACTCCCTGGGCACAGAAACAGACTCCTCTGATCCCCTGGGACAGCATTTGTGCAGGTGCAGACAAGGAAGAGAGCCAAACTTGTTAAGCCAGAGAAACCAAGAACAACCTAGGATCAGAAGTCAAGAGCCACAGGCCCTCCAAAATGGTAGAGAACAGCAAAGAAGAGGACCCTGCCAAGTGTGGAGGAGGAGCATAAGATAGGAAACCAGACGAAAAGCAGATGAAGACAGCTTCCTGGCCAGGTTCTAGCTATCGCAGGCTCATTTCACCAGGATGTGAATCAATTCTGAGCAACCCTGGAGGAATGCTTGCTGAAGATGGGCCCCTGCGGAAGCTGGCTGGCAGGGGAGTGGCTTCTGGGTTTCCACATGGGCAGAGACATTTCTCCACCAGTTTTCTGCTGCAGATGACTTCACGTCTCCGAGGCTGTTATCTTTTCCCGCACATATAAGCTAGTTTTCCTAATTTCCTTTGAATGACCAGATGGGAATTCAAATTTCTCGAGTTTAGGCTCATCTTTCAAAATACTCCCTATAACTCTGGCATTTTCCTCATGTTCAGGTTTCACCTCAGAATGAGTCTAACGGTTTCTTTATCTAAATTTAATTCTTCAGCCATCATTCTCACCGTTAATTGCCTGTTCGCATAAACCAAGTCCTTGGCCTTCTGGATATTTTCATCCATCCTGTGGGTGACTGGATGACCACTTCATGCATTATCTTGGACATCTTCCGCCCTTCTTTAAATCTTTTGTGTCAGTCAAAAACTCGAGCCCTCCACATCACTTCATCCCCGTAGGCTACTTTCAAAAGATGGTGGGTCTCACTTTCAGACTTGTTCATTTTCACGCAGAACTTGATACTGACCTTTGTTAGAAATAGCGGTCACTCATTTTGGCACCAAGCCATACGGGAACATTATAAACCAGGACTGTGAGAAGGCACCGATTTCTAGGGTGCTGCTGGCCTAATCATTTTGTTATTCCTGCTCCTCTGGAAGCCACCAGGGAAGTTACTGCTTTTCTGAGTTTTTGACCTTAGCGTCTAGTCGAGGTATGGGGCTGGCAATCTCGCACTAACCGGGTCACAGAGTAACCGAGAGGCAAAGCTGGGAAAAATGAAATCCTCTACAATCCACTTTTGCGTCCAACCCGTGCGTGGAGTTTGCAAAGCAGGGTCGTGCCGAATCTATGGCAAGAGTCTGTGGCGACTCATGCAGTGGACTCAAAAACAGTGGCAACTTAAACAAGGAGAGAAGACGCGGGCGTGATGGGACGTTTGAGCTCGCCCCAGACCTGCAGAAAGAAACCCATACACTACACACCTACCGGAGTAACCCAGGGCTCTACGCTGGAGTTCCGGGAGGCTAGGCCGCATGCGCAATTCTTTCCTTGCGCGGGCTGGGTTGTGCGCGTGCGCACTGAGGCAGCCGCGCCGAGCTCCGCCACCTCCACACCACACCCGGCCAGACGCGCTCGGGTGCGCATGCCCGCCCGCGGGAAAGGTCGCCAGCGAGGAGGGTGGGGGAGGAGGGCTGAGGGAAGAGAGGGCACCCTCGAGCGCCTGGGTGCATTCTGGGAAGGAGGCGGCAGCGTCCCGGGCGGGCTGGAGGTGCAGCAGCGGCGGCGGCGGCGGTAAATCCTCCCGGCCGCACACAGCACTGTGGAGCCGCGGCCCCAGCCCAGCCGCGGCCCGCGCGCCCCTCCTGCCCCTCGCGGTTTCGCGCGCCAGCCCCTCCTCCGCACGCGGCCTTGCGGAGCCGGCCGGCCGGCCCAGCTCCCCTCCCCGGCCCCGCGGGGCGGCCGCGCTGCCCTGACGAGGCGGGGAGGGGAGGGCTGGACCGGCCGGCGGCCGGGAGACCATGCCGAACTTCTGCGCTGCCCCCAACTGCACACGGAAGAGCACGCAGTCGGACCTGGCCTTCTTCAGGTTCCCACGGGACCCGGCCAGGTGAGCGGGGCGCGGAGGTGGCGGCGGGGATCCGGCCCGGAGGGCGCTACCCGGGGACGCGAAGGCGGATGAAGTGGGCGCTTAGCGCCTTCGGTCGTCAGCCTGGGTTCCGTAGCTGTCAAAGAAGGGTTAGGACTCCAAGGTTGTGTTCCCGGGGGCCCTGCCTTCCCTCGGGTCACCTGTCTCTTCTAGGACAGTGTTTCTGTTTGGAATAGGGCCGCTTTCTTTGATCTTAAATCAGGTCACAACTGCTGCCTCCATCGGGACTTGTCATCACAATGTTCAAATGCAGACCGTTACTCATTGTCTCCCTTGGTTATTGTGGGGATCACAGGATGCGTGTGAAGGCGTGGGAATAGGTATTGAAACTTCACTCTTTTGGGGGTAGCTCTCATACTCTGGGTCGTACTTTGAGAGACGCAGGGACTTAGTGTGATAGGCTGCAAGTGTTTCACAGGGATCTTTTGTTGGTTCAGTCTTTTAAAAATCAGTGCTTAACTGTGTTTGGAGTACTCATGTCAGGTGCTGGGGACTCAAGTAAATTCTGTCACGAACCGCAGAAATCGCCTAATCATGGAGGGAGCAGATCTGTCAACAGGCGTTGTTCTATAGCATGGTATTTATTAGTTGAGCAAATATTTATTGAAAGCCTACAACTGGCAGAAATTGGTCTGAGATCTGTGGGTGGGTAACAGATGAACCAATGAAAGTCCCTGCTCCGGAGGTTAAATTTAAATCTATGGAAATTGGCAAGTAAAATATTTATAATAGTGTGTCCAATAATGAGAAATACCCCGAGGGATAAAAAGTAGAGGTAGGAAGGACTTTTAGACAGGGAGTAGTTGGAGTGATAGCTCAGCGCTGAAGAGCACTTGCAGAAGACCTGGGTTCTGTTCCCCAATCAGATGACTTAACACCTGTAACTCCAATTCCGGGGGATCCCACAACCTCTTCTCGCTTTCATGTGTACCAGGCATACCTGAAGTGCATAAAGCATCCACATAAAGCAAAAAAAAAAAAAAAAAAAAAGGTTTAAAAAAGAAAGTATAGCTGGGTGGGTGGTAGTACACGCCTTTAATCCCAGCACTTGGGAGGCACAGGCAGGTAGATCTCTGAGTTTGAGGCCAGCCTGGTCTACAGAGTGAGTTATAGTCAAGGGTACACAGAGAAACCCTGTCTCAAAAACCAAAAAAGAAAGAAAGAAAGAATAGTCAGGTAACTGAGCCTGGTGACATGGTCTATAATCTCAGTTCTGAGGAGCCAGGAGAATTGAGTTTTGAAGCTGGTCTGGGATAAAGTAAGTTCCAGGCTGGCTAGGGCTGTAGTGTGAGATCTTGTCTAATTCACCCATTTAAAAAGCTACTTTAAACAAAGGTAACAAAAAAAAAAAGGTTCACCACAGTGAATTTTAGCGAGAAATTGAATTAACGAAGTAGACAGCCATGAAATTTGTTGGAAAAGCATCTGGAAACAGAATGAAATCAAGGCATGCTTGCTGATGAGATGTATATGGTGTTTATTCTGAGTGAAGGAGGAGAATTTAGAGCTGTGAGAGTTCTTAACAAGATGCTTGTCAGTTGTAGGGAACCAGAGGTGAAACCAAGAAGACCAATGAAAGATGTTGCGATTGTCTAGATCAGTAGAAGAGGGAGAAGAGGCAAACTGATGCATTTAGATAAGGTTTGAGGGTGAAACCGACAGGATTTACTAATAGTTTGGATGTGGGTTATAAGAGAAAACAGTCAAGGATAACTCCTGACGTTATGTTTGTGTATGAGTATGGGGTAGGCACATGTCTGTCTGTGTGTGCAGAGGCCAGAGGAGGACATGAGGTGTCCTGCTCATTCCTTTGAATGGGATGAGGGGCTCTGACTGAACCTGTAGTCAGGACAGCACACTCCAGCAGTTCTTCTGCCTCCACTCCCCACAGTGTTGGAGTTACAGCACCTACACAGCTTATGTGAGTGCAGCAGTCTGAACTAAGGTCCCCATGCTTTCTTTCACATGGAGTACTTCTCTGCTGGGCCAGTCTCTCCTAGACTCCTGAGAGTTTTAATGTAAAAAGATACTAACATAAGAAAGATTGGGAAACAACAGTTTGTTGAGGAGATATTAAAGGTTCGATTTGTAATGTGACGTCTCACAGGCCTGATGGGCATTCAAGGGATGAGAGATGTTTTCAGTGGCTGGCTGCAGTTCAGCGCGAAAGAGGTCGATGAGCATATATGAAATTCTAGTTTTATCCCATGTACTGAGAAAAAAAATAGATATCTTTTTTTGTTTGTTTGGTTTTCGAGACAAGGTTTGTCTGTGTAGCAAGCCTTGGCTGTCCTGGACTCACTTTGTAGACCAGACTGGCCTTGAACTCACAGAAATCTGCCTGCCTCTGCATTCTGAGTGTTGGGATTAAAGATGTGCAAAAAACAGATACCTTTATGCCACATAAGGAAATGAATTTCAAATGGCTGCTTTCTCTTTCTCTACAGTATTTGTCTTTTTTTCATTTTGTTTTTCAAGACAGTTTTCTCTGTCTAGCCCTGCCTGGCATGGAACCTGTAGACCAGGCTGGCCTTCAACTCAGATATCTGCCTGCTTCTGTCTCCTGGGTGCTGGGATCAAAGACATGCACCGCTACACTTGACATAGATTTCTGGGTTTTTTTTTTGTTTGTTTGTTTGTTTTTTGTTTTTTCGAGACAGGGTTTCTCTGAATATCTCTGGCTGTCCTGGACTCACTTTGTAGACCAGGCTGGCCTCGAACTCACAAAGATCTGCCTGCCTCTGCCTCCCAAGTGCTGGGATTAAAGGCGTGCGCCACCACCGCCCGGCTAGATTTCTGTTTTAAGTCTGTTTATAAATATGGTTATGTATTTTGAACCTACCTTGGATATATGGTCTGCCCTTTTAAAAGAGATCTTTGCCTACTCAAAATATATTTATTTTGCTGGGCATGGTGGCGCACACCGTTAATCCCAGCACTTGGGAGGCAGAGGCACGCGGATCTCTGTGAGTCCAAGGCCAGCCTGGGCTACAAAGCAAGTCCAGGACAGCCAGAGCTATACAGAGAAACCCTGTCTCGAAAAAAACAAAACAAAACAAAAAATAAAATAAATATATATTTTAATTTATTTATTGGAGACAAGGTCTCATTCAGTGTAGCCTAGAATTCACTGTTACCCAGGTAGACCTTGAACTAGCTGCAATCCTCTTGCTTTAGTCTTCTGAGTGTTGGGTTTACAGGCATGAACCACCATGCCCAGCTTGTTTTATGTTTAATTTTTAAATTTACATTCACCTGAAATTTATTTTTGTTTATGTTGTGAAATTAGTAGTCAAGATTTAATTTCTTCATGTGGATATTTTTTTGTTTAAAGAAAAAATTATCTTTGCTGCTGTTCAAAGCTATTTTGGGTTATTTATTTTTTTTAAGTTTTTTGTAGTTTTGGGGATTGAATTGAATCAGTAGATAAATTTGGGGCAATGATTTGTTTAGAGTTAAATTTTTCATGAACTTCTGTGCCTCTGTCTGTAAGAGAGACTTTATATGTCTTTCCCAACATTCCTAGATGTTTGATATGCAAATGCATAGGACTAATCAGTTACTTTTCTGTCCTATACTTACTCAGTTCTTGAGTTGCTGTTGGTATCAAAAAACTGATTTTACCTTAAATCAAAGATTGTGTGGAGGATCTCCAGAGATTAATAATTAAAAAATGTAACTGTAGTAGTTTGACAAACTATTTTATAGTAAGACATTTTTGTGCCAAATATTTGTATTTTGAAACAATGTTTACAATCATAATTTACAACTGTGTAAAATTATTAAAATATGCATACCTTAGGAATGATTACTGAATGGTGTAATACTTGCTAACTAAATGAAGTAATACACAATTTAGATATATGGTTTAGTTTAGCTATGAAAATCGTAACAGTCACTGTGACTTTCATACTTAAGAATATAATTAAGTGTCAGGGTTAAAGTAGTAAGACCTAAAAAGAGCTGGATGTGGTGGTACACGTCTTTAATCCCAACATTCCTGGGAGCAGAGACAGTTAATCTCTGAGTTTAAGGCCAGCCTAGTCTATCTGCTTCCAGGACAGCCAGGGATACATAATGAGACCCTGTCTTAGAAAACAAACAAAAATAAAAAGACATAAGAGGATTTATATGTGTGTCAATATGGCTTATGCTTGTGACATAATATTGTACCCATGTTATACTACAGTATACAAGTAGGGCATGAATTTGGTTCAAACCTGTGACACTTTTTCCATGACGGAACTTCTGTTTTTAACTTGGAATGAGGGAAAGATCTAGTTGCAACCGTCAGGAATTACTTGGACTTTTTTAATGTTTAACAGCCCTGGCTGTCCTGGAACTCACTCTGTAGACCAGGCTGGCCTTGAACTCAGAGATCCACCTGCCTTTGCCTCCTGAGTGCTGGGATTAAAGGCGTGCACCATCACACCCAGCTTAATTCTTAATTTCTTGGCCTATGCATACCTTTGGAAAAACTTGGACCCCCTAATAAGTGCTTAGTAAACATTGTTATTTGTTTTTCTGAAATTTTGATTAGCATTTTTAATATTTTCTGTATAATAGAGTGTGCAGATGGAGTTTCTGTGTTCTTGGAGCTTGCTTTTGCATTTGTACATATATTACTGTGTGAACTAAGTCTTGTTTATGCCCTTTATGCTTATATGGAGTACTGGGGTTGTTTGTAGAACATGTTACTCGTTACCTCTTTGCAGTGCTGGTGGTTTTTAATTAGCTCAGGGTAAAATCCTGAAGGAAATGTCAGACTGTTGGCCTTGAGGTTGAGTAACCCTGTGTGACTGCTGGTGAATTCTCACGATTTGTAGGTGTCTTGCCTGAGCAGGTTACTTCCTAACTTTGTAGCTGAAGGGTTTATTCCAATTGATTTCAAAAGTTTCTTTCAACTCTGATTGTATTGATAAACTTCTCCAAATTGTGTTCTAGATGAGTATAGCAGGAATCCATTCTTTTTTTGTTTGTTTGGTTTTTTTGAGACAGGGTTTCTCTGTGTAGCCCTGGCTGTCCTGGAACTCACTCTATAGATCAAGCTGGGCTTGAACTCACAGAGATCTGCTTGCCTCTGTCTCCCAAGTGCTGAGATTAAAGGCCCATGCCTGGCCATTACAGATACTTCAGAACTGCCATGTGGGTGCTGAGATTTGAACCCGGGTCCTTTGGAAGAGCAGCCAGTGCTCTTAACTGCTGAGCTATTGCTTCAGCCCCCAGGAATCCATTCTTAGTAATACATACTTGCCTTACAACTAAATTATTTTTTTGTTTGATTTTTGAGGTCTCATTATGTGGCCTTGTCTGACTTGGAACTCATTGGGATCTCCCTTCCTTTGCTTCTCAGGTGCTAGGATTAAAAGTGTGTGCCCTCATGCCTTGCTCAAATTAATTATGTTTGAAATAGAGTCTTCTATGTAGCTTAGGCTGGTCTCAAACTCAGAGTCTTCCCACCTCAACTTCCCAAGTACTGAGATTAAAGGTGTGTGCCGCTGTGTCCAGCCCAAATGTTAAAATTTCAATTTTGAGTTTATATTTCATAATTTTATTTTGGTTTTATTTATAGATGCCAGAAGTGGGTTGAAAATTGTAGGAGAGCAGACTTAGAAGATAAAACACCTGATCAACTAAATAAGCATTATCGACTCTGTGCCAAACACTTTGAGACCTCTATGATCTGTAGAACTGTAAGTAGTAGCCAGCGTGGCTCTTCTTTCTCTCCTACCATATTTGTTTGCAGTGTGAATTCTGATCTATTATTGGACTCTCTACCTATGCCCTACTATTAAGTTGAGATAGGTTTGGAGTTTAGTAGAATCTTGTTCTCAAACATTTGATTTACTTTTAAACCCCTGTTCCCTCATGCCACATCCCCTTTCACTAGAGGTAAAAACTTTTTTTTTTTTTTCCAAGACAAGGTCTCTCTGTGTAACAGCCCTGGCTGTCCTGGACTCACTCTGTAGACCAGGCTGGCCTCGAACTCACAGAGATCCGCCTGCCTCTGCCTCCGGAGTGCCACCACGCCCGGCTGAGGTAAAAACTTTTAAACTGTTATGTGTATACATGTTTCTGTACATAAGTATAGGAAATATAAGTGTAACAGTAAATTTTTATTTGTACTTATATATTTATTAATACTTAACAAATATCTATAAAGTTCCTAAATCCTAAAACCCAAACCCTAATTCCAAAACCTGTAATCTCAACTAAAAATATCTTTTTTTTTTTTTTTTTTTTTTTTTTTTTTTTTTTTTTTTT
>CAJQZJ010001826.1:23351616-23371760 GCA_907164525.1 Lophiomys imhausi | reverse complement strand
TTGGTTTTTCGAGACAGGGTTTCTCTGAATATCTCTGGCTGTCCTGGACTCGCTTTGTAGACCAGGCTGGCCTCGAACTCACAAAGATCCACATGCCTCTGCCTCCCAAGTGCTGGGATTAAAGGCGTGTGCCACCACCGCCCGGCTTAACTAAAAATATCTTAATGCCTAAAATACTCTAATATCTATAAAAACAAACACTTAACATTAACTTAAGTTTCTTAAAAGGATATTAATTCTCTCAGGTTAATTTTTGGCATGGATCCATATGGGTGGCTGGTTTCCACCTTAAGGAATATTAAGGTCTGTGAGTTTTATTCATCAAATCTTAAGGCCAGTTTATAAATTTGATCTGTTGACCATTGAAGTGGGGTGGCCTTTTAATCTGCCAAGAATTGCCTCTACAGTCCTAGGGCCCAATTGTTTACAAGATGAAAAGTTTCTTGAGCTCACCTTCTGATGCTCTGGGGCTCCAAGGACTGTGCTTCAGGTTTTTGGCTGTTTTGATGCTCTGAGGCCAGCGTTCTGGAGCACCAGGGAGGGTCTGCCTTTACTTTCTCCACTAGTGTGGATTCCCAGCATGTTGGTACAAAATGGTGATGAGCAGCAGAGAGTGGTCTTTCAACATGTGTTGCCACAGGAAGACGAGGAAGAGGTGGCGGGAGGCTGTGTGGGGTTCCAATTTTAAATTCCTTGTGTTGTAATGTGTCGTAATGATCTCTCATGAATTCTGGCATTATCATTGCCGTAGTTGCTGGCAGGCTTTCCAAGGCATGCCCCTCCAACAGTGCGTCCACATTCCCATGATCATTTGCTCTTGGCGAGCTTTCAAAGCATGCCCTTCAATGTTAATCACATCCAAATGTAACTGGATCCACCCATACCTTTTATCTGAGATGCCAAGCTTCCAAAATTCCTATGCTGCTAGATTCCTACCATATATAAGTTATAATACTGAGGGTGCTTATGTCAAACAGTTTTTCTAGAGTTTTGTTTTATTTTTTTAATGTGGTTTTGGAAATGGAACCTGGAGCCTTCTGTATGCTAGGCAAGTGTTCTACCACTGAGTCAGCCCCTACCACTCTCTAAGAGCATTCTTGTGAATAACAGTCTCAATCTAGGAATGATGTTCTTTGTAGTTCATGATTTGAATGTCCTCTTAAGAACCAACACTTACTTAGTTCCCACTAAAACTTTAAGGGCTAGATAGAACAAGAATCAGTGTCATACAGGTAACATGAAAAAATGTTCTCACACCCTGATCTTTCCTTCTGGGCTCCTGTTTCTAAAGAAATCAGATCAGATAGTCTTTTCTGAAATCTTAAGATTTCTAATGTTCTAGGATTCTGTTATTGCTGTAATTCATAAAAGCCAGAGCCAGACAGGCTTAATTGGCAATTATGAACCACTGTAGAAACGATAAGAGTTTGGTAAATCTATAGTGTTTTTACTTAGATATAGCTAACATTTTATATTAGGTTTGGTATAGACATAAACGGCTTGAAGGTGCACTATGTGTTATTATATAGCAATTTATTTTGATTTTTTTTTTCAGATGCATTTTGCAAAGGCATCAGAAAACGAAAGAATGATTGGGTTATTTTATTTCACAAAGGCATCAGAAAACTAAAGAATGATTGGGTTATTTTATTTCTCAATATTAATTGAAGCAGATATTTGTCAAGTCATTGGGAGGTGAGCCAATTCTGGTTCAACAGTTTAATCAAAAATATTCGAGGGATTTGTTTGTGTTTTGTTTTTTTTGGGATTTTTTTTTTTTTTTGGTCTTGCTCTGTTAGAAGCATAATACTGATCAGCCTAAAGGTTTCATATGTCTAAAAGGCAAACTACTTTTGTATTCTTTTTTTTTTTTTTTTTGGTTTTTTCGAGACAGGGTTTCTCTGAATATCTCTGGCTGTCCTGGACTCGCTTTGTAGACCAGGCTGGCCTCGAACTCACAAAGATCCGCCTGCCTCTGCCTCCCAAGTGCTGGGATTAAAGGCGTGCGCCACCACCGCCCGGCTTACTTTTGTATTCTTTACATTCAGTAAAAATATCACAAGTTAGCTGGGTGTGGTGGTGCATGCCTTTAGTCCCAGTACTTGGAAGGTAGAGGCAGGCAGATCTCTGTGAGTCGGAGGCCTGCCAGACCAGGAGTCTAGGACAGCCGGGCTGATACACAGAGAAACCCTGTCTCGAAAAAAAAAAATTACAAATTATTTTTAAAATACACAAACCATGCTTATTTTTATAAATATCATCTCTAAACTGTGTAATTTCAACCAGATTATTTTGAAAAATTTAAAATATAGCTCACTGTTGTAGGTGACTTTATTCAGAGTACAGAATAGAAAGATTAGCTAGTTTTGCTTTTTTAATTCCCAGAAGAGTCTTTCATCTTGAATAAATTAACCCAAATGTGAGAAATGTTTTTTCTGTATGTGTAGAACAAGTAGTTGTTGAAAGCTGGCTTATGTGATAATTGTATTAAAATATGTAAGTCCTTTGGCTTAATTAGTTTGTCATTTAAGATCTTGTAAACATACATGAGTAGTTCTGCCAAAGCCAAAATTTTTATTATCTTTGATGCTGAGTAAGATCAGTGTAGTTCCTTTAAATTAGCAAAGATTGAACCTTGATAGGAGTTAAAATTGTTTATATGAGTTAGATGTAATCTTTTTGACATGTGTATTTATAAATGTATTTATATATAAGATGTACCATTTTTCACTTACATTCTAGTTTTTCTGTCTTTGCTTTGACTTCTAGCTTTAAATTTTTTAATTCTTTAGAATTTCTTATCCCTCCCCCAGTTCTCTAGCTATTTGATGTTGACTGTTTATTTTGAGACTTTAGCTTAGTGAGAAAGTTGAGGGCTGGAGAGATGGCTCAGCCGTTAAAGGCTAGGCTCACAACCAAATATATAAGAGAAAGTTGAAAAACTTGGGTTATCATAAGATTTTCTTTTCTTTGTAGCTTTGTCTGTAACCAATCCCAACCCACACTTTTTAAAAATGTTTATTTATTACTTCAAGTTACATCTCTATCACAGTGCCCTCTTTCCACCCCTCCCAGTCCCACCCTCCCATCCTCTACCCCTTCTCCCTTCTATCTATCCCACTCCTCTGGAGTGGAGTGTCCCTATATATCAGTCCCCGCCCCACTTCAGCAGTCATATGAGGGCCAAGAGCCTCCTCATACACTGGGGGCCTACAAGGCAGCACCACCAGGGCACAGTGTCTCATTGACAGGAAACAAAGTCTATGTTCCTGTTCCTTTTGGTGCGTTGCAACCCACACTTTTTAATCCAGGAGAGAAGTGGAGTATCACTAAGAAATTAATTTCAGCTTGGCATGGTGACTCATACCTGTACTGTAATCCCAGCAATAAGAAGGCAGGGGTAGATGGGATCATGAGTTGAGACCCACCTGAACAATATAATCTAGTGAAACCATGTCTCAGCATCCCAAAACATTAAATGTGGTAATAATAAGAAATCAAGACTTCGGCCGGGCGTGGTGGCGCACGCCTTTAATCCCAGCACTTGAGAGGCAGAGGCAGGCGGATCTCTGTGAGTTCGAGGCCAGCCTGGTCTACAAAGCAAGTCCAGGACAGCCAGGGCTGTTACACAGTGAAACCCTGTCTCGAAAAACCAAAAAAAAAAAGAAATCAAGACTTCCTTTTACTTTCTGGGATGTATGGGACTGAATTAGAAAACCCTGACCATGAGTAGCAGTTCTCCCAGGGTATTTTCAGCACCTCTTTGGTTGGAACCCAGGGAGCGTGCTCCACTTAGATATGTTTTCCTGTCCTACTTCCCAACCTCCCTTACCAAGGTGAGGGAATTTATAGAGGTCATTTGTTTAGAAGTCAGCTCTGAAATAATCACTACTACCAAGAAAGTTCTTTTCTTTTGTTATTGTTGTTGTTGTTTTGTTTTTCTACACAGGGTTTCTCTGTGTAGCCCTGGCTGTCCTGGAACTCACTATGTAGATCAGGCTGGCCTTGAACTCACAGAGATCCACCTGCCTCTCCTTCCCAGTGCTAGGATTAAAGGCATGCGCCGCCACCACACCGGGCAAGAAAGTCATTTCAAATAAAATGTGCTCTGTGTTTTTTCACTGTGACTAGAGGGAGAAATAACAGCCCCTGACTCTTTGGACTAGCTTGCAAGATAATAGTTACTCATCAGTTATTCGTAATTAATTACTTTAATTAATTAATTAAAATAATCCTAATTTCCTCTTGGCTCACTCTGGAAGACTCACTGTGTAGGTTTGGGTCCAGCTTCATTCAGGCAAGGCACAAAGCAGGGCAAAGAAAGCTTCTTCAGTGATAAGATCATTGGGATGAGAAGGGAGTTTAGAAATGCCTAATTGAGTGTTGGTAGAAATGTGATTGTGTTCTGTTATCCTTACTATGTTGATAACTTCATTTTGGAAGATGTTGATCTACTTACACCGGACTCCTAATTAGAAAAAGGAACTGAGGTCTAAAAAGGCAGTTAATTTAATAGGGCCTCTTAACGAGTCATTGAAGTTAATTTTACTGTGCCTTTATATTTCCTAACTACACTAACTATACTAACAACAGCAGTGGAGTGAACTGCAGGTAAGGAGGGAGCATTGTGATTGAACATAAAAGGCATAGATCATTTGGGGGACATAGATTGGTAGCTCATGGAAGGACAGAACAGGTAAAATATCCAGAAGGGCATCAAATTTGCAAGTCTGTACAGGTAAAGTAGTATTGGGGAAGTCATTAATGTAGAATTACTCACCTTTCTTTGAAGGACTGTCTCTGAATTGATACATTTTGTTTTTCAGAGTCCTTATCGGACAGTTCTTCGAGATAATGCAATACCAACAATATTTGATCTTACCAGTCATTTGAACAATCCACACAGCAGACACAGAAAACGAATAAAAGAATTGGTATGTCTGACTCTTCAGCTTTCCCATCTCTCCATAATCCTATTAAACAAGTATGAAAACATTTGTTATCAATTTATCTAAGTTTTTCAGCATTTTACAGGTAGCATGCTAAAAAATGAGTGCTATACTTATTAAAACAGTCTGTCTTAGTCTAGTTAAATTGGAAAAGCTTCTCCAGATGTAGCCAGTTGATAGTTGTTGAGTTGGAGTGAGGTGTGCTTTGATTATAGACCACTAGCTCATTGCTTTCCTAGGACTGGTAGCAAAGAAAATGAAACTGTTGTGTTTCCAGAATTCAGCACAAAAGAATAAAGAAAAGGAAAATATTAGAACTTAAGCGCTAGATTGTGTTTGAGATAAAGCTTTCATTATTATTGTTGGCAGGTTCTAGAAAAGTTTAAGAAGCTTTGTGTGTCATATACTTTGTTTATGTGTGCTTTTATAATCCTTTGCTACCTTTCAGATCTGATAGTTGAAACCAACCTATCTTTTGTTGGCCTTAGGTGAACACAATTACTGACACATCACCACTATCAAGGCCCTTTTTGTTCAGTTTTGTTCCATGTATGTAATTATTTATTAGTGTACACACATATGCCATGGCATGCATGAGGACAAATTTTAGGAATTTGTCTCTCCTACCGTGGAGCTCTGGGATGGTGTCATGAGGCACGAACCATTACCTGCTAAGCCAGATTACTAGCTCAGCTCTCCTTATTTGGTTTTGAAGACAAGATCCTGTTGTTAACTCTTCAGAGGGTTGGGTTTTTTGGTTTTTTTTTTTTTTGGGGGGGGGTTGTTTTGTTTGCATGTTATACACACTGCTCTTCAAAGTTAGGTGGGACTCAGTGAAGTCCTCAGGGCTTGGAATTGGTGCGGGGAGGTTTTCTTTGCTTTCTCAGTTTCTTGGTTTTCTCTCTCTTCTTGTGGTTTATGTTTCCAAAAGTTTGTGATCTTCATTTAGAGTTTTTTTTCCATTTTTGAGACAAGGTTTCTCTGTGTAAACCAGCCCTGACTGTCCTGGACTCACTTTGACGACCAGGCTAGCCTGAACTCACAGAGATCTGCCTGCTTCTGCCTCCCAGTGCTAGGATTAAAGGTGTGCGCCACCACACCTGGCCATCTAGAATTTTTTAATGCTTCACTTGCTCTGTTCCTGAAACTATTTCAGTAGTGTTTTGAAGTCAATAATCAGCAACCATTATACTTGTAAATTATTTTACTAGTGCTCTCCTGATTTAAGAGGTATACATTCTTTTATTTATTTGTTTGTTTATTTATTTTTACTTTATTTTTTAGCTCTCTGAATGTTTTGGCTCACATGTGTATATCCCAAGCCAGTTTAGAGGTGTGATGCTTTCCTGCTTAGCTGGCAGTATTTTGTGATTTCTCTTAGTTCTTTAACTACATTTAATGTTTTTGTCTTTAAAGCTTCTTCATATTATTTTTTTTTTTCAAATGTTAAATGATTCATAGCGGACACTTGTATTCCACAGGATCTTGTATGTTAGTCTTCATTGTCCCTGAAGTCTTCATGTGATCCACTTTTCCTTCCTGAAAACTTTTTGAAGTTTTTTTATTGTGGACATTTACATTTTATTGAACAGAGTCAGGGATATTGTATGGTGGGTAGAGTCGTTGCCTGGCATTTGCAGGGCACTGACTTCAATCCCAAGTACCACCAAAACTTTTTTTTTTTTTTTTAAACCAAATGCCATAGTGTACTTTTATTCCCTTTACTATTATGTAGTCTTTTGACCATTTTACATCTTAGGACTTAATCTTTCACATTTAGTTTTGCTTCCTCCTTTTCCCTTCTGTTTTTCTGGTATTTCTTGTAGGTAAATGCTGACACTTGCATGACAGTGTTTTGTATCAACTTTCTTCTGAATAATCTCTCCCAAGGTGAAGAGCTCAGCTTCTTCGTGTTCTGTGGCTGTCGTACCCCTATACTCTGCCTTTCATGGCAGACACACTTGGCGTCCTTTAGCTGCTGCCCCTGGATTAGGAGGGACTGCTCCAGCCAACCAGCCTGCTAATGCTTCTGCCGAGTCAGAGCTGCCCTCGGGTGCTGCCATCGCTGTTCTCGTTGGCAGTGTTGTTTTTCTGCCACAGATAGTAGTAGATTATGATAGAAACATCAGAGCATTGAGGGAGAATAAAAGACGTATTCAGAAAGTTCTTTCTCAGTCTACCTGTGACTTGGTTTGGGGCACATAGACTATACTCTGAGTACTTACTTCTCTCCTGAGCCGATGCTGTCACTTTCTGCTTCTTCAGCACTCCTCATCTTTTGTAGGCTGTTTTGTGATGTCTTTAGGCTTAGATTTAGAAGAGGGATCATTGTGTCCTCTTGAATTTGATGCTAAGTACTGTGGTGTACCTTCATCCCAATTATTACTCAGTACACATTTGTCCAGTTAGGATACTTCAGAAAGAAAGCAGGTTAAGTAGTATAATATACTTTATTATAAGCTTGGAATCATGAGTACGTTACATAGTTTTGGTTTCCTATCATCTGTTTGAAGATGTATTCCACATGAGGAGTTAATGCTCTTTGGAGCTAAGGATATAGTTCGGTTGATTAGAGTGCTTGGATAACATGCGTGAAGTCCTGGGTTCGAGTCCTAGCACCACAGAAAACAGCATTGTGAGGTTAAGGCAAGAGGATCAGAAGGTCATCCTCAGCTATTCAGTGAGTTCAAGACCAGCCTGGAATACATGAGATGCTTTCTTTAAACAACAACAGTAACAGAACCCCTCAAACTCTTGCATGGAAAATTTTTGCTTAAAATAGCCTTTTTTTTAAGTCTAAGATGATTTACTAGAGGTGATTTTTCTTAAAATTTTTTCTTTTTTAGAGTGAAGATGAAATCAGGACACTGAAACAGAAAAAAAGTAAGTGATAGTGTTAATGACTCAGCTTCTGAATGCCTTTTTAAAAGGCTTTGACCTGGTAAGAGCAAATAAATATGTTTTTATTTCCAAAACCTCCCTTGAGAGTGAATGTAAAAGTATGGTTGACTCTCCTGCAAACTAGAATTGTCAGAGAGGACAGTCTTAGTTCACTCTCTTTCCAGAGCATTGCTATGCTGTATGCACTGCCATTACAGTGCAGAGGGATCTCTTTCTCCCCTTGAGGTGCTCCCAGTGTGGTAGTGATAGCAGACCACAGAGTATCCCAGGAGGGAAGGAAAGGCTCCAGTAAAGCCAGCCAGTTCAATTCCACCCATGCACCTTGTGGTACATAATCATTTCTTGGCCTAAGGAGTAAATGCTGTGGAGGCAGTTAGTACATGGGGTATTGATTACAGGATCTGTGCAAGCTGTGCCATCAAAAGGCGAGGCTAGAAGTTGTTTCTGTTCTTAACAGTGGACCCCATTTCTCCTCCTTTATCTTGTCTCACTGCTATAGCCATACGCTTTGATTGATTTGCCATCCTGTCGTTCTGGTGCTTTATTTAATTCTCATAGTAGCTCCATGGTAGGTAACATTGTTTTCCTTACCTACAGATGAGAAAACAGGCTCAGCAAAGAAAGACAGGAAAGGTATTCAATACATTCATAGAGTAGTTCAAAACAAGCTGATAGGTTGAAATAATCATACTCATTTAGACGTTATTAGGGTTTCTGATAGCCTAAGGTGCTTAGCGAGAGAGCACAGAGTTCAGAACTTGTAGGATTGTGAGCTGCTAGCCATTGGAACCACTGAGGAGTTTGTAATTAGGTGATAACATGGCCAGGCTTCCATGGAGCACTCTGGAGTAGGAAAAGCAACTATATAGGCAGAAGGGCCAGAACTCACTTATGGAAAGGTGTCCAAAGGAGGGAGACTGAGTTTTCACGTTATATACTTTGTGTTTTATTGAGCATCCTTTTGAAATAATATAGTAGAATTAATACTTGTTGATTAGAAGTGAAAGGATAAAGGAAGACAGGGGAGGTAGGTACAGCAAAGAAGGCAGACATCCAGGTTAACGTCTTTCTTTCCTGTGGTGTGTAATAGAGGAGGAGCTGTGTGCTCTGAGGAGGGCTGAGAGTGACTCTCCCTGGCCTGGCTGGGCTCTGAGAACCTGGGATGCCCGGAAGCACAGCTGGTACAGTCGCAGTCATGCTCAGCTCCGCTCTGTCTTGCAGCCTGCTTGTCTGGGCCACCTTAGTGCTTTGACTGCAGTACCTACACCAGCCACCTTGATGTGCCTCCCTGCCCGTGTCCACCACACCCACATCACTGTCACATCAGCTTTCTGCTCAGCTGTTTTCTGTCCCTCAGTGATGCTGTACAATGTTTGTGGCCTTCTCATAGACTTAGACTTTAAGACCTGTGTTTTGAATGATTCTTCAGATTTTAATTCTCTCTTGAAGTCATTACTGGCCTGCATGACTATAGACAGGAGGGTTTCCCCATCCGTTGTGAAGAGACTAGACTGAGCGCGCTGATGCCCTAACATTAACCACACCTCATTATATAAATCTATATTATGTTGGTTTTGTGGAGTTGCCTTCCATATAGAGTGAGGCTTAGCAGTTAGAAGTAGCATCTCTGTGAATCGTGGATTTCATTTCGTTTCTACTTGCATATCTGTGGCCTTGGGCAAGTTATTTACTGTCCTTATTTGTCAAGTGCGATTGATACCTTCTGCTTGAAGAAAGAAATGTGATCCCTGTAAAATGCTGAACACGGGGCCTGTGGAAATACTTGTTCTCACCTTTTTCTCATAGCGTGGACTATTTGTCATTCATGTTAATAGTTTGTAAAAATTGTTCCTACTTCATAACGTTTGTGTTTATTAAAATCTGTCTGCAGCATTTGTTTCTCCTTTTACTAACTTATTTTAGTTTGTGTCCTACTCTGTTGATGTTCTATAAATGGTGAATGAGTGAGTTTGTAGATTTTAAATACCCAATCAAAAGTGTAATCTGTCTTGTCTTTTATGGCTTCTCAAACTAATTCAAACTCCTTGTTTTCCAGTTGAGGAAACTTCCGAACAAGAACAGGAAACTAACAGCAATGCTCAGAGCCCCATTGCAGAAGGGGGGAACCAGCAGGATGGAAACGTGTCGCCTTTAACTCTTGAAGCGAAGGAGAACAAAGAGTACCTCAAATCGCTATTTGAGATTCTGATTCTCATGGGAAAGCAGAACATACCCTTGGATGGGCATGAGGCTGACGAGATCCCAGAAGGCCTCTTTGCTCCAGATAACTTTCAGGCACTCTTGGAGTGCCGCATCAATTCTGGAGAAGAGGTCCTGAGGAAGCGCTTTGAGACCACAGCAGTCAACACGTTATTCTGCTCTAGAACTCAGCAGAGACAGATGCTGGAGATCTGCGAGAGCTGCATTCGGGAGGAGACGCTCAGGGAAGTGAGAGACTCGCACTTCTTTTCCATTATCACCGACGATGCGGTAGACATAGCAGGGGAAGAGCACCTGCCAGTGCTGGTGAGGTTCGTTGATGACGCACATAACCTGAGAGAGGAGTTTGTGGGTTTCCTGCCGTATGAAGCTGATGCAGAGATTTTGGCTGTGAAATTTCACACTACAATAACCGAGAAATGGGGATTGAATATGGAGTATTGTCGTGGTCAGGCTTACATTGTGTCCAGTGGATTTTCTTCCAAAATGAAAGTTGTTGCTTCAAGACTTTTAGAAAAATATCCCCAGGCTGTCTACACACTCTGTTCTTCCTGTGCCTTAAACACGTGGTTGGCAAAGTCTGTCCCTGTGACGGGGGTATCCATGGCTCTAGGAACGATTGAGGAAGTCTGTTCTTTTTTTCATCGTTCACCACAGCTGCTTTTAGAACTTGACAATGTAATTTCTGTTCTTTTTCAGAACAGTGAAGAACGGGGTAAAGAACTGAAGGAAATTTGCCATTCCCAGTGGACAGGCAGGCATGATGCCTTTGAAATCTTAGTGGATCTCCTACAAGCATTTGTTTTATGTTTAGATGGTATAAATGGCGACACAAATATTAGGTGGAATAACTGTATAGCTGGACGAGCATTTGTACTCTGTAGTGCAGTGACAGATTTTGATTTCATTGTTACCATTGTTGTTCTTAAAAATGTGTTATCTTTTACAAGGGCCTTTGGGAAGAATCTCCAGGGACAAACCTCTGATGTTTTCTTTGCAGCCAGCAGCTTGACTGCAGTACTGCATTCCCTTAATGAGGTGATGGAAAATATTGAAGTTTATCATGAGTTTTGGTTTGAGGAAGCCACAAATTTAGCAACCAAACTTGACATTCAGATGAAACTCCCAGGGAAGTTCCGGAGGGCCCAGCAAGGGAACCTGGAATCTCAGCTAACCTCTGAGAATTACTATAAAGACACCCTCAGTGTTCCCACAGTGGAGCACATTATTCAGGAACTTAAAGATATATTTTCTGAGCAGCACCTCAAAGCTCTGAAGTGCCTGTCTCTGGTACCCTCAGTGATGGGGCAGCTCAAATTCAACACATCAGAAGAGCACCATGCTGACATGTACAGAAGTGACCTACCCAATCCTGACACGCTCTCAGCCGAGCTTCACTGTTGGAGAATCAAGTGGAAACACAGAGGGAAAGATGTCGAGCTCCCATCCACCATTTATGAAGCCCTCCATCTTCCTGACATCAAGTTCTTTCCTAATGTATATGCCTTGCTGAAGGTCCTGTGTATTCTCCCTGTGATGAAAGTTGAGAATGAGCGCTATGAAAATGGACGAAAGCGCCTCAAAGCATACTTGCGAAACACTTTGACAGACCAGAGGTCAAGTAATTTGGCTTTGCTTAACATAAATTTTGATATAAAACATGATCTGGATTTAATGGTGGACACATACATCAAACTCTATACAAATAAATCAGAGCTTCCTACAAATAATTCAGAAACCATTGAAAACACATAAAAGATCTTTAAAATGGCTGTTGTCATATATGTGCTGTTTGAAAGAAAAGCCGTAAGGTATAGTAGACCAGTTAATCACTGCGTACCTTGCTGATAGACCTCCAGTTGAACACATTAGGCTTGGTGATCCACATATTTAAATGGCCCCTGTTTGAATTCTCATGCTTTTGAAGACCTGTCTGTTCTTCCAGAAGTTGGCACTATGTGCTAGTGGCACTCTGGAATTGTTTTAGTTAAAAGTCATTTTAGATGCAACATTATCATTGTGGATCCAGTTGGCAGTTACTGAGTCATCAGGTCTTTGGAAAAATGAATTTTTTGAGAGAAATACATTTTATACTCTGTTACAATGAAGTACACCATTGACTTTTGACTTATAGGAGTTATAGGTGTTTAAAATTTGTGGTAGCAGCACTTGGAAGGCAGAGACATGAGGATCACAAGTTTTAGGCCAGCCTGGGCTACATAGTGAGAACCTGTCTCAAAAAAATAACAAAAAACAGATAAGGACTGGGGCAATGTGGAGCACTTGCCTAGCACATGCAAGCCCTGACTCGTGCCTCAGTACTGCAAAAGCAAAAGCCAGCAAAACCCTACTGTGTAGTGGACAGTCACAGGAATTACAAGGGAGGTTGGTTTGTGAGCTCAGCAGGCAGCTTTCATTGTAGATTCTGTCAGGATGGGAGAACTTCAAAGGAACAAGTTATGGTTTGAGTGGCAGAGCCAGGCACTGCTGCTGCACATCTGGTTGTTGCTGTTTACATTCCTTTGTTGAGCCCACATTTTCATAGGCTTTCTTGAAAGTAAATTCACTTCTGCTTTGTGGTGAAGACAGACCCAGAGGCTATCCATACAGGCAACTGATTTTGTCTGTTTTCTTCTGTCTTTTTACATGATTATGTCTACTGCCTTGTCTTGATTAATAAGCAAAACCTACAAAAATAAATGTTCTGTGGTTTATCTAAAAAATGATACAGAAGATATTGCTGTTATTTTTGGTGAATAAAGTCAATTTTGTATAGTTTATTTCAATCTAAATAAAATGAATATTGTTTAAATTTCAGATGAGGTGTTTTTGGCGGGTCAGAACACATTCTTGTCCATTTTCTTAATGGTTGTTTTTATAATCAGCTTCATGATTCTTACTATTCAAGAGGAAGTACTTTCTAGTTTCTCTTTTTTAGTTTAAGGTGTAGGAAAATAATTAGAAGTAAGAAATTACTAATTGTATCACTTAACTAGTTTGTAAAATACATGTTATGAACCCTGCCATAGGTTGTTGGGGCTCATGTTACTGTTTGTGGCTGGTTAGAATGTTGATGGGTGAATTGCTTAATTGCCATTGGGCTGTTTTGTGTTGATGTTTAATGTTATTTGAGCCTCAGGAGAATTGGATGCATTTGCTGTAGCACTGAGTCAAGCCTGGTGTATGTGTCAAATGAGGACATGTTGCCCATGCAGGTTATAAAAAGATGAAATGACTTTATGTTATTAGAGTCCTGCGTGATGCCTCTGTTCTTAACAGAGAGAACTGACCAGTTCAGGGTTTAGTGAAGGAGACGAGAGCTGGCCTGTTGCTTATATATAGTTCTTGGTGTAACTTATGAGTGTTGTGACTGGTAGACTACCCAACCTAGGTCTGTTTCCTCCACCATATTAGCCACCATAAGGTTGTGCTGTGGGGATTAGGTAATTTGTCGTCAGTCAGACTGCTGCTCAGTCTTAATGAATTAAAGAAACAATTTCACTTTCGCAGTTTTGAGGTTGATTAAATGATTCTTTGTGAGTAACGTGGGCTTTCTGCCTTTGGTTGGCAGGTTTGTTGGGGTCTGGGTGGGATGGCCAGGTTTCTCCTTCTGGTCTTTCATCTATGTCATTGTGGTCCTGGTGTACCAAGGTGACAGTGGTACCTTCAAACTCTGGACCCAGGAACTCATGGAGTTTCATTTCACTTATACCATATACCTACTGTCAAAGCAATTCGCTTGGCTAGCCTAGATGGAAGGGGTGAGCAGATGAATTCCCCTGGCAGCAGTAGTTGTAAAATAGGTCCTGTTTTCAGCCCACCACAACCATGTGTCCAGAAGCATTTGCAGGTACTACCTTTAGTATTTGTAGATTCTCATGTGTCCAGAAGCATTTGCAGGTACTACCTTTAGTATTTGTAGATTCTCATGTGTCCAGAAGCATTTGCAGGTACTACCTTTAGTATTTGTAGATCTCTAATTTGGGCCTTGTGGAAAGTATGAAGGCTTCATGTATGCCAGGCAAGCATTCTGCCAGAGCTGCACCCTGGCAAAGACCAGGTGTGGTGGTACATGGGGATCTTAAGCTGAGGAATTGCTGTGAACTTGAGGCCAGCCTGGCCTACGTACTTCCAGGCCAGCCAAGGTTACAATAGTGAAACCCTGTTTCAATAAGCAGAAAAAAGGATTTTCACAAATGGATCCTTGATAGTGGTTTTGAGTTTGTGGTACTTGCACAGATGGGAATTTCTGTTTTTTGTGATTAGGTAATTACAAAGTGGTAGCTGTGATGGCTAGCTATGTCACAAATAGGCCAAGCTCCTCAACTGAGTATCAGCAATAACCGATTGGGTACACTTACCCAAAGAACTTACAACCTAGAATTGGGCCATGGGACCACAACTGTACTTTATTGTGTAAAGATTTATTTTTATTTAAAATTGTTATGTATGGGGGGAACGGTATGTGCATGTGTGAGTGAGCTCAGGTGCCCTCGGAGTCCAGAAGGTGTTGGATGTCCTTTAGCTGGAGTTAACAGGTGGTTGGGAGCTGCCACACATGGGTGCTGGGAACTGTCCAGTCTTCTGCAAGAGCAGTAAGCTCTCTAGGCCACCCAGCTGTTTTTCCATCTCCCGCAGTTGTACTTTTAAATAACCATCCACACAAAATGCACAACTTCAGTGGATTATGTTTATTAAGATTAAATGAAAATAAAAGTATCCACTAACACCTTGTGGAGTTTGAACAAAAAGTGTAGACAGCTTGCAAAATGTCATAGGAAATGTATTCAAGAATTAACATTTAATTACAGGAATTTTTTTTTTTTTTGGTTTTTTCGAGACAGAGTTTCTCTGTGTATTGTTGGCTGTCCTGGACTCACTTTGTAGACCAGGCTGGCCTCGAACTCACAAAGATCCGCCTGCCTCTGCCTCCCAAGTGCTGGGATTAAAGGCGTGCGCCACCACCGCCCGGCTAATTACAGGAATTTTTGCTCTTGACATTTACTCTCACTTTGGGGGGGAAAGTTACACAGTTGAATCCTTCTTTCTGTAGAATAGTCGCTCTGTAAAATAGATGGGAACAGAGCCTTTATCCAGATCTGCACGTAATTTCTATTGCATTTTTAGATGGATTCCGGTAGGGTCAGTAGTGGTTCGAATTGGGAGAGGCCTCCTCTGGAGACTCTCCCCTCTGTAGTAATTTAGCTGGATCTGGTTTATTTTTGTTTCTTCTGGGGGGTGGCCACTTCTTGACGCTGTGTGAAGTGAAGTGATTCATCAGGTACAGGAAAGTTGTAGTTGCACTGTTTGTTATTTATATGCTACTTCAGAGCTGACAGATCACCATCATTATCTCCTTCATTCCCAGGGAAACTTGGGCAGGTATTAGCCCCATTTTTCAGTTGAGAAAGCAAACACACAGAGGTAAATTAATTGTCCCAAATTATAGCTAATGAGTGCCAGAACCAGATATTTCAGCCCTAGCATTTGATCTTAAAATTGATTATGAAAGCCACTTCATTCTTAAGGTTTGTAAAGGAAATATTTGCCTTGGACATAGACTTCTTTTACATTCTTGCTTCATCTATTGCCAGCTTTCAGCACAACATTGAAAATGCATTCATTATAGTAGACACAGGTTCCTTGGGAAAAAAAAAGTTGGCGCCTACAACTTCTGAGGCTTTACAAACTGGATGTAGAAATACTTTCTTCAGCTGCCAAGACACTGCCACCCAAAAGGCTGTGGGTCCGGGTCCATTTATTTCATGGGAGTGTGTGCAGCTCTCTCCTTGCTATCGTCAAATGCTGCTCTAGCCAGCTTTCTATGGCCAGGAAAAGCAAAGTAATTTTTAGTATAGATTAGCATAAAAATATCTCCTAGATCAGCTTCAGGAAATAATTACTAACTTAGGAACAATAAGTCTGATCTATAGGTTGGCAGTTAATTTCCAGATCTGTTTTTAATGCCCCTTATTTCTCACCGTGAATGCTATATAAATAGAATACACTACATGCCACTGTATTTGTGTCCATAAATTACTTGGACAGAGAACAACAGACTTCAAAACTAAGTAGAGGTAGTAAATCTGTCCCCTTTTTAATGAGTTTAAATTTACAGTAGTAGTTTGAACATCTGGAAGTTTAAAGTCCTAATTCATTCCAAATGTTCAACAGGGGTATATACTGCAAAAGAGGATATTGTAATTGAAGGATCAAGAAAACCATCGACTCGGCCTGAGTCCTTTCTATTTTCTCTATGTGCGTTAATCACTATGCACAAGAAGCTGACAACAAAAAGAGCTGGACCCACATATCCAAGTTCACTGCTTATGTGAGTAACTTTCACAGGACAGTTACAGGAGGGTAAGTTTAAATGCTGCTAATTAACATCTGGGATAGAGTGGACAGCGCTGCCATTTTTCCCTCATCTGCTTTATTATTAAGAATGTAAGGATGAAAGGTTTCTGAGTTATTAAAACTGGATTTAGAAAAGTCAAAACTGACTTCTAAATTGTAATTTTGATTAATGGATCTTGTAATCCAAGAATCTGGTCTTCAGCCAACACCGAGCGCTAGACTGAGCGTTCATTTAATGTAGTTAACGGGGTCCCTGTGGGGTGCTTGTGAGGTCCCGATTTGATTTTCCTACAGCAGCAGGAGAGTTACTTTTACAGCAGCCTCTGCTGTTAGCTGCTTGGTGTATGCCAGGCTTGTGCTGAGGCAGTTTGCCTGGCCTGTCTTGTGAAACTTCTACCCCATAAAAAGGGTATATATACACCTTTCCCAGGTGAGAGCCTAAGACTCAGGAGTCAGACACCTAATGAGATGTGGAACCAGAATTCCAGCATGATGTGAAGGTTGGAAGTCTAATACATTGACTCTTGCTTGCTTCTTACCCTCATTTCAAATGTTAGCATTGAATGGCTGAAGTGCTCTGACGTGTTTAGCCTCAGGCACAAGGCTAAGTATGATGGGTGCAGAGGAGAAAGGAACACAGCCCATGCCATGAATAAGATGGAATCCAGGCCTTCAGTGAGTTCAGTCATGTGGGTGAGCCAGACATGCAAGCTGGGGACTGCCAGAATCAGTGCTACAGGTGGATAACAGTGCAACTGACCATCCTAACTGGAGCACATTTCAGAATAAAAGGACAATCGAGAGCATAAACAGACTTTATTTTATATTTATTTATTTTTGTTTTGGTGGGGTTTTTGTTTATTTTTTGTCTTTGTGAGAGGATTTCTCTGTAGAACCGCAGTGGCTGCTCTGGAACTTGCTTTGTAGACCAGGCTGGCCTCGAATTCACAGGTCCACTGCCTCTGCCTCCCAAGTGTTGGGATTAAAGGTGTGTGCCACCATACCCGGCTATATAAATGGACTTTTTAGAACAGTGCAGAACTCAGGGTGTGAGGAGAGGATTCTACCCAGAGGTGGTGATACTCCATGTGACACATCACTAGCTCCAGTGCTCAGCCTTTGTACCTCAACTTAGATGCCACTTTCTGTAGGAGTTTCCCTAGGTCATGTTTCTCTGTGTAGCCCTGACTGTCCAGGACTCACTTTATAGACTGAACTCGAACTCACAGAGATTCACCTGCCTCTGCCTCCCTAGTGCTGGGATTAAAGGTGTGCGCCACCCCGCCTGGTGAGATGAGTAGCATGTAATGCTGCTTCCTGACACCTGTATTATCCATGCTATACTGTGAGTGCATACATGCATGCATGCACATGTGTGTTTTGCTGGAGAGCTGCTAGTTCTTAGTCTACATTGGAATCCCTAAGAAGTTGAATTTAATACCAACTACAGCAACAGGATAAACTTGCCAGTGAGTGAGGGCAAGCAGGCAAAACAACAACATCAAAAACCAAAGTTTCTTCCTTCCACATCCTTTTATTTGGGCTGTGCCAGATGTGGCCTAGATTTAGTTTGGGTCTATCTGCTCCAAATAATCTGATTAAGAAAACCCAGCAGTTTGGGTTTTAGTTGATTCCAGATATAGTCAAGTTGGCAACCAAGATTAGCCATCATACAGAGATTAAGAGCTGGAGAGCATCTTGGAGGTGACATAGCCATTCGTTTTACAGAGGACAGCTTTCTCCAGATCACACCCCTGGATGGTGGTGGAGGCCAGGGGTGAGCAGAAGTGTCCTCTGAATGCTGTGTTCTGTCATACCACACAGAAGAAAGACTGAATCATGTCTTGGCAGGTGAGCAGTGTCTGCCCTTTCAAATATTACTAGTGTAAACAGTAACCCTGGACAGATGTCAGCTTTACAGGGGAGAGATTTATGAAGCAGGGTTAGGTTAGTGCTTGGCACGCTGCTGGGCTTCGTTACCATAAAAGTTTGCTCTAAAAATATTTGATGTTGATTACATCTTTTTTAAAAAAGTGTGTATGAATACAATTACATATTTTCTATAGTGCTATATGTTCTGTAATAATATGTTTTTCTTGTCTTAGACTCCAGTAGCATTCTGAAGAAGAAATTTCAGTATTTATGACATTTTTCTTCAAGAATGTTTATTATTTTGGATCCCTTAGTATACGTCATGCCAGCCATTACTCTGGGTGTTTTATCTGCAAAGAGTGGACCCCAGAGGCAACATGCTAGGCTGCTTGCTCTTCAGGCCTGAATGTCTACTATCTGCCACTCTCCCCAGTTACCACCCATACTGCTACTACCCTCGTCCAAACTGTCATCACCTCTTATTTTACCTTTCCATCTGAGTTTTCAGTGTGATTGGCTCACAGAGTTCCTCCACATTGAAGCTCCTGATCATGAGCGAGGGCTCAGTGTCCTCCATTTCCACCAGTGGCCTCATCTTTAGGGATTTTCTTAGACTTCTCCCTTTCACCCATCCTCTGCAAGAAGCATGTTCAGGATTCACTTTGAAAGTTGCTGGTAGAGCACTTTCCTAGCATAAGAGAGGCCCAAGTTCAATACCCAATATTAAAAAAAAAAAATGTCTGCAAGCAGGCAGCCTCACTTACTATTAGCTTGTTTTTTGTATCATTCACCTCTTTGCTGAGTTTTATCTCCTCAGAGGAGTTTTCTCTAGGTGGTTCTCAACCTGTGGGTCATGACCCTTTTGGAGGTCGCATATCAGATATTTACATTATGATTCATAACTAGAAAAATTATAGTTATGAAGTAGCAACGAAACAACTTTGTTGAGAGTCACCACAGCATGAGGAACTGTAGTAAATGGCCACAGCATTAGGAAGGTTGAGAATCAGTGCTCTAGATGCTTCTAAAACCAGGCTTCCTTCTCTAGAAATGGCTTTTCTTTACAAGTTCTAGACCCGGGTCCTCTTCAGTGTGGTTGTACCCCTAACTCAGAGCAAGCCTAGCAGGTACCAGCTGCTCCATGCCTTTCAGTGAATGAGCAAACAATGGCTTAGGACCAATAGGGAACTCAGAGTTGGCTGGAGGATTAGAGGAGAGGAAAGCCACCAGAGATGAGGACATAAAGGTTTGGAAGCTGATCTAAAGCCTTGGAAGTCCTGCTCAGGTGCTGCCCATCATTCTCTGGTCAAGGGTATTCAAGAGAGGCTGAGCTTAAGAATCCGAGCTGTTACTACAACTAACACACCAAAGGGAACTTGGACATAGACTTCTTATTTTTAATTTTTATTCTTTATTTTTTATATATTAGTTATATTTTCTATTTTTTTAGTCTTTTTTATCTATTGTATGCTTATTGGTTTGTTTAGTAGTTCTCTCTCCTGGGCAATGAGACACTTCTCACTGATGGTACTGCTTTGTAGATCCCCAATGAATGAAGAGGCTCTTGGCCCTCATACGACCTCTCAAATGACATGAGGGACTGTTATATAAGGACACCCCACCCCAGAGAAATGGGATGGAAGGGTTAGGAGGTAAAGAAAAAAAATGAAATGTGATGTTTCGGCCTTTTACTACTAATTGTCATAAACTGTTTAGGATAATTAAGAAATGCAAACTAATGGTTATGCAAGCCAGTCATTCAGTTAGGTACTATGACAGCCTATTATAGTTACTTTCTAAGCTAATCAGAAATAAACCGGCAAGAGACAAGCAACATCTGCTTAC
>CAJQZJ010001826.1:23297188-23351216 GCA_907164525.1 Lophiomys imhausi | reverse complement strand
GAGGGGACTGCGATTGAGATGTAACTTGAAGAAATAAAAAATAAAGGGAAAAAAAAGCTACAAAAAAAAAATTCGAGCTGTGTGAACTGGCCAAGATCAGTGACTGTTGTACACAAGGAAAACGGAGCAGCATGTGGCTTGCAGAAAGTGAGAGACAGTCAAACTAAAACCTTGGTCTGCTGATCATGATTACTAATAGTCTGATTTGCCGGTCACAGACTTTCTTCCAAAATGTGCTAAGGCTTGAGATGTGATCCCTCTGGGTCAACCTGGCCCCTCCACACTAATGACCCTAGCATGGGACTCACCATCCTCCCCTGCAATCAATATCTTTGTATTTACCACCATTTTACGTCTTCTTTCCTAGTCACATAATCCCTGCCTTGGGCTTTCTTCTCTCAAAGCACAGTTTTCATTGCCCTCTTAGAATCAGCTTCTGTCTTCTTTTAGCAGAGAAGGGTAGTAGACCCGAAACAGTGAGTGAAAAACTGTTCCTCTAAATTATCTGCCACACAGTGGCATTTCCCCCAGGGTAACAAACAGCTCCTTTTCCTGCATTGGAGTTTCCAGGAAGAGATGATTACATTCAAAGGCAGCTGCTGGGGATTTAAGACCTCTAGCAATGGTGGGCTCACTGAAGGTTAAATTTCCTCCACATAGCATAGGATTTATCCATGTGCTTAAATAATAGAAACCCAGGATTGAATTCTATATGCGGCTGGTCAAGCGTTCTCCCACTGAGGCACATCCTACAGCAGTTAAATCAACTTCTGGCCCTCATATGTTCACATTTAAGAAGGACAGACTATTTATTAGATGCCTCCCCTATGCCAGCCAATGTGAATTGACTTGGGCACATCATCCCATTTAAGGCCCACAATTTGATGAGGTTGATGTATTGTTCCTACAAGTCAACCAAATTTCAAAGAGGCCTGTGTCTGTACTGAGCCAGAGGCTATGGTCTACACTACTGTGTGGCCAACATCAGCCCCACCATGGGTCTTGAGAGTGCACTACAGACCTTATGTCGGCTCAGTCCTCATAATGGCTTCTCCGCTGGAGGTGCTCTCCCCGAGAGACTGGCCGAATGCAGCACCACTGAGCTTAGGCATGTATCTCCTTTTCTATGTCCCTGTCACTTTTTCACTAGGGCACTTTGCATGCCATTGGGCTGGTTGGAGGGATCTAAGCTGAGCTGTGAAGACTTGGAGCACTGGTAGAACATGCTGGAACAGCAAGGCTATACCATCTGTGGGAGGAAAGGTGAGGCTCCTCATCTTGGGAAGGTCTGGAAGAGGCTGCTGCCCCTTTTCTGTTGATGAGAATAGAGGCAGGCCTGGGAACTTGAGTGAGAGGGTCAGGGTAGGACAGCAACAGGAGAAAGCAGACGTTTAGATGAAGCCTGGGCTGTGTGACCTCTAGGGGCTGTTAGTCAGTTTTCCTTGCTGTAAAAACTACCTGAGGGGGAAAAAAGAAAGGAGCATAGATCATCATGGCTCTGAGTCTCAAAGGTTTCAGCCAGTGGCTCTGTCATTCCTGGGCCTGTGTCAAGGAAGACATTGAAACAGAGAGTGTGGAGGAGCAAAATTGCTTGCCTTGATGGGACCTGAAGCAGGGAGAGGGCAAGGGGCCATGTGCAGAATATCCTCTTCAGGGGTGTGTCCAGTGACTGCCTTCTACATTTTTGCCGCCTCCCAGTTGCCTGGTAAACTATGATCTAGTCATGAATTGATCCACCGGATATCAAGCTTTTGTAGTATTTTATTAGGATCAAGCCTTTAATAATTTTTTGTAGGGTATGTAGAGCCCAACCATAACATAAACTGGGGACTTGGGTGAATCATCCTGGCATTGTGGCTAGCCTGACAGCTGACCCCTCTCTGACGGTCATCTGTAAAGCAGGAGTGCATATCACCTATGATGGAGAAAATGCCTTATCAGTCATAATACTCTAGTACTTATTTGAAACACTGAAAGAAATTTCTAGAGGGAATTAGAAAAGGTGAAGTTTACGTTATCTGAAAGTCTTCCTGGATGTCATCAGGAGTTCAGGATGCTGACCAAGGTGGACAGCAAGATGGAGACATAACAGAGCTTAGAGCAGGAAAAACTGTCACTGGTGTCTTCCTCTGGGTCTTCCTCCATTCATGCCTTCAATGCTCATGGCTCATGTCCTGACTTCAGAGTCTAAGAAATTGTTGAGACATATTTTTGATTGAATAATAAGTAGTGTTCAGGGGAACTAAAAAGCATTTCTACCACACATGCACTGGTTTTAGATTGCAGCTTGAGTCTGAGACCATTAAGTCAAAGGCAGATGTGTATCTTAGAATAGAGAAAATAATGATCTGCCGCTTTAGAGTTAGAAATACGGAATTCAAGACCAGGTTCCAATTCCCGTTCTCCCACAGACCAGCTTTGTTATTGCAGGCAGGAAACTTGGTTGCTCTAAACAGCCATTCTCATGATGGTCTATAAAATGCCTGGGCACAGGGATGAGCAGTTAAGGCTGGTTTGAATCTCAGTGTCCATTCATTTTGGAAAGAGATCTGCAGAAATAGTATTTATCTAATTAGAAGCTGCTGTCTTTTCAAAACAACTCTGTGCTTTTTGTCAGGATCACATGAGAGCAGCTATTCTCACCTGGGGCCTCGTTTGCCCCTTGTGTTATATTTGCCGGTGTCTGGATACATCTTTGACTCCCACCACCATGGAGAGGGGAGGACTCCTAGCATCAAGGGAACAGGGCCAGGAGGGCAGCAATGTGTCCTACAATGCAGGGGAGCCTCAAATACATGGGCTGGTGTTAAAGCAAGGACAATAGACTGGAGCCCAGGTGCCTGGGTTGGAACCCTGGCTAAGTATCTTGGGATTGTTTCCTTTAGGATTGTTCCTCATAGGCCTTTGTTGAGAGGACTGATAGAAGTGTCTGCTGTGGTGTGTTAGGAGAAATAAAGGGCTGTCAAGATGGCTCAGCGGGTGAATGCAGCCAAGCCTGACAGCCCAAATTTGATCCCAGGACCAGTATGGTAGAGAGAAGGGTTGTCCTCTGACTTCCACATGCATGCTATGCATGCTATGGCACACATAAGTGAATGTGTATACACACACACACAATGTAATTTTTAAATGTTCTGTGAGGGTCCAATGAAATCAAGTGTATGCTAGTACCATGGAAACAATGGAAAGGCTTTCAAGTACAGTGTATCTTTCTGATTGCCTCAGACTTAGTTCACTAATCGAATGTTCTAGAGTGAAGCAATTCTCTCCTGGGTCAGGCTGTAACTCAGCAGCAGGAATCTGAGAGAGAGGTCCATAGTGTACAGTTTCCTAACTACAACCTCAGCTGTGTATCTAGGAGTCACCCAGGCTGTGCTGTTGTGTGTGAATGGTGCCTTTCTGTATGCATACCACTTTCCCCAAAGGAGCACTTGGGAAGTCCTGTTCCGTAAACCCGGAAGAACAATGCCTTAGCCAGGGAGCTGCTCCTGCTCCTGCCTCAGTTTTCTCAGATAAAGATGCTGGATTAGGAGACAGGACCCCAGTGCCTCCTGTAACTATGCAGGGCTGAAAGAATGCCATCTTTACGTTATAGTAATGAGTATTTATCTAGCCAGGACTGTGCCAAGAAATTTAGACAAATAAACTCACACACTCCTCAGAACAACCTTGTGAAGCAGTGGCTATCATGGCTATGAGTTGATGTCACAAGGACTCTAATGTACTCAAGAATTTAAGAGTGCCAAATGTACAGCATTCTTAGCTGGGATAGTCAGCAGCACCCCAAGCCAGAATGGCCCAGGATTCTGGCAATCCTAGGCTCTTAATGCTTGTGGAGTTTGATGAATGAATGTCAAGAGCAAACTGCAAACTAGCTTGCTTGTCTCTGAGCTCTGTTCATCCCTGCCTCTCACCCCTTCCTCCTCTCCCCTTGCCTGGCTTCCCAGAGCCCATGCACTCTTGCCAAGAGCTTGATCTTGGCAAGATCCCCCTCTCAGTGGCAACAGAAGCTGCTGTTCAAGGGCATTTCATCAACAACTGCAGATAGCAGCTTCCCGTAATTCTATCAGGCAAGCCCACTCTGGGCCAAGCCCTTGAAGGGTTTGATGACACAAACCAGAGATGTCCTGGCACCTGATGTGAAGGGCTTAGTGTCTGTGGAAGGGTTGGAGAAGGGCAGACTAGTAAGAAACCTGGCTAGTTCCAGGACATCCTCAGAGGGGAAGGGTTAGCAAAGCCGCCTTTGGGGAGGGATCAGGCTGCTCTGGAGGTTCAGGTCTATGTTTTGAATGGGCTGGAGCACAGCTTCCTTCCTTGATCTGTTCAAGTTTATCCCTCATCCAGTGTCCTGATGCCACACAACAGAAAATAAAGAAATGTTTTCTGTCCAGCAGCACAGAAATTAGCACTGGGGGAAAAGGAGCCATGAGAGTGCTGCCTAGTGCCCAACACATACCAGAGTTTCCTGTTATTTAATTTCACACTAAAAGTAACCAGAGTGCTTGGTGCCCTGGTAGAGTTAAGGAAGAGGGAGGCAATTAACTGGCAGGAAATGGCTTCTGAGGAAATTTAAGGTCATGCAGGTCTACTGGCCCCTTGTCGTTTTAAACACCTGCAGCACCCTCAAGGAGCTGGGGGAAATGGCAGTGCTGGGTGTCCACTGAGCTGTGAAGTCTGATACAAGTATAGACAGAGTCCCACCAGGTGCTATGGTTAGCCCAGCTCAGGTGTTGCTTCCATGCATTGCTTCCATGTATTACCTTGTCTAACAGTCAAGACAGGTGCTTCCAGATCTTCCAGATCCATATCCAGAGGCAAGCAGTCTTCTGGGTGAAGCTTCAGATAGGAATGAGGGTCCGATGGAGAACTGTCACCTTTTGTCTGTCCCAGGGGACTGCTCAAGAGTTGGCGCTGAGACCTGCAAGATTCAAGTTTCTGCGTGAGTGGAAGTGGAGACATGTCTAACAAGCTGCTGCACGCTCTATCGTGAATCCAATCTCAGCCATCCTTCTACCCAGCCATTCCCTCATCCCTTCCTTCTGCCTCCAGTCAGTCCTCAGTTTCACTCACTAATTTCCTGTTTCTGGTGATTACCCCGGGGACCTGTCTAGCAACTCCAGAAGCCTTAGTCTCGGTGCAGGAAGCATGAGACAAACACTTTGCTGTATGAGATAGGACTTGGGCTGAGAAGTGGGATCCAAAAAAGCAGTCCCATTGGAAGGAACAGTGTGAGCAGAGGTGGAGACATGAGTACATACCGCCATCCACTGTGGTGGAGCAGCATTTCCTGCCATGGAGCATCTCACGGGAGCAGTGATCTGAGAGGTGCACTTCAGAAAGTGACACAGCATAGTACATGTGTGCAGGTGTGAAGGTGTTTGTGCTTTCCTAGAGGCAGTGACCACAACCCATTCCGCAGACCGCTAGTACTTAGAGGTGCTGGACCATCCCTGGAAAGATGGCCATAAACTTGAGAAGCATCAATGTTTCAGTGGGTTCATGGGTGGAGATGCCATGAGAAAGGCCATCCCACTCCCAATGGCACAGCAAAGCACCCAGTACACACCTATACTAGCTAGTTTTTATATCCACTTGTCACAGCTGGTTACTGGGAGGGAGCCTCAATTGAGAAAAATGCCTCTGTAAGATTGGGCTGTAGGCATGCCTCTGGGGCACTTTTCAAAATTAGTAAATGATGGAAAAGAGGCCAGACCATTGTGGGTGGGGCCATTCCTAGGCTGGTGGTCCTGGGTTCTATAAGGAATCAGGCACTCCTCCATGGCCTCTGCATCAGCTCCTCTCTCCAGGTTCCTGCCCTGTTTGAGTTCCTGTCCTGGCTTTCTTCAGTGATGGACTACAATGTGGGAGTGTAAGCCAAATGAACCCTTTCCTCCACAAATTACTTTTGGTCATAATGTTTCATCACAATAGAAATCCTAACTAAGACATTACCAAAACTATTTTACCACAAATCCTGTGTTTCAAAGAATGTCTTTATTTGGAGGAGGTGTTTTGTACAGTTCAGAGGAAGATGGCTGTGTTTTCTGTTTTAGCTATTATTTTACATAATAAAATAAAAGTAAAAAATAAAAATTAAGTAAAAAAGAAAATGAGAGTGCAAAACATCATCATACTGGGTACTCAAATCACCCACCAGAAACTGAGAGAAGCCCTTTCAGGACAGCCAGCTGAAGTTCCCAACTGAGAGAGTGCTGAGCAGAACAGAGTGTCCCCCCAGGTAATACTTCCAAGAAAAAACAAGTGGGAGAGCAACACCATCGAATCAGAGTCTTACAAACATCCAGCAGAAACCCACAGGGGAAGCTGAGGCAGTCATTCAGTTCCCATTTGAGTTTTCTGTCCATGGATGAACAATACCACAGACTCTTTTTTTTGGTTTTTCAAGACAGGGTTTCTCTGTGTATCCCTGGCTGTCCTGGACTCGCTTTGTAGACCAGGCTGGCCTCGAACTCACAGAGATCCACCTGCCTTCAGTGATGGACTACAGTGTGGACATGTAAGCCAAATGAACCTTTTCCTGCCTCCCAGGTGCTGGGATTAAAGGCATGCACCACCACACCCGGACACAAACACTTTGTTGCCACAGGATAAACAGTAGCAATCCTACCCTGCTTGACTGCCCTTAAGATGACAATGTCTTTACTCTTGGGCTGTTTTGCTTTCTCTCCTTTCCCTATCATGGTTAGTGAGGCCAGCACATCCCCAGACCTTTGGGGGCACTCTGAGACAACCACACTTGGGTCTGAAACTGGAGGGGGGCAAGTCTGTTTCCCGAATCAGCTTCAGAGTGAGATCAACAACACGTGAAAGTTTACCAGTGTAATGTGCATCGTGTACAACTTAGGTCCCTTTCTGTTGCTGTGAGAGAATTCCCTGACATCTTAAAGGGATAGAGCTCCTCTCGGCTCACAGTTTGAGGGCACAGTCCATCATGGTGAGAAAACTTGGTGGCAGAAGCTTGAGGGAGCTGGTCACTTTGCATTCACAGTGAGAAAGCAGAAAAGGAGGAATGCTAGAGCTCAACTAGTGTTCTCTCTCAAAACAAACAAAAAACAGCGTTTCTATATTTAACCCTGGCTGCCCTGGAGCTCTCTCTGTAGACCAGGCTGTCCTCAAACTCACAGAGATCCTCCTGCCTCTGCCTCCTGAGTGCTGGGATCAGGTGCTGTACCACACCCGGCCAGCTTTCTTCTTTTCATGCAGCCTGGGGCCCAGGCCCAGAGAACAGTGCCCCTCACTTTGAGAGTAACCTGGCCATCATAATCTCTCACTGGTTTTACCCAGAGGCTTGGCTTCTAGGTGATTCTAGGCCCTGTCCAGTTGAGGATATAAACCTCTGTGATATAAAATCCCAGGGAGTAAGGGATCGTATTTTGAGGAAGTTGTCATGTACTTATGACTTGAATCTACTTCAAACAGAGCAGTGGGGTATGTTTTAGCCAAATCTAGTCCAGGAGCCATTTTTGTATGACCCTCAAGTTATGAGCCTTTTAGTTTTTGAGAGGAATTTAGTTGGGAATGTGGCTCAGCTGGTAGTGTACTTGCCTAGCATTCATAAAAAGCTCAGTCCCCAGCTCCACGTGAACTGGGCACAGGGATGAATACCTGTAGTTTTAGCACTAAGGAGGTGGAGGCAAAAGAATCAGAAGTTCAAGGTCAACCTCAACTACACAGGAAATTCAAGGCCAGACTGAAATACAGTTCTGAAGTATATGAAATTTAGTAGGATTTTAGTAGCCACACACATGCCCATCCAGTCAGTGGCTGATGTGGAGCTTCAGCAGCACTGTGATAGGGAGCACATGGACCTCGAGCTTAAATACTAGTCACTGGTTGGTCTTCATAGGAGACCTTTGTCACCCCTGTGCTAAAGAGTGCCACAAGGGTTGTCCTTATGGCTGCCACACATGCCACCTGTGAACCTGATCTCAACATCCCTGTTTCACGCAGGGATTAGCCCAGGGTCTTGTGTGCATGGCACACAGGATTGCCTTACCACGCACAATCTTGACAAGAGCCATGACCCACACAGCAGCTCTGCAGGGTCAGTTTTGTTCCTCTCTATTTCTTGAGGAGGATGCTCACGATTTGAGAGGCTTAACAACTTCCTATAGTCACACAGATGGCTGCCACGGGCATCAGGAAAACTGAAGAAATTCAGTGAAAAGTGGTTTCACCAGCTACATGATAGGAATTTTCAAGCAACTGAAGGCTTTGAGTGTCATGGGAAGCTATATATTTGCCATGAAGTATCCAGCCCTGGCCAGGGTCAGAGAAGCAGCTGTCAGACAGGATGCCAGCTTGATCCCCATGTGACCTCAGCAAGAAGGGCCTGGCACTGGCCTTACTTCTCTGTCTGTCAGATGCAGACTACTGAGACTCTGATTTGTTGAGGCAATGGCATCTTTGCTTAACATAATTTTTAAAGATTTATTCCTATTTTATGTGTGCGAGTTTTGCCTGCTTGTATGTATGTGTACCATGTGTATGGTTGGTGCCTGAGAAGCTAGAAGAAGGGGTCAGACCCCCTGGAACTGGAGTTATGTATGGCTATGAGTCACCACATGGGTGCTGAGATCTAAGCCTAGGCCATAAGCAAGTGTTCTTGACCTCTGAATCATCTTTATATCTCCTGTTTAAGATAATCTTAAACAGAGCTGAGGATGTGGCTTGATAGCGGACATGCTCGCCTTGCCTTTACCTCCTGTCTACAAAACAAAAATAAAATTATCTTGAGCTGAACTTAACTATTCTTTCATATAACTCAACAGATATTACAACTTCAAGACACCTGCAGTCTATAGTTAGCAGATCATCTTCCTGGCTTGAGTCTCTCTGTTGTATGTGAGAGGACTTACAGGTCATTACCCCTCCTCTCATGATAGGAATGGACCAGATGACAAGCTCCCCAGCACTCAGTATGGGTGCCAGTAGACTCCTTAAATATTATTGATTATAGGGCTCTGCAGTTAAGAGCATTTAACTGCTTTTCCAGAGCACCCAAGCTCAGTTCTCAGCACCCAGTACAGGCAGCTCACAACCCCCCGTAAGTTCAGCTCTAGGGGATCTGACACCCCTTTCTGGCCTCCATGGGCATGGCACATACATGCACATGCACATATACAAATAATAATAATAATAATAATAATAATAATAATAATAATAATAAATTCTTTCAAAAGATTATCACTTATAACCAGCTTCTTTGCAGATTGGGTGGTGAAGGCCAGAACCTGAAGCAGCTTCTTCATGGCCTCATTAATCAAAGAGGCTTTATGCAGTCGACGGAGACTGGATATGGCTGAGGAGAAAGAAGCAAGGAGGAGGCCAGCTGAGCAAAGCTCTCCAGATGGAAAGAGACCCGTTTTGCAGAAGCCAAATATCCCTCTTCAACCCACCTGGCAGAACCTTTCTAACCTCCCCTCCTGCCCCCACCCATTCTCTGCCAGAGCCAGGGTGTCAGCCTATGCTTGGTGACAGCATCCCTGAAGAGGTGTTGGGTGGCTGAAGCCCTCCATTGTAGCAATTCTGGCCTCTTGCAGGAGCCCAGCCCTGCTGAGCTGTATTCCTGCCAACCAGAGAGTGCTGTCCGGCTTCTGAGGGGAAGTCTCCATGCAAGTAACTCAAACCATTCCTGGCTCACCAGCCCTGGATGTCTGAAAGATTATAGCCTCCTGGCAGGACCAGCGAGCAGCTCTCGGGGCCAGGAGTAGGGCACCAATGGACCTATCAGCCTGGGGGTAGAGGTTACGGACCCAGAGCCCAGGTTCTTGTCCCCAAATTGCTGTGTGACTTGGAAAGAGACAACCCCTTTCTGAATCTTGGTTTTCACCCAAGGGAGGCTGACATTCCCCAAAAGCTTGCCAGTGAAGGAACTGACCAGGGTCTCTTAGGTCTACAACATCCCTTTCAGACCAAGTTCTGATCACTGTGCCATAGATTAAGGCTCCTGATGGTTGAGTCCCCTCCACCTGGCCTGGCTTTCAGGGCAGGAGAGATAGCAGGGCTGGAAGCTGGTCCTCAGCCTCTCTGGAAGCAGTCTTAGAATAGTGCACATTCTGTGGAAGTATTCTGGGTGTGGCTTTCACTCCCCTCAAGATAACCAAGGAGGAGCTGGATCTTCCTCAGCTGTGCCAGAGCAGGAAGCTTGGGCTGGATGCGAAACCTCTGCAGTGACTCTCGAAGCCAGTGTGTGAGTGGAGCTGTGACGTGAGTTTTGCTTCTTTCTCCTCTGGAAGCTGTTTTGCTATTGTACATATGAAATAGGCAGCTGAAGCTTTACTAATGTTCTCTTTTTAGGGTGACTGACTGCCCTTTAAACCATGCCTTCCCGTATGTGGGGGGCAGAGAAGCCCCCAATGAATGTGTTTGTTTGACATGGACACAGCCATGACATGGATGCAGCCATGTCAGGGACCCAGTGCCTCAGAACTGGGGAGTAGCAAAACTTCCCTGCCCGTCTTGGGTGAGACTCGGAAGGATGGCAAAGCTTTCCTCTGCTCTGCCTGTGAGTGGTGACAGTGTGTGCAAGTGCAAATGTTTACAAAGGATTGGCCCGTGTATGCAAAAACCTAGCAACCGCAGCTTCTGGCGGTGTGCAGCCTGAGGCGGCTGGCAGGCAGAAACCTACCAGGACAAGCTGACCCCTCCCCCTGAGCTGCTGTGTGTAAACGCTGAGGTTCTGGGTTTCTACACAGTGGGTGGAACTCCATCAGAACAGGCACAGCCCATCAGACCCCAGCTTTTCTGTACATGTGTCTGTTCTTTCTTCATTTCCTCATTGGCTCAGTCAGATCAAGTCCCAGTCACCCTTACATTTTGGAATTACATTTATGTATATATATGTACATATATATACATATATATGTCAGCAGGGTCATACTGCACATGATGGGTTTCACAAATGAAGTTCTTACATGTCTAGTATGTACCCAGGCTGGCTACATCCATTCATGGACAGCTTGATGCTCTTCTTCTGTGTGAGTCCATGGTAAGCACCACCGTGTCAGGAAATAGGACACTGGGGTGCTTTTCCAACAATGGAGACAGGACTTGGGGTCTTACATGGGCTAGGAAGTGATCTACCACTATGCTGCCTCTCCAGTCTAAGGATGGTTCTTCTTGAGGCTGGGGGTGGCTATTGAGATTCCCGGCACCATGCCAAGCTGTTCAAAGCCACTTGTAACTCCAGCTACAGAGGACCTGATACCCTCTTCTGGTCTCCACATATGTGTAGTACACAAATAGATTTTTAAAAGGGGGAAGGGTTTCTTGGAATGTTCTTAACAAAAAAAAATTTTAATGATAACTTGATATTGGTTGCCATCTCTTCAAATTTGCCAGTCAATAAAAAATTGGGAACCTTCTGGGTTAAATGATCTAAATGTGTTAGAAGGTTCTGAGAGTTGTTCAAACCCTACTGCACACTGGGAGTGCAGAAGCCCCAACCACACAAACAGGGAAATTTATCAAGCATTTGCTTTGTACCAGAACCACAAGGCAGAGCAAGACTGAGGATAGTCATCCTGATGACTAGGCAGCAAGGGTCATACTGTGCCATAAGTGTGTGCCTAGAGCTCAGTAGCTGCTGATCATTCACACACGGGGCAAAGGAGTGGCTAATCTGTGCTGAAGTCACTGTCCTTAGAAGATTTCAGAGCCTGGTGGGAGAGAAGAGATGAGACCCAATAAATATCTACCAGACAGTCGAAACTGGACACTCATGTGGTAAAAGAGCTGATACAGGGCAAGGGAAGGACGCATCACTAAGGATGCAGGGACCACAGAAGTCATCTCAGAAACCATCCAATTAGTCGGATTACTCCCAACATCCTCCACAGCACCCCTATTGCCAATGAGAAATTGGTCCGTGTTAATTCAGGACATCAGTTGAAAATGACTGCCTCAGGCTAATGGTGGCCCCTTGGCTTAAGGACACGTAGACATGAAATCTTTTAAGTTTAGTTGTGCAATGTAGCTTTTTAGAAAATCTAGAAACCTTGTAACATCCTTTTTTACTCTGAGACAACTGCTTTCAACTTTATTTTGCTTCTCTCTCTTTTTCTCTCTCTCGTGCGTGCGCGTGCGTGCGTGCGTGTGTGTGCGTGCGTGCGTGTGTGTGCGTGCGTGCGTGTGTACAGGTGTGTGTGTGTAGAGGCCAGAAATCAACCCTGAGTGTTATTCCCCAGGAGCTGTCCATCTTGAGATAGGATCTCTCTCACTGGAACCTGAAGTTCACCAATTAAGCCAGGGGTGGCGGTCAGGGAGCCTCCCCTGACCAGGGGTGGCGGTCGGGGAGCGATCTGCCCTGTCCCTGCCGCCCCAGCTGCTTCTTGATCTGTTGTCCCTTCTCTTGCTATTTTTACAGCCATGTGTACAGTCTGTCTCCCCACCTCTCAGCGTAATCACATCACAACTTGGGCTTGAAGAACTCTTCTCAGCAGCAGAGCAAGGCAACGCAGCTGATAGTCTGTGAATGCTCCTCCTTCCCCGCAGAGCAGCTCATTCCAGTGTGCACTGGCTGTTGGTGGAAGGGCTGTCCCAGCACCTGCTCTCCTGGCTACACCCTTCCTTGGGTGCTGCATCTTCTCCTACCTTGGTCTCCTTGCTCATATCTTCTGAAGCGTGGCTCCAGTGGGGGTGAGAAGACAACTTGAAGGAGTCTGTTCTCTCCTTCCACCATGTGATTCCTTCCTCGGGGGAGACATAAACTATGTCTACCCCCCTCCCTCCCTCCAAGATTCTAACGATGAACAAAAGCTCTGTTTCACTGAAGTTCACCCTGGGGAACCAATGAATCTGTGGAGCTTACTCACAGAGCGTACCTAGATGAGGGGCTGCTTACAAAGCAGGTACAATGGAAAGTCTTCCCCCAGTATTGCAATGGCAGCCCTAGAGCAGCCTAGATGGAGTGTTCTTGCCTTAGACTTCACAGTCTAAATACTGTGTGGGTGCCCGGAACTGAACCCTGGTCCTCTGCAAGAACAGCAAGTGGTCTTAACCACTGAGCCATCTCTGCAGCCCAGGACTGTGCATCTGAAATAGATTTCCATGCAGTCTTCCTGTAGTTAGTCTCTGCACCCACCCAGTTTCAGAAGTACCTGGCACAGCAAATTCCAGAAGCATCCAAGGCTTTCAGGTGCTGCTTTCCACCCCCTTCTTGCCATCTTGTCTAAAACTCAGCCAGTTATCATACCTGGTCCTAGGGGTCTGCTTTCCAATGTTCTGATAAATCCCTTTCAGAAAAGACCACAGGACAAGTTCAGCTTGCTGTCTTTACCCCCACTTCAGTTTTTAAAATCCACGCTCTGAGCAAGGATTATTTGCTGCCGACTCATAAACATATATGAAGTGTAGCCAGGCCTTGGGGGAGGGGAGGAACCCTTCCACTGCACTCATCCCACTCTGACCCATCCTGGCTCTAAATGCCCAAGTCCAAAGCCACTTCTTGTAATGACTTCCTGTCTCCCGAGCTCATATGTTGCCTGACCTGATTGGGCCAACCCAGTGAAAGATGTTACAGTCCCTTGCCAGTGCCACTTCATTTACATATTGCATTTTATGGCTACAGGGACTTGGGAAGTTGATCCGCAGACCAAAATCCCACAGCTCTGACAGAACTAAAATTTGAGCTCAGGTCTGTCTCCTCCCTCTAAGCCCTCTGCCATCGCTGACTTTGAAGCACCCTTAAAGAAGAGGTCACATTCTGGTGAGGAAACATCACATGCACTGACTTAGCCTAGACACAGGGAAGGATTATAGATTTGGGGAGCAAGGAGGAGTAGGATCGGCTGGGTGTGGTTCAGAGGAAGAGGGACTTCGCTCCATGTGGCTGGCTCAGGGTGGCATTGCAGGAGGGACTACTGAGCCCATCACCCACCCTCATGCTGGCTTCTGTCATAGATAACTTGAAATGACTGGAGTCATAACCGAGATTAGGGTGAAATTTCCACCAGATCTTCTGATAGTCCAGGAGCTGAACACCATCTCTCTTTGAGGCAAGAGGAAACCAGAACTCAGAGATGAACTTTGCGGCTGCAGCGCTCTGGCTCCAGGATTCAAGTCTTTTCAAGTCCAGCCCTTTGCATCTCCACCCTATCTGGTCTAGTTTTATCAGATCATCAGGACAGCGGAAACATGGGGATTGGGGGCTCTTTGATTCTAGGCTGAGAATGCAAGTGTGGCTGGCCGGGCAATGGGTGGGGTGGGTGGGGGCGGAGCTCAGGGCCACCTCCACAAACGATTGAGATTACCCCATCTCCTACTGGGGACAGAAAGGTACCCAGGTGCAAGGCGTTTCTTGAGCTCTCTCAATCTCCACCCCTTCTCCTCCAGCTCCTGGAGCAGCCCATAACTGTTCCCGGGCCCGAAGGGAGTGGAAACCAGCTTTTGGGTCACCTTTTTTCCTGATCACCAGAAGCCCCAGTACAGGAGATGCAACAGTGGACTTGTGCAGGCCCCTGAGTGGGTGGCAACAGAAGGGAAGGGTTCCCCATTCAACCCAGGTTTCTGGGAGAAGGTTAAGAAAAGTTCTGAAAGATTGAAGAATTCAAGGGACAGAATATGCAAAGGCCAAGAGGTGGCCTTCTGACAGATGTGTGTCACTGTGGTCACTGAAATATTGAGTTTGAAGTGCTGTGCGCTGGAAAGAGCCAACCAGTCTTGTGGCCTTGGAAAAGCTGCTGGGGGAGTCTGGGCCTTATGAAGCAGGCCACTCTAGTGTGGGAGGCGTTCACCTGGCAAGGGTGAGACTCGAGATATGGTGCCTGGGCCAATGTGGCAGCCTTGGGACAGGTGAGAAGGAGCTGACTTCCCTGGCTGCGTGGCCAGGGAGAGTGAAGTGAACGGAACGGAGGACCTTCCCCGGAGGAAGCAAGGGGAGCTGGTGCTTTCCTCCTGTCCCCCTCCTGGAAAGAGCTGATGTGCTCAGGGTCCTCAGAGAAGCAAAGTCTGTGTCTAGAGAGCCACCCGGAGAGGCCTGGGCTGGGGAGGGGCCAGAAGTACTTAAGTCCACAGAGACTTGGGGCCAAACGCACGCCGGAACCTGGTGCGCTTTTCCAGATGGACAGTAGGGGGCGCTGAAGCTCTGTAATGCAGCCTCCAGGACTAGGTTACCTGCCCTCACCTGAGGGTGGATGAGGCCCCCTACCTCAAACCGAGAGAAAGGCTGAATTGTGGGGGAGCGTGGCAGGTGCCCCCACTCCGGAAGCACGAAAGGCACGTGCTTTAAAGCTTCTCCGGGAATGTGGTGTGGACTTGGGGTTGGGCCTCCAGGCTCCTCTGGCCCAGGCTATTTCCCAGATGGGGAAACTAATATCCTAGAGAGGAAGGGGCTGTCTTGAGTCACTGGATAGGTTAGCAGAACAGGGAGGTTCTAATGTGCCAGATGGGGAGCTCCTCTATCACCCAGGCACTTCCCCCTAAATCGGTTTGCCTCCTTCCTGCCATCTGCCCATTCCTTCCCTTACCATCTGCCTGGCTAGGATAGAACTGCCCTAGCCTTCTTACAGACCACGGAACTATAGGTCTTTTCCAAGCCTGCCCAAGTACTTCCCCTACTCCTTGAAAAGGGGACTTTTTCACTCGATCCAACCATCATCCTCCCCTGCTAAAATCCTTTCTTGTCCATGTCACCCAGTCACCCACAGGTTTTTCAGCCTCGCAGAAGGGCCTGTGATAGACACCCATTCCTCGTAGCATGCAGATCTGCTTAGGTCCCTGGCCTAGTCATGCTTGTCCTCATACCTCCTCCCTACCCCACCCTACCCCCACCCCTCAGATGCTCCCTGCATTGCCCTGCAGTCAAACTGCTGCTCAGTATCTGTGGCTTGGTGGGGGCCTCCTGGGTCCCTCTGCCTTTGACACACTGTGTGCCTCAGTGCCCCTGCACCCATCTCCTCTGCTGGATCACTCAGAGCCTTCAGGCAGGGGCTCTGACATCCAATTCACCCCCATTCACTGTCACAGGGCTCATCACAGCCATTTGGATGAGCAATGCTCTCGAAGCACCTTGCCCCTGCCCACCCTCAGTGATCCAGCGGTGTGCCTCTGCATTCCTATGCATCCACTAGCAATCTGGTGACATCAGAGTGGAAGTATTGCTTTGGTTTTCCCGAAACGGAGACTTAGCCCTAAGAAGAGAGCCCCTCCATTGCCTCCTCTTCTTTCAAAATTGCCTCTTAGATCCTCTTGGGAGGCCCTCACAGTGTGCAATTGGTGCAGCCTGGCTCTCAGTGGCAGCTAGTCTGTCCTCCACTCCAGGATGAGTGTGCAAACAGTTCTGGGAGCCTTCATCAAGTGTCTCCTCCTTCCTCTAGCTGAGCACCTTTGAGGAGTGTGTAGGTAGGAAAGGACTCTGTAGGATTTCTGGGGAAGACAGATGGCAGTTTGGTGCCGCCTAACATGGCTCCCACCTCCTGCCAGCCAGCATTGCACCACTTGGTGAGGTCATCCTCTCTGGGATGTTTCCCTGGTGGCTCCCACAAGGCCCTGATCATAGCTTCTGGTGCAGCCAAGGGGGTCCAGCCACTTTAGAGAGGCAGCTGCTTAACTCTCAGGATGGGGTGCCTCTGTCTACCTCTACCCTGCCCTGGAAGGGGGACTCTTGGGTCACTGTTGCCCAGCTGTGGGATGCAAAGAGAGGTTCCTGCTAATTTCCTAGTGAGAAAAATCACATCAACTTTTGGGATGGTGCCACCAACTTTTGCCTTGGGGGTGACATGAAAAAGAAAGCATTATCCCACCACAGGTGGAGTAAACAAGCAAGTCTTGGCTTGCTCCGTAGCCTCTCTGCCTGATTTCTGCTCCTCTACTGGGCCTGCCTCATCCCTGATTTCATTTGCTGCTTGCCAGGGAATATGCACAGAGGGCACTGGGACACATATTTATGGGGGCTTGCTTGTATAACAGCTTCATTGCTATTCTCACTGCTGCTTCACGCAGTGTGGGTATCTTTGTTCTCCTTCATCTACTGAGAACCCAAATTGCCCATTTATTCCCAGAGAGCCAGTCCTTGAGTGGAACTTGGAGTCTAAATTCAGTCCCTTTTCCAAATTGCCCCTGTATACCTGTAGGGAAAGAATATTCAGCTATTATTTCTTCCTAGGATGATTGTGATGGTGGAAGCGACTTCCTCATAACAGGGATTTGATGACACTTGCTTAATGATTGAGTGAATTGGTCCACAGGGGCCAGAGCATGAGATGACCCACACTTCCTGTGTCTTGCACTAGACTTCCCCGACACTACAGTGTGCAGAAGTGGCTGCCGCGAAAGAGAAGGAGGTGTCCTCAGGCCCAGGCCTGAGAGCTATCATGCTTTCTTTTCACGATTTACAGGACTGTCATTTCTGCATTTGTCCCCCACCATTGAGCTACAGGGTAAAAGAGAGGTCTTAGGCCCTGGGAGCGCAGACTGAGTGAACAGAGGGGTGGGCATCTCTCTGCGAGTCCTGCACTTGCACCCCTGTGTCCTGCCTATGCTGAGAGCTCTTTTCTGTAGACTCAGCCTCTTCCAGAAGGCCTCTTAGCACCCAAACCTATAGTGGGCTGCCTCAGGGCTCCCCAGCCCTGTGTGGGCTGTTGTCACATGGTTCCATGTTGTCATTGACTAGTACGTGGTTATTTCCCTGGCAGACCAAGAGTTTCTCCTGGCAGAGTCTTGCCAGGTCCTTCTCAGAAAGATTGCAGAGAGGGTAGTGGGAGACTGTCGCTCCAGGGTGCAATCGTGTGACCAACCACAGAGTGGCTCTGGACAAAACCCTGTCCTTCCCTGGCTTCAACTGCCCCACCTATACTCTAGGCAATGGATCCCTCTGCAATCACTTGGAATGGGTGTGTGGGTGGGAACCTGTGCACAGGCAGATAGATGACCACGTTCCTTTCAGCCAGAGCACCCCAGGGTGGCAAGAGAAAGGCCTGTCAGGTTGTATTCAGCCCACATTGCTTCACATGGCCTCATCTTAGGAACCTCTATCTCAGCTCTGATCCCTTGCCCCAGGCTGGCCCGCTTGGCTGGCATCCCACTGACATCAGCAAGGCCTGCAGGGGACTGGGTGATGAGACAGTGCCCACCAGCTACCCACACGGTTGGAGAGTTGGCCCTGCTCACTGTGACACACCTTGCCCATACCCAAGAGAGCAGGGCTCCTCAGTTTCATTTGGTCACTGCGGGAGGTGGGAGCCATAGAAGAAGCCTGACTGGTTCTGAGTACTCAGTACTCAGTGCCCTTCATGAGGTGCTGAAATCAAGCCTAACCTCAAAAACCAGTTCACTTCCATCTGAAGCACTGCCTGTAGGTGTACATTTGGCTGAGTGAGCAATTCCTAGGGGGGCTCAGTTTTTCTTTTTCCAGGACATATGTGCTGCCCAGTGTTCCAGACAATGCTGGTTGAGATTGGTAGGTTCTCAACACTGCTGTCTTCCCCACTCCTTTTTGCCACACTTGCCAGTGAGTTTGGTGACTACAGCAGGAGCCAAGGTACTGGCTACTTCTGAGGCCTGGGCTAGACTGTGACCATCAGAAAAGGGCCCACTCCCCAGTCAGGAAGCCTGTTGCTGCAGGGAGCATGTCTATTTGTCAGTCTGTCTACTTACGCATCTACTCATCTACCCATATGTCCATCTGTCCGCCCATTCATTTATCCATCTAGCCAGACACCCACTCATCTATCCATATGTCCATCTGTCCATCTATTTACCTACGTTCCCATTCGTCTATCCATGCACCCATACCTCATATGCCCATACATCTGTCTACCCCTCTACCCACACTTTCATTCATTCAACTCTCCACCTACTTATCCATCTGTCCACCTATCCTTTTATCTCTCCACTCATCCACCTATCCACCCATACATGTATCTGTACACCCATTCATGCATCCAGTATCCACCTATCCATCTGTATGTCCATCTATCCACCCATCCATCTGTATGTCCATCACTCACTTATCCTTCCATTCATCTATTAGTCCATTATCCATCTACCTACCAAAACACAGCCAATATTTACACAACATGGTCTCTGTCCCAGGCTTAGGCTAGGTAGGGTTGCAGAAAGACCCACACAAGTTCTTTCCTTCAAAGACTCACAGTCAGTCTCTAAGATGCCCCCAGTCCCTAGCTTACATTTGCTTTGCAGATGCCTGGGCTTCATTCCTTGGCTATCCACAGCCGCCTCGAATCAGAACTTTAACCTACGTCCCCTGCCTCATCCAACTACTTCTCTTCCCTGTTTCTTCAGGTCAGTAAATGACCTCTACCCATTCAGAGCTGGGCCTAGAAGCAAGCATCTTCTCAGATCTCTTTCTCCCCTCATCCACCCTGCACCCAACAAGCAAGTAGTCAAGTCCGTGGAGTTTGATCCCGCAAGCCGATGCCACGTCTGGCTCTCCCAACCCCTCCAAACTGTCCCTGCCTCTCATTCCATTAGACCAAAGCCAGGTTCTGTGGACTAGCATCCATCTGTGACAGCTGCTCCTCTGTGCCCAGCCTCTGTGGTGGAGGCTGGCATGCAGACTGAATGCTGGGAGCATTCTCTGAATCTCTCTTATACAAGGGAAAGGGAAGTGGTCCTGGGCCCTGGGAGACACTGAGCTGTGATGGCTGCATGAACTCTGGGACTTGGGAGGATCGCAGAGTTGCCCCAGTTTGAGGTGAGGGCTGCATCTTTCTTCTCTGTGAGTTTAACATTCCCCAGATACAGGCTATCCCACAAGAGGGAGTGATCAGGCACAAGTAGCTGAGCTAATCCTCCCCAAAGTGCTGACAGCCAAGGCTGAGGAGTGGTAGAGAAAACCCAGCAGAGGTTCATGCATGATGTGTCTTCCCCCATTCACAGTGTCTTAGGATGCTTTGTGTTGCTGTAACAAATGCTACAGACTGGGTCATTTGCAATAAACAGGGATGTGATTTGGTCCAGAGCTCTGGGAAGCCCAAGACTGGGAACACATCCTAGGAGGGCCTTCTTGCTGAGCCAAAACAGTGAGAGCATCTCATGGAGCAGGTAACTCCTTTCATATGAGGGACACTCCATATGACTCCACTCAGGAGAGAGAGTCCTTGTGACTGAGTTACTTTACTGATGTCCCACCTTACAGTACTGTGCAGTGGGTATGGAGGACACTTCAAACCATAACCAGGAGTTTAGCTGTTATGGATGTAGTTTAGCTGTTAAACTTTAGCTATTATGAATGTAGTTTAGCTGTTAAGGTGCTCGCTAAGCATGCATGAAGCCCTGGGTTCAATCCTCAGCATTGCATAAATGGGGTGTGGTGGGCCACACCTATAATTCCATCACTTGGGAAGTAGATGTAGGAGGACTAGCAGTTCAAGATCACCCTCAGCTACACCGGAAGTTTGAGGCCAGTCTGGGATAACTATGACAGCATCAGGGAGGGACTCTGGGACCTCCTGTTGGGGCTTCCCAGCCTCAGAACTGCCCTCACTTGGCTCCTATGGCATCCCTGGCCTCATGTCCTTCAGAGATGTGGCCTGGGTCCTGACTGAGAGCCATCAGGTGATTTCAGCACTGTGTTTTAAGGGGCAAGACTGGTAGGGCCAAGCTGGGCCCTGCCATTTCCAGGACATGGATTAGACAAGCTAAGCAGCAAAACACAACAAAACACCAACTCCCTAGCCATCCCCACTGTTTCCCAAGTGCTTTACTGAAGCTGTATGCACATTGCCGGAGTTCTCACCACTCTGTAGGGCATACCACTTATCAGCTGGTTTGAAGGCCACTGAGATTTTAAGCACTATAGTGAACAGTAAGCAGTGGGAACCAGGGTGAGAGGGAGAGGGTTCAAGGTGGAAGTCAAGAGGAATTTGAATTATGGCCTGCCATTTTTTCCCCAGAGCCTTGGCAGCCCTCAAGTGAGGGTAGAGGGGAAGTATGTCAGGCTATGTCCCTATCCCCAGCACCCCTACCCCCTACACACACACACCATTGGCAGAGGACAGGTTAATGTTATCTAGGCTGCAAAGCCCAATGTGAATGTGGTCTGAATGTGTTTGGCTGGATTCTACTGAGCCTTGGGTGCTGAGGGGAGAAAAGAAAAGGGAAGTAGAGTCCACCTCCCTACCACCCAGTGGGTTATGGGAAGAGAATGTGGAAGGTTGCATTGTGGTAATGAGGCTGGGTCCTGGGATCCAGCCTGTAGGAGAATTTCCTCATTGGCTTTATGCAGGGTCAGGGTTCATCATCATGGGCCTCTTTGTGAGATGAGGACTTAGAAGGAAGGAGCTGTTTGAAAGGAAGAAGCTGTTTGAATGTTTCCTGGCTTGGTGTCTCTGGGGCTGAGTTCTGAAGTCATTTGTCTTGGGAACACCTAGTATGCAATCCCCATAGGGGATTTGTGAGTCCCAGAGTCTGTACAATTTGCACAGCAGCCCATTGCTGAGGGGAAGATTGAAGCTGGAGTGAACCAGTGAGGGAGATCAGCATGCTCACTGGTGAGGAAGGTGAATCTCTGTGAGTTCAAGGCCAAAGTGTGGTCTACATAGTGAGTTCCAGGCCATCAAGTACTACATAGAAAGACGTTGTCTCAAAATAATAAAGTAAATAATAATAATAATAATATAATAATAATAAAGCTGGTGGTATTTCAGTATCTGGGCTTGAGGGCCAGACAGAACACAAAATCCTCTACCTCCCCTAGGCCTTTACAGACAGCAGCCCCTCCTGAGGAATGAATGCCTGGGATGAGGGGGAAGACAGGCCCCTATGTGGGTGTGCTGTGCATACTTGTCTTCATGCATGAGCGTCCTGCTTCTACCCTCAGGCTAGGGTCCCCAGGTTCCCCAAAGTTGTGTCTCCACCTCAGATTTGGGCTCAACTAGCAGGTTCATGGTGCCTGATTTCCTAATGAGTTTGACATCAGGGTATGAATAATTGCACCATAAATTATGCAAATCAAATCATAACACATCAAGCTGGACAACTTGCATTCTCTCAGCTCTCAGGTGCCCCTGGTCCCGGGATAAAGCTTCCGTGGGAACCACACCATCTTGTGCCCTTCCACATTTCTGAAATTATACCAAGTGTGCTTTGGCCTCAGTAATTACAGCTGCAGATGGCTCCCTGCCCTGCCCTGCCTGCATCTCATAATGCGTGAGCACTTAGGGAGTACTCACTGCACGCCGCTATGTCCTCATCACTTGATAATTCATCAGATCCTTTCAGTGACTCTATTAACCATTATGAGAGACTGTTTCATAGGTAAGGAACCAGAGTCTTAGAAGCCTAGTTAATAACCTGATACTGAAGTGAGAGGCCGGGACATTTCTTTTAGGAAGGCAAACTGAGGCACAGAACAGAAAGAAGAGACTTGTCCAAAATTTCCTGTAATTTTGAGTTCACCTGGTTTTCCTGGGACCTCTGTAGCCAACTTCTGGTTCTGCAAAGGCTTGAATATCACTCTGTCTTGTATTTGTGTAGTTGAACATATACGTACTTTGGGGGGTTGGTGGGGTGTGGGTGGGGGCCTCATTCTGGGAAAGCCAGGGGAGGCAGCCAAGGCTGGAGCTATTTTGAGTCTTCCCTTGCTGGCCCTACTCCCTGCACAACCTTTCTGATGGAGCCAGGCTACAGTGGCCCAGGGTCTCCGCCAAATGTGGAGAGGTTTGTTCCGTGAGCAGAGAGAAGTCTTGGCTGGGGACAATTCACACCCAATGAATTACTTCAATGCTAGATTAGACTTGCAGGCTCAGAGCAAAGTGATAATAGGGCCAATTAAATTAATTTATATGGACTATACACTTTGGCCCCTCCTGCAGGCCATGGTGGGCAGACTGACCCACCACACCTTGGCCCCCTAGTCTGGCCCACACTAGGAGTTGTGGATAATGATGGGGGAAACAGTGTTTGGAGGCTACTGGCTCTTGGGTAGGAAAATCTGTCCCCAAGCAACAGGGAACAAGGTTTGTTGTTCTGTTTTTGTTTTTGTATCATGTACAGGAGAAAATGGCCCCAATTAGAGGCTGCAGGAAGTTACTTCTGGTTAGAGAAGGTCAGGACTAGTAGGTCTGGCCATAAACAGAATTCCCAAGGCCCTAGAGTAGGACCTTGATGGGATCACTGGTGTGGCCTTCGCCTGGGCATGGCCCAGTCTTTGTGTTTTGTTATTCCAGGCCAGGGACATACAGCTCTTTGTGGTGAGTGGGTGGGTGCAGAGAGAGCAAAGTACCTGAGCATTGCCTTATCTCTGTCACAACAAACTGAGGGATGCTCTTGGACCCTTCCTGAATTCAGGAGAAAGCCTGCCTCTTGTATGAGAGTCACAAAATCCTTCCCAGCCTGTCCCACACCACACTTCTCCTGCTCCAACTCTTGCTTCCTTTTCTCTTGCCCATCTTGATTCCACCCTGTATTCAGGGGTGCTCCAAATCCACCTACACCCCATGGCTGGGTGCACTACTTGCTGGGTATACACTCTGGAGTTTTGAGCACGTTGGTCCACTGTCTAGATTCTTTCTCTCCCACTTTCCCTTGACATGATTCTGTTTCTGTCCCTGCCTTTATCCTTCGGAACACAGGGTCTGCCCTCAGTGTCTGTCTCACTACAGGAAGCCTGTAGCAAATCTGAGTACTTCTGGGCCTCAGGGTCACATACCGAGCAGCCTTAATCAAGGAAGTTTATGCTAGGTGTTGCCTGCTAGCTATCCCCCAGGTGAGGACTCCAAACCCCGGTTATATTGCATGAGAATCAAGTGTCTTATTTACCACCCATTTCAACTTCTAGCCTAGGAGAATTGTTCTCTTCCCTCCTGGTCTAATTCAGGGACCCACTTGGCTTCTCCTGCATGTGGTGCCTGGGGAATCCCACAGATTTTGATATAAGCCAATATAACTTGAATAGAGGCTTTGACACTTTCGTCATGAGGTACAAAGCTGAGGATAATGGGGGAGGGAGGGCTCAGGTAGCCCTAGCTGCATGCCACACACAGAAGGCATATTTATTCTCAGGGGTCGTACCTTCTTGATGTTTTCTCAAGGGGTTCATCCTGTAGCCTTGAATCACCTGCTCCCTGTGTCCCACCAGCCCATTGCACTGCTGCTGCAGACATTCTTTTTGGAGTCCTGGCTGCTGTCTACAGGACTGGGAATTTCTGCCAGGCTTGCCTGTCTGTGGGTCCCAGAAAGCCCCTTGTGCATCAAGAGGGCAGGAGGTCAGTTTCCTTCCCAACCTGGTGGCCCCTGATTGTTCCTCTAAATCCCAGAATTTGAGCTCTATTGTAAAAAGCTGGGGAGCCTCAGGGCATGACCTTTTCAGATTGGGGTGCCCATGACACCCTACCTGAAGCCCATGTAAGCAGGGTCTGCTTTCTCAGATAGGCCCTACCTGAGTGAACAAACCACTTTGTCTCACTCAGACTTTCCAGTAAGTTGAGGACTGACTCTGTAGGGCAGCAGGGCCATGGAAAATCTGCCTACCTCTCCCAGTATATAGGACTTTTTGGGGGGTTGTAAATTTGTGGCGGAAGCTGAGGGCTGGTGCCTGCTGTAGGCAGCCTTTGAACCTCAGGCTGATACTCAGTACCCACCAGGGGACTTTCCGCCTGGCAGCTGAGAAGCAGGCCTTGGTCTGGAACATAAGAGGCCTCTGTGGAAAGGCAGAAGCCTCACAGCAACTCCCCCCTGACCTCTCGCTCACCTTTCCAAAGCCCTAGAGGCAGGGTTTAGACCACTGCAGGGTAGCCCACCTGAGGGGCCATCAGGGCTACCACAAGCTTCCTCTTCATTTCCTTTGTTTTCTTGGTCAGGTTAGATCCCTGACCCCTGATTTTTTCCCTCTGGGGCCTCAGTTTCTCCTTCTGCAATAGCAGGGGATTCGGTAAGGCTGCCATTGAGTTTCACTGGTGATCCATTGCCTGGTGTTCACACTCCTTTCTGAGTCTCATCTCTGTGCCAAAGTTGAGGTCAAAAGAGACATGGGAGCTGATGTGGAGTGGGGAACCCAGATGAGCCTGCCTACCCTGCAGTCCTGTACACAGGGAGAGCTGAGTCAAGGACAGGATCTCCAGGCATTCAAATGCCAAGCACCTATTAGGGGAAGCAGGGAGTAAGCTCAGGAGTCGGGCATGTGTGACCCAGCGGTGAGACAGGAGGTTTCCATCTCCTGGCCACGAAGGGAAACTTTCTAGGTACCAGGAGCCTCAGGCAAAAGCAGAGGGTCTTAGAAGAGAAGGCTTGGAGAAGGAGGGGACCAGGTGGCAGATACAGGAGACAGGAAAGAGCTCTGTGGTGTCAATGGCTTTGGAACCACAGAGATGCAAGCTTGCTTTGGCTACCTGTCAGGAGTTGAGGAAGTTACTTGGCGTGTTCTCAGCCCAGAATCTGTAGAAACAAGAGGTAATTCAGTATTGTGAGAACTGAATGAAGAAGGATTGGAGTAGTGTGTATGGCAGATGTCCCTGGTCTGGGATGTCACAATGAACAGACCTTCCTATCAGCTCAAATCTTTTTTTTTTTTTTTTTTGGATACAGTGTCTTTCTTACCACTGTGTCATTATGCCCAACTCCTCTGCTCACCCCCTCACTCCCCCAATAGGCGCTTGGCATTTGAATGCCCACAGATCCTACAGCAGGCATAGACTAGCCTAGAACTCGATGTGTACACCAGGCTGACCTTGAACTCACAGCGACCTACCTACCTTGGCCTTTGCTGGGATTAGCAGCTTCAGATCACATTACTAGGAAGAAACTGCCAGGGGATAAATGTCCCATGCCATGCTTGGGGGACATTGGACTATACCCATGGAGGCTGTACGGAGAGGATTTCAATCCTGTAATTCCCCCCAAACACATATGTTCTCTGCTGTAGACCCTTTTCCAGAGACTGGAGCCCAGGACCCTGGCCCCTTGACTTCACTCTCTGAGGTGAACTGGCTTTAGCAACCTTTAAGTTCTAGGTCTCAGTTTCCTGGTCACTCTGTCTGGCTACACTCAAAGTTCTAATCATAACAGTCCATGGATTTTGCTCTCTGGAAATCTAGTTGATGTGGAATGGACCAGGAATATCATCTCCCCGAATGGGGTACAACGCCTCTATGGATGTGGCCCGAGAGATCAGCGGCTTCTTGGTATCTTGTCTTCCTCTCAGCCACAGCAAGGAAACTCTTACTTTAGCTAGATACTGCCAGACAACGAAAGAGTTACAGAAGCACGGACCATCCCAGGGAAGCAATAAATCCTTGTAAGAAGAATGAATGAAGTGTCTGGCTTTTGGCTCAGGCCAGCCCTGAGATGAAAACTCCAGAGAATCAGGTGGCACAAGGGGACCCTTGAGGTTGGAGGTGGTTGTTAGAGTTTGGCTTTGAGAGCTCCAAATATTTCCGGTCTCCCCATTCATCACTGCTCCCTGCTGGTCACCTTCTGCCTCCACGATCCATCTTTCTGAGGAGCAGAAGAATGGGAACAGTGGGATAAACTGGCCAACAGAACCAAAGGTTGTTAGCAGTGGAAGGGCCTCTACAGACAGCATAGCCAACCTCCTTACAGCTGGAACAATGGAGAGAGCTGGGCACTGGTCCCTAGATTAAGCTGTCAGGAAGCCCTTGTGGGGAATTGTTGCCCGTGTGGAACAGGGCCCTGTTGGAAGCCGACAGCCTGTGTTCCAGAGGAATCTGGCTTGGCCTATCTGCGGTCTCTATGTTAGCCCCATCCACCACCATCTGAGAGTGATCACAAGTCAGTTCCAAACTGAAAGCCTTCAGCTCAGCTTCTGGTTTCCACATTGCTCTTGCTCTCTAGGAGATTGCATGTGCTCCTCACCCCTTCCTCAGTTTCCCCACTTAGGAAATGATGGTGCCAGCTGAGCTGGAGGCTCCAGGCACTTGTCTGTTTTCATCTGGAAGCTTTAGCAGGAGGCGTCAGAGTTCACACCATCAGCACTTCCTGCGCTGGCACATGGCAAGATCCTGTCCAAACCCAAGATCCCAGACTTGCCCTCGGGGGAGGAATTGTTATGATTTAAGGTTCCAGATTTCCTGGACTATTAGTGTCATGATACTTTATATCTGGGCCTTGATGGCTTTTTAATTAAAAACGAATCCCTCCCAATCCCTGGTTTTATGTTCATCTCCAGGAGCCTGCAGGGGTCCGGCTGTCTGGTGGTTCATGTGGTCCTGCATTCTGCTCTCTACTTTCCTCCTATAAATTTTTTCTCCCCCTGTTTTTGGAAGAGAAGGCTCTGGAAGTCTTTGTGGGACATCTTCTCTGCTTTAGTTCCACACTCATACCTTTTTTTTGAGACAGGGTTTCTCTGTGCAGCCCTGGCTGTCTTGGAACTCCATTTGTAGACCAGGCTGACCTTGAACTCACATAGATCTGCCTGCTTCTGCCTCCCAAGTGCTGGGATTAAAGGCGTGCGCCGCCGCCACTGCCGCCACCACCACCACGGGGTCCCACACTCACAGTTTTGAGACATCTGTGCAGAACAGAGAGAAAGGGTTTCAAACCAGTCCTGTAAGGCAGTCAGTCACTCCGAGCCAAGTATGGAAGAGGCTGAGGCTGGAAGTCCTTGGTGGGACGAACTTTGGGACTTGGGATCATCAGGGTGTGTGTCTTTATGGCTCATGTCATCTGGAGATCTGGGCTGGAAGAAGAGTAGAGGGGCTGCAGGGTCATCATGGACACTTTGCTATATTCAGCCTGGACCAGGCTGGGACACTGACCACTGCCAAGGTGACGGTGGAAAAGATTGAGGATATGGGTGGGGTGAAAAGACAGCAGAGGACAGCAGGGGGCAGCACCACCAGGGGCAGTGAACTGAAGCTGGAGGTTGCTCCAAGGAGGTGGGTCAGTGAAAAGCCGTGGTCTACTCTCAGGTGGGTGCTGTGGTCCCGAGGAGAGCCCTGTAGTGAACTCAGCATCCCAGCAAGCTCTCAGCTCGAGGAGGAGAGAGAGGGAGGAGGGAGGGGACTGAGGCTGCCAACTATCCCTTCTCTGGGACCCAGTTAGAGTGTGGAGTGGGCCTGAGCTGGGGAGGGGAACCTTCAAATTAGTGTCAGTTCGAGCCACTGGCATCTGACCCCACATACGTGCTACTACTTAAATGAGGCTGCTCTCTAGTACCACACACACAGAGGGAGGCTGAGGTCCGGAGTGAGTCCCTTTCAAGTGAGGTGAGGGAGGCCTGGCAGGATAGGATTGCAAGATGGTGATAAGAAAGTAGAGTTGGCATTTGCATGCTCCTGAGCCCATGCTGTTCCACAGGCCACAGTGCTTTGGTTTAATAACTCTCAGGCCCATCCTTTTCTCAATATCAAGTTACAGGAGAAAAAATATTGGAAGCTCGGAGAAATTCCATGACTTGCCCATACCACCTTGGGCAGCGTTTGAGGGATCTCTCCACCTGGGCAGAAGCCACTAGCTTGAAGTTCCCTTCTAACTCTCAGAGTCTAATCAGGAGCTGAGGAGGGGGCCAAGGAATCAACATCTCACAAGGGCTGGGGGCCTGTCTGGGGGACCAGCAGCCTCAACTTGATGCCTGTCTGGGAAGCATAGTTTCATAGTGACAGGGGCTGAGGGACATGGGGAGGGGGCACTCACATGGAGCTGCTGGGGTCCTTTTCTTCCCTTTGATGGAGACTGAGCTACTCGCTGCATTCCCGTTTCGGTGAGCTCAGGCACTTCATCTGCATGTGGTAATGACTTTCAATGTTAGAGTGTTACATCTTCCCTATGTTTTGTGAGCGTCCCAACTGAAGGAGCTTTGCACTGCACAGCCCTGCATCCTCCAGTGCCCACTTGCAACTATTTTATGAAGGGACATATGACAAATGCCAGGGACGTCACTCGGGGCTCAGGACCAGACTTCATCAGCTTCATCCAGGCTCTGCTAACTTCTTACTCAGGGAATTCCGGGGCAAGTGGTTTCTCTCCGTGCCTCAGTGTTCCCATCTGTATAGTGGGGTAGTTGTGGCACCTTCTCACCAGGTGGCTGTAGGCTTGTCGAGTGAGCACCCGTAGCTTGGCGACGTGTAACAGGTGCATCTGGGGACTGAGCCCTCCGTGAACTTGGGTCATTGTGTTGTTACTTTCAGTATTCATGTTGGACTTACCCCTAAGACTGAAGCCAGGCAGGCTCATCAGGGCTGCAGAACCTGAAGGGAAATGACAAGGCCACATACATCTGGCCCAGGGGGCTGCTGAGGGTGGGTAGAAGACCCTGGAGTAGGGTTGTCTGCTTACCAAGAACAAGAGGGAGCAGTGCTGAGTCGGAGTAAGCCCCAGAGAACATCAGGTATCCATGACAGTGTGTGCATGTTCTTTGAGTCAGTACTTGCTGCCATCTTGTGAGGATATAATAACAGTCTCAACCAATCTATCATTTAAAAGGGAAAGGAGAGGGGCTTGGAGCCTGTTTCTGTCTGAATACAAAAATCACCCTCCCCATATGTTTGAAAACCTACTCCCCAGCTTGTTTTGAAGGTTACAGTACCTTTAAGAAGTGAGTCAGGTGGTGCACGCCTTTAATCCCAGCACTTGGGAGGCAGAGGCAAGCGGATCTCTGTAAGTTCAAGCCCAGCCTGGTCTACAAAGTGAGTTCCAGGACAGCCAGGGCTGTTACACAAAGAAACCTTGTCTCGAAAAACCTTTAAAAAAAAAAAAGTGAGTCAGGGCTGGAGAGATGGCTTAGGAGTTAAGAGCACTGACGACTCTCACAGTGGACCCGCGTTCAATTCCCAGCACCCATATGGTGGCTCACAGCCATCCATCCCAGGAGATCTGACACCCTCTTCTAGCCAGTCATGTGCAGGTATACAGGCAGACAAAACATCAATGTACCTAAAATAAAAATTAAAGGCAGCAATGAGGAAGAAGAGGAGGAAGAAGGAAAGGAGGAAGAAGGAAAGGAGGAGGAAGGTCTTAGCTGCAGAGGTGGGTCATTGAGAGGCTGGCTGTGGGGTTATTGTCCTGCTCTCAGTCTCTGCATCCAGCCACCACGTGAGAGGTTTTACCTTCTGTTCATACTTCCCTGCCATGTGTGGAGAGCCACTCTGTCACCATGCCTTCCACACTGAGATGACCTGGAACCCTGAAACAATGAGACATAAGGAATCCCTTAGATGGCCCCTGTTGGGTACTTTGTCACAGGGACGAGAAAAGACACTAAAACAGGCTCTCTACCTCTAGCTCTTTATCTGAGCATCATGGCTAACCCTGGGGGCCCCTCTGAGAATAATGAAGGCAATGCTCAAGAGCAACAGGAGGTGCTCTTCTTCAGATACTTCTTGTTTTAGCTGTGAGCCTACCCTTTAACAGTTGAGTTATCTCTCCAGCTTCCCCCTCCCCGTGCTCTACAAGGGAAGAGTACGGGGGGGGGGGGGGGGAAGCTGAGCTGTGTTGTGGCTGAGCTTGAGTCCCCTGTGGGTCTGAGACCTACTCCAGGCTAGGATTTTGTTCAAGGACCCACATGAATCAAAAACAGCTCGGCCTGGGAGCTTACTCTCTGGAGGGAGAGGCAGGGTTTGGCTGGCCCAGAGAGCTCAGAAGTACCTAGAACTGATCTTGTCTTAACCACTGTGTTGTTATGCATCTGTTTATACTGACCTGTGATTATCCAACTTGCCTTAGTTTTGCCTTGATGGTACAAAAGTGATCCGGCCAGTAGAAACTGTATCTCACCTTTTAGACTATTTTTTTAAGTGAGCACAAGAGGTCCCCCTATGTTGCCTGGCCTGGTCTTAAACTCATGGAGTCTTCCTCTTGTTTTGACCCCAAAAGTAGTTGGGACAAGAGGAATGGGCCACCACCTCCAGATCTTCAAAATTTGGAAGTGGATCTCCTCCCAGGCTGGTGTGAAGGAGTGTCGGAATCCCTCAGGATGCTGGGCAGTGAGAGCCAGCCAAAGCTGCAGCCAGCCATGAGATCACAAGGGGAAACAGTGGAGCTACATGGGATGCTGGGTCACTGCCCACCACTGGGCTGCAGAGCTCAGCAAGCTGGGTGTGTTCAGCAATGTTTGTTTCCACTTGGGTTTCGAGGTCCAGAGCTCTGCCGGGAGCAGAGAAACCATTGCAGCTGCAATACAGGAAGCAGACTTGGGGTTCCACGGTGGCAGAGTAGGGAGTCCTTGATGGAATCCTGGGTAGGATAACAGGGGTCAGTGAGGAACACCAATGCTCAGTCCTGGTGTGTGCTAGACAGGCTTGGATCCAATTTGGGGAAAAGTGACTGAAATTTAAAAAAAAATTAAAATCAAGTACATTAAAATCGAGTATAAACACGAATATTTATTTAGAATGAGGGAAATCACAATCAATTGCAGTTAAAACACTTTTAAACTTTATTATTGTGAGGGGGCATTGTGTGTGGGGTGTGTGTGCACACGCACGCACACGCGTGTGGCAGTCAAAGGACAACTTTTTAGCATTGGCTCCAGCTTTCACCTTTGTGGGTTCCTGAGATTTAACTGAGGTCATCTGTCTTGTACTGCAAGTGCCTTTCCCTCCCGAACCATCTAGCTGGCCCCAGTTAGGAATTTTTAAAAGCCAATTAAGTATCACCAAATACAGAAAAACACTATATCTTTAACCATCAGAAATTTCTCTTCAATGTTATTTTCTTAAAAGTTTGGGCCTTGGTGGGTGGTGGTGGCACAGGCCTTTAATCCTAGCACAGGGGAGGCAGAGGCAGACAGATCTCTGAGTTCGAGGCCAGCTTGGAGTGAGAGACCCAAGACATAGAGAAACCCTGTCCCAAAAAACAAAAACAAACAAACACAGTTTGAGCCTTATCCTCTTTGTTTTCTACTTTACACTATAAGAACCTTAGAATGTCTCTTACAGAATGGAGAGAAAAGAAGTCCAGTCCTCCCTGTCACATGTTTCATTGGAACGTGTTTGCTATTGCTGAAAGTAGGAAGTGCGAAATTTCAGTAACAAACGCGCGTGCTGATCATAGCACCTGCTTTAGCTTGGTATGACAAACCCAGAATGGCTGATAACGTCCACTTCACACACTCCCAATCAAAAAAAGCAAAGATATGGTTATGCTTTCTAATTATGTAGGATGCATTATTAGTTATATTTTTGTTGCATATATGTATGCATGTGTGTGAATATGTGTATGAATATATGTATGTGTGTATGTGTGTGTGAATATGTGTGTAAATATGTGTGTATGTGAATATGTATATGTGTGTGAATATGTGTGCGTGTGTGTGCTCTTGCATGTAGAGGCCAGAGTCAACCTTGGGTGTTGTTCCTCAAGACTCACCACATTGTCTGTTTTGCTATTGTTTGTTTGTTTGAAGGAGGGAGGGTCTTGCTCTTGAACCTTGGGCTTGCTGATCAGGCTAGACTGGCTGGCCAGAAAACCTCAGGGATCCTTTTGCCTTCCCAGGGCTGGGATCACAGGGCCATGCTACCATGTGTGGTTTTTTTATATGGATCCTAGGGAACCAACTCAAGTCCTCATGCTTGGATGACAAGCACATTATCATCTAAGCCATCTCCTCAGCACTCCAGTTATATTCTCGACAGAAGAGACTCTGCCTTGCCCAGTTTCTTTGGCTACAGGGTGACACTTTAGATGCATGAAGGAACACTCCACTGACTAGCTTCCAGCACCGAACATTTCAAACCTTGTTTCTTTCACTCTCTACTGGCTTCCAGGGGTGTCACGTGAGTGCAGTGGGCAGCAGGGTGTTCATTCTGGAAGCTCTTCCTACATAGGGATCTTTAGTAACAACTGTATCCATAAGTGACCACAAACCATATAAATATACATCACTAATCCTCATCTCAGCTCCCTTTGGCTAAACTCCCAAAGGGCTCAGTCATTCAACACTCCTGTCAAGAAAGGAAGGTGGAGGAAACTCAGAATGAAAGAAAGCCATGATCCAAACTTCTGTGGCTAGCGTAGCTCACTTTTTACAAGGTTTTACAGAACACCGTGGCCATGGTAACACATTGCTAGGGTCTCTTCCAGAGAAAGAACTGCTAAGTAAGAAAGGGTCCTACACTGTGGGTGTCATCAGCTTCCTGGTACATTGGCCACAGTGCCAAGACCTGCTGTAATCCACAGAGCTCCATAGCAAAGGTCTGGAAAGATGGAGAGGATGTGATAAGAGGCAAGTTTAAAGTCAGGGTTATGGGACCCTAGTGTCTTCAATAGTAACTCTGTACTCAAGAAGCTGATGAGACTGTTCTCAAGAAATGGATGGATGGACGGACAGGTGGACGGGATAGATGGATTCTTACTGTATTGTAAAGTTTGTTGGGTATCCAGCTATTTGCTAGGTTAGATGTAAACTTCCTCAAAGCAATACTGAATCTAACACATTCTGGTTCTGAGAGCTCACCACAGGGCAAGGCACAGAAGACAAAGGCAGAAGAGGACCATGTTGCAGATGGAGCAGGAAAAGAGACTAGACAGAGATGACATGTTCCCAGCCTTGTCTCCTGTGTACCAATCCAGGCTTCTGCTTACAGGCAGCAAGCGGAAGTCTATGACTTTTCTTCCTTTGGGCCATTAGATGCCCTTCAGAGGATGCTGGCAAAGGGAAGGGTGCTGGACAACTGGACCTTCCAAGGGCTTACTTACTCTTCAAAACCCCACTCGTGTTCATTCTCTAACTCCCAGGTATTCCCCGGCTTCCCACTGCAGTTTTCTAGGGTGTCTATGGAAGGAGAGGCCCTCCAGGTGGTCCATTCCAAGGTTCAGCCGCCAGAACGGACAGTGTCCCACTGCTCCCAGTCAAGTTCAGTTCCACTTGAAGCATTTTATGGGCCCGGCCTAGGTAAACAGGGGCCCCATTAATGTGCTATGGTTTCACCTCTGCTGCTGGTGGTGTAAACTCCCACAGCCCAAGGCGACGGAGCGTGAGCCCCATGGCAGCTTGAAGTGAAAAGGCAGGCAAGGAGTGAAATGGTCATGTGGCAAGGACACTCGACACCATAGCTTCAGGACAGAGGCTGGGGAGGGCAGGAGGCAGCGGCACACTGAGTCAGAGGCAGAGCTAGAACCTCCAATCCAGCCACTGGCCACTGTGCACTGCCATATCCCAGGCTCTGGGCCTCTCCTGTGGATGGGGACATGTGTCCCAAAACTGTAGTTTAGTCACATTGTCTGACAGTAGCTGGGGGGGGGGGGGCGCAACTGGAAAGATATAGAGAACTTGGGCTTGTTTATTACCCATGCCTCCCCATACTCCACACCATTTTCCTGGTGCCAGTTCTGCTCCAGGCTCTGAAGTGAGCCTGAGGACCCTGAGATGAGTCAGACCTGGCCTTTATCCAGAATGAAGTCACAGTCTGATGAAGAGACAGGTGTGGACACAGGCAATGACAATGACAAACCAGTATGCTCATCTGAGACAAAGAGAAACCTGAGGACAGCCCCCAACATTGCCTGGGGTCAGGAGGGTCAGGGAGTCCCCTGGGAGGGTGGGAGGAACTTGACTTGAATATTGAAAATGAATTAATCAGCTTGCTAAACTCTGCAGGGATTCTCAGGCAGAGGAAAAGCACCTGCAAAATGACAGTCCTTTGGAGGGACTAGCACAGCTGGGACAGAGGCTGATGCAAATAAACACTCTGAATGGGTGGAGGGATGGATAAATCTTAAGAAGTTTACTGTAGCCTGGGTGTGATAGGTAGTGTGGAAGAATCTGGAAGGGGCTGGAAGTTGAGAAAATCAAGAACATGGGTGGATCCCATGGCTTGGGAACCCAGGACAGGGTTTAAGCAGGCAAGTGCAGGGCTCTCAGGAAACTGGATTTAGGGGTATTGGGTCAAATACACCTGTCCAGTTAAGTCTGTGATTCAGGGATCAGCAAGTGGTTTTCAGGAAGGGGGTGTCTATACTTTTGTTACTCATTCTGGTAGCTCCAATTTGGAGCAAGGATGAAGATAAAACCAGAACTGTGGTCCAGGGTACTCTATGATGGTCTGAATGGGAAGGAGCTAGGAGAATGGGGAGAAGGGACAACTGACAGGGTGGATTGTGGTTGTTTTTTAATGGAAGCTTGTTTTTGAGAGGCTGAAGATGTGGGTCAGTTGGTAGAATGCTTGCCTAACAAACACAAAGCCCCAGCAAACCAGGTATGATGGGACACCCCTATAATCCCAACACTTGGGGAGTGCAGGCAGGAGGATCAGAAGATCAAGGCTATCCTTGGCCATATGGCATGTTCGAGGCCAGTCTATATTACAGGAGACTGTTCTGACAGAAAAGAAGGGAAGAAGGATTGGAAAAGAAAATCTTTTTGAAGTGTAACATACAAAGAGGAAAGTACACCATCTCAGGGTGATATCAGGTGGACCGTCTGATAACCTCTAAGGGGTCCCAGAAATGAGCAGTGTCCTGTCCATGTTGGCCTTTTTCATCTCCTCTGACAATGGGGGAGCAGGTCTAGGGGAGGATGGGTGGGTTGAGTCTACAGACCCAGGAATATCCAGGGATCCAGCAAGGTCAGGCTGCCAGGAGCTGGATGTATGTAAACAAATCTATTCATGTGCACCCCCTTCATCTACAACCCGGACTTCACCCTCTGCCTCCCTTGGACCTTGTCCTGCACATCTCCTCCCTCACCTACCCTCTGCATGCCTCTTTGTCTAAGGCGGTGCGACTGAGGGAAGAAGGTAGGGTTATATGCCCACAACTGCAAGATACACAGACTTCCCTGAACAAATGGAAAACAGCTGACCACAATGAAAATACACAACGAATCCCCCTGGAGATAGACAGCATGTATATATGGACTCTAAGGACAAGATTGTCCCAAGGCATCACAAACCACCTACAGGCTAATGCATCTGGACTGCCTCTCATGCCTATGATTCTGTAATTAAAAGTCTCTGGACCCAGAAAGAGGAACTCGAGAGCCGGAGGGAGGGTTGCTACAATCTGCTCCCACCCTGTGGAGGGTACTTCTTGCTTTTATTAAACCTTTAGCTATTTATTGCATTATCTGTGTCTTGTTCAGTTTTCTGTTTGAGGGGCAAAGAGCCTGGACATGGATCTGAGAGAGGCTTCTGAGACGTCCCCTTCAGTAACATGATGCCTACACCGAACCTGGCTTCCAGCGTCTCCCATTCCAGCCACTGCCACAACCTGGTCCCCAGTCTGAGACAGTTCTTCTAGGGATCTCAATGTCCCTTCTCTACAACAGGAAGCTGAGGCTTTAGTAGAGGTAGTGAGGGTCCAACTTTCAGACTCCAGACCGTGGACTCTCTCAGTGGCTCTTCTCAATGCAACCCTGTTTGGAAAGGTCTTGAATCCTTGGCAGGAACTGCTTGCTTAGCTTACTGTGTCTGTCCAGGTTGCTGCTTCATATCAACGAGCGTCTCTACCCTTCATATTAATGAGCCTCCTACAACCCTGTCCTCTCTGCACCCAATGCCAATGTCTGGGAGTCCTCACAGGGCCACACAGTCTTGGCTGGCCCAGTCAGGACCTGTACCCAATCCGAAGTGGCAGCCCCTGGCTTCTCTTCTCCAGGGCCTGAAGTAAAGATGGGGTGTACCCAGGTCCTGGCCCAGAAGAGGAGAGGTGAAGTCCACTGAGTGCCACACTGCCTGCCTCTCCTCAGGATCCTATGGAGGTGGGCAGGGAGGACCATCTTGGCACAGCCGGGGCTGGGGTGCACAGACTTCTCTCTGACCAAGGCCCATTTCACCCGATGGTTCTCTGTGAAGCCAGGAAATCTTAGTGTTTTCAGAAGGAAATGAGCGGGTCTTGCTCATGGAGAACAGACAGACCTAGGAAAGGACTCCAAAGGAAACACACCATGGACTGAGACCAGAGCCAACCTTTCCCTGTGAAGCAAGGCAGGCAGGTGTTGAGCAGGGCTGACAAACTGGCTATGTTCCTCCCCTGGTGCTGTTGAGAGCCGCCTCCCTCTAGGACAGAGGTTCTCAACTGGTAGGTCGCAACCCCTTTGGGTTGCATATCACATACTTACATTGTAATTCATAATAATAGCAAAATTACAAATATGAAGTGGCAACAAAAATATGGTTGGGGGTCACCACAATATGATGATCTGTGTTAAAGTATCGCAACACTAAGAAGGTGGAGAACCTCTGCCCTAGGTGGGCTTTTTGACAGGGAGATTCTGAGAGAACCATATGGCATAAGCTGAGGCAGGGAAGGGACCTAGACTGCTTTTATCACTTCAGGGCCCCACAGATCGGGGGTGGTAGGGGAGAGAAGGTCATTGAATCCTCTCTAAGAGGCTGGAGCAGGCGGTACCAGGCTCAGAACAACTGCGGCAGGGCTGTGAGGAGGTTGGGGAACCCCATCAATCCACCATTTATCACCTTCCCTTCCATCACCCTCCTCTCTCCTTAACAGTAAAGCCAGATGCCTGTCCTGGGTGGAAGAGGATTGAAGACAGAGGGGGCTCAGATCTTGCCTCTGAGGGACTCCAGGCCTGGTGTATGTGGGTGACTATATGGGTAACATAAGGGGGTGGGAGGCCCTGATTTCTCTGTGGGTCTGAATTTGGATCACTCTGAAACATGATTCCATAGACGGGATGGTGGTTAACTGATGTATTTGTTGTTGTTTGGTTTTGCTGTTATTGTGTGGCTTTGTTTGGTTTGGTATTTTGAGGTAGAGTCCCACTATGCAGACCAGGCTGACCTCAACTTTGCAGCAATCCTCCTGCCTCTGTCAGAGATAACAGGTACATGCTTCCATACTTAGTACCAATGGACTCTTCCCGATTCTGGCTTGATCTCAGATCAAAGCATGAACAGATGCATGGCCACCAAGGGCCACCCTGGCTCACAGATGGCTGTCTGTCTGCTCTCAGTGCCTTTACATGATAGGGCATGTAAACTGAAGGGAAACGGACTTTCCCATTTCTTCTTATTTTTTGCTTTTTACATTTATTGTTTATTTTTTGTGTGTAGGGTATTTGCTGTGTGTGTGGGGGGGGGCACAGCATGTCACAGCAGGCTGTGGAGGTCAGAGGACAGCTTGAAGGACTCCTTTCTCCTTTACCATGTGAGTTCCAGAGAAGGAGCTCAGGTTGTCTGGCTTGCCAGCAGGCACTTTTGCCCACTGAGCCCTCTCATAGGCCCAAATGTCTCTTCCTAAAAAGGCATTGATGCCATCATGGGAGCTCTGCTCTCAAGACATTAATAACCACTTCCAAAAGCTCCACCTTTGCTCCAATTAGGAATTATAGGGATCAGCAAATGAATTCAGGGAGATAGGGCCCTGACATCTATAATAGCGATAGTGGAATGCCTTTCCAGCTCGCCTCACCCCTCACTGAGCACCACCTGAGAGGCAAGCGCTGGCACCATCACCTATGGCAGAGGGAGCTAGAAGCAGCCTAGTGGCCCACGTGGGCCAAAGCCAGGAGCAGCACCCAGGGGCTCAGACTGCAAAGCTTATGGTTGGTTCATGACCAACCACATCTGCTGTTTCTACCATCCTTCAAAGAGAGGGAACTGAAGGCCCAAGAGGGCAGAGGCTATATGGAGCTGCCCAGCCTGTCTGAGGAAGAGCTTGGCTCAAGTCCAGGTGAGTGGAGCCCAGTCCCCCTACTGAGGCCTAGCCTGGCCACAGCATCCAACATAGACCCCTTTTCAGAGCCAGCTGGAAGGACTTCAGAGGCCCTGAGCTGGGAGAGTTGGGAGAGGCATGCAGCTTGGCCCTTCTTCAGGGACAGATCCTAGCCCCACCTCCTCTCTGAAGGAGACTGGGCAGTGGTGGGGGCTACGGAATTCCTGGAATGGAATGCACATTGTCCCCAGAACTTGGATTAGGAGGGTGATCTGGGGAAGGGCCGAGAACAATGGGGACCTGGGAGAACCTGCTTCTCAGATACACAAGGCAGGGCAGGGTAGGGAGGGGCAGGTTGGGTGAGGCCCTGAGGTGTAGGTGATATATTGAGACCTCAGAACAGATGAGAGGCCCCCTTTCTTCCTCTCTTTTCTCTACAGAATGAAGGAGCCAAGCCCAGGCAGCCTTGCAGGAAGATGCTGGGACATCTGAGGATGCCCAGAGCTCTTCCCCTCAGAGCCTGGACTGGCCCGGTAGCCCTATGGGATGGGCTTTGGGGCAATTGTGACACCATTTCACAGACTGAGACACTGAGTGCTAGAGGCATGGATGCACCATAGTCAATCCACATGCTGGAGATACACAACCCTGTTTTTGTTAGAGTTAAAACAAAAACAAAGCCGGGCGGTGGTGGCGCACGCCTTTAATCCCAGCACTTGGGAGGCAGAGGCAGGCGGATCTTTGCAAGTTCGAGGCCAGCCTGGTCTACAAAGTGAGTCCAGGACAGCCAGAGCTGTTAAACAGAGAAACCCTGTCTCGAAAAACCAAAAAAAAAAAAAAAAAACCAAAAAAAAAAAAACAAAAACAAAAATCTCCCTCTAGTCAAGAGACTAGAATGTCTAGCCTAGGTGGAGACCTAACATTCCAGCTGAGCCAAGCATTCAATTAAGCCAAGGGGCCACCACTAGAAAGGGGGGATCACCTTAAACTGTGCTAAAGGGATAGACACAATAACTGGCCCTTAATGAGATACTATACTTTTCTTTCCAAAATCCCAGCCCCTGGTGTAGTAGCTTAGGGGCTATACACATATAGCATCTAAGTTTGCCTTTTTTCTGAATTATTCAGAAAAGTGTAACTTCTTTTCTCCTTTCAACCTCTTCTTTCTTTTCTTTTTCTTTTTTTTGGGGTTTTTTTTTTTCAACACAGCATTTCTCTGTTGTATTACCACGCTGGCCTCAATCTCACAGAGATCTGCCTACCTCTGGCTCCTGAGTGCTGGGATTAAAGGTGTGTGCCACCACTACCAGCCTTTACAGACAGTTCCAAACTGCCATGTGGGTCCTGGGATTTGAACCTGAATCTTAACTGTTGAGCCATCTCTTCAGTCCCCTTGACCTCTTTTCTAAGCATTGTTTCTTTTGAGGTTTTCCTTCCAACATTTCACGCTTCCTTACTCTTCTCAGCAGCCTTACGTGTCTGTCATGTATCTGACCTCCACGCCAGCTCAAGTTGCTTGGCCTCTTCCCTTCTCTCCTCTATTCTTGTCCTCTGGGTAGCTGCCGAGGTTTACAGCTTGCCTGCCTTGAGGTTTTTGTTATAAACTCTAATAAAATTTGTTGGGGCCTGCTTCTTTAGCATAAGTGCAGACATTTTTGTCTTCAGTCTCCATTTTAGTTATAAGATGAAATTACTCATACTTTGTTACCTTGACACTCTAAAGAATTCCCTACTACAGCTCTACTTGGGACCAATCAAATTAAAGGTCAGTTAGAAATGCTTTGTCTAGCTAGTCAAAATGAGGTAGTGCTGCTCTCTCCTTGCTTCCTCCTACCTGGTTGCTACCTGGATGTGGTTTGTTTCCTATACCTGGTTACCTTTTTGTTACCTGCATGTGGTTTTTCTTATAAAAAGCCTGCCTTGGAAGCATGCTGACTTCACAGTTAGGCTCCGAGACCTCTGTGACCCTGGTCATGGTGGGCATGACCAGTTTTGGGGTGTGCGTTCATTAAACCATCAATATCTGACTGAGATAGATGACTGAATGGTTTGGTGGCTATTCTTCAATTCTAACATTTGGAGGTCCCACCAAGATTGGACTCTATTCCTGCTCTACAATCAATGTCTGTCAGAGAAACGGGGCCAAATGGCTGAAGATTGATGCTGTAATGTATGGAGAGAAAATGGGAACTGTCCAGGCAGCCACTGGTATGTCATTTCTTAGTTTTGGAAGCTGCAGGCCCTGCACTTCCTATATAATCATATATATTTATCCCTCTCAGGTCTCTGAGGTGGTTGAAGAATAGATAGCTAGACTCTCATAGTTAAATTTTGAGTTGTTTAGGAATCAAGAGGGTGTTCTGGATCTAAGAAGATGTTTTTAAAATTGTGATGCAAGTTAGTATGAAAGCTGAGTTAGATATAGAACTTTAAACTCATGGAGATGGTTAGATAGTAGAATGTTAAAGTCAGGGGCCAAATACATATGGACTGGACATTGGGAATGTATGCTAAGCCTTATAACTCTCATAATTGTGGCCTATTTATTTCAGTTGTTTTGTATTGTATTTATTGTTATAAGAGAAAGAACCATTTGTTGGACTGAAAGGGGGAGCTGTTGGGGGGAGAAAGATCTATCTTAAACAAACAAAAAAAAAAGGGTAGATGATGGAGGGCTGAGGGGGGAGAGGGTGGAAGGGTGGGACAGGAGGGGGAAATAGGGAAGGGACTGTGATTGAGATGTAACTGGAAGAAATAAAAAATAATAAAAAAGCCGGGCGGTGGTGGCGCACGCCTTTAATCCCAGCACTTGGGAGGCAGAGGCAGGCGGATCTTTGTGAGTTCGAGGCCAGCCTGGTCTACCAAGCGAGTCCAGGACAGCCAGGGCTACACAGAGAAACCCTGTCTCGAAAAACCAAAAAAAAAAAATAATAATAATAATAATAATAAAGATTGGATTCTAACATTTGGAGGTCCTGCCGGGCGGTGGTGGCGCACGCCTTTAATTCCAGCACTTGGGAGGCAGAGGCAGGCGGATCTCTGTGAGTTCGAGGCCAGCCTGGTCTACAAAAGTGAGACCAGGACAGCCAGAGCTGTTACACAAAGAAACCCTGTCTCGAAAAACCAAAAAAAAAAAAAAAATCATTTGGAGGTCCCACTGAGATTGGACTGTAACAAAATTGACCTTGACCTTCCTTTTGTTTTTTGTTTGTTTTTGGATTTTTGAGACAGGGTTTCTCTGTGTAACAGCTCTGGCTGTCCTGGACTCACACTCACAGAGATCTGCCTGCTTCTGCCTCCCAAGTGCTGGGATTAAAGGCATGCGCCACCATGCCCAGCTTTTGAGCTTCCATTTTTGAGACCTTTCTTGAATTATTTTATTAATGAAACTAAGAACCTCTAGGGCACATTCTGATTCCCCTTGTATCATTTTGTCATTGTCACATGGAGCTTATCTTTGGACAACCAAGTGACTCTTCCTTTATCCTCAACCCAACCTCACAGAACCTGGAAGGCCAGTCACTTCCCGATAAAAAACTTTTCCACCCTGGAAGTGTGCCACTGTTTCCTGTTTCCTGTCCAAGTGCCAGGCTCTCTGAGGGCTCCCTTAGCCTCTGTTAACTCTGCTTCTTCCCTAGTCACTCTCCCTTTCAACAGCTCCTTGGCTTGCCTTGCCCTGGTTCCTTCTCAGGGATTCATCCTCAGTGGGTTTAATTTTCATTTCACTCTTTTAGGGGCAACACCTCTCACAGAAAGAAAAGGGCTGGGCTCTGAGGTCAAGTCCAGTTCTGCCATTTCTATAGTGTGACCTTGGCCAAGTCACTTCCCTGCCAGTTCAACAAATGGAAACAGGAAATACCTAAAATGCCTTGTATGAAAGCCCCAAGTCATTGGAGGCCCTGAATGTGGTAGCCCTCCCCTCCTCATGCTAGACACTGTCCCTGGATTCTCATGCCCCTTCTTCATGTATGTACCCAGTGCAAGTTCCCAGGCTAGCAGGGTCCTGGCTCAAACTGATCTATGCTGGGAGTGATAAACATCCAGTACAGTGTATACCCCAATACAGTCTCCAGACTCTGACCCAATGAGTACTCTGGGGGTGTCTTCTGGGGGCTATGATGAATGTCCCTAGGGAACTCTCTGTCTCATGGAGAGCCCAAAGCCTTTGTTAGGGCTGATGTAATTGTCTGGTGAGAATTTGATACACTTATGGCTGAACACACATACTCTCTCATTATCACAATTTACCTCTCATTTTCTCACCTTATATGTTAGTATAATGTTCTGTTCTCTCCAACACAGGCATGTACACACATGAGTACAACACAGGCATGTACACACATGGGTGAGCCCTTTTCATTTCCCCATCTCTCTGCTCCATGTACCTATCTATCCATCATCTATCCATCCAGTCTACTCAGCCATCCACCCACCATGTCTTCTTCTCCTATCCATCCATCTGCTTATACACCACACCCATCTATCCACTCATCCACTCACCCATCGTCTATTCATCTGCTCATGTACTACCCACCCAGCTATTTATCATTGACTTACCTATCTAACCATCTGTCTATCTACTTACTCATCCATCAAGTATCTTCCTTCCTTCCTTCCTTTCTATCCATCCCACATTTATAAAGAACCACATTTAGGAGTCCCAGACCTCAGTTTTCTCAGCTCACAAGGCCAAAGGCACAGACAAGGCATCTCCAGTGCACTGTGATCAGAGTGAGAAGCCCTGAACCAGAGGAATCCAGTGTGAGGGACTCAGCAAAGGCTTCTAAGAAGAGATACCTTGATCTGATTCTTGAAGCTTGGAGATGAGTTCCAGGGACAAGGTTCTCAGCAAGGGAATCCTGGGGAGAGGGGCCAATGTTTGCTGGATATTGCAAGAGAGATTGAGCAGGGGCTGTGTGCCAACCTTAGCCAGTAGGCGGGGGTGTTAGTGAGAGGGAGAGCTTCCTGCCAGTTGTCTGGCTAAGGTCGTCTTGGATGGTCATGACTGCCAGTGCCTGTGATGCCATCCAGGTGGGTCCAGATCCTCTTAGGGAAGTTCTGTCCATGCCTAAGCCTCAGCTCAACACCACTGCTCTCCTTTACCCCGTGGCAGGAAACTCTGGGCATAGCAAGTTGCCCATGCAGAAAGTGGGCACCTACTCCCCAGACCATCATTCCCACATGTCTGTCAAGGCTCTGAGATCCTCCCCTCCATTCCTGGCCAGAACCCCCCAGGAACCTCCAGTGTATGTGCAGGTCTCTGTCCTCCCTATGTCCTCCATTCCACAACAGGGTATCCCTCTCTAAGATCATAGCCTTGTCTTGTCTTCAGGAGCCAGCCCAGCTCTGATTCTTGGCCCTCCCTCACCATCTCCCCTTGACCCATACACCCTGGTGTGGGAGTGGGCCAGGTTCGTCAAGCCCCAGAGAATGTCCTTCTGCTCTCTCTGCCTGGAGCCTTCCCTGAAGGGCTGGTGGGAAGGAACCCTCCTGCTTATATGAGAGTAAACCCTTTGGGAGGAGGTACAGAAGGGGAGCCTGGGAAGTTGAGGCATAATACAGATGAGGGACAGGACAGTGTGGGCATGGAGTCCGGCTGAGCTGTCTAAGCAAGGACCATCTCTTCTTAGGTGCTACCAGAATCAGAGACTCCTGGTGGCCAGAGATTTCCAAGGCCAGAAGGGAGCCAGTAAGACCCTCCCAGTCCAGCTCAACAAAGTCTCTCTAACAGGTGCCTCTGTTGCCATCCTAGACTCTCAGTCACGGTGAGGCTGGGGACATAAGTAGCTGAGACCAGCCCTGGCTAGGTAAATTTTTTTCTCTCAGTAAATTTTCTGAGACTCAGAGCAGTGTAGTGAACCAATGCACACACACACCCCCATCATACCCCTGGACTTTCCCATTTCCATTTCTGGCTGTACAGGCAGGTATGATAAGATGCTGGAGACTCCTGATTATTCAGTATTAGCATTCTCCTCACTCTGGCCCTTATCTCTCCCTAAGTTCTCCCAGCCCTAAGTGGGAATCCAGAGGGCAATGTACATGTAGTCTCAGTTCCCAGGACCCACAGGCATCTCTCCAGCTAGAGACTCCAAGAACCACAAAAGCAGGAGGCCTCTAAGAAATCTGGATGACAAGCTGCAGGAAGGAAAGTGCCACTGACCAACAGGATCCTGGAGCTGGGCTGGGTAACCACAACATCTTGTGGCACACGCTAGCCTTGTAGGAGGTGGTCTTAATATCTGTCTCCTGAGGAGCACTGAGGAGCACTGTGAGAGCATCATAGGGACATCATACCTGCATCCTTGTGGTGCATTGTGGGAGCACTACGGGAGCATGGTTTCATGTAGGGTGCCTTGGGAATGACTTCCTTCACAAAGCAGTACCTGGTGTGGCTCTCAGCAAGTGCTTAATAAGATGTCCTGAGATCATGAAGTCACCTTTCTTTTTCTTCTTTTTTTCTCTCTCCCTCTCCCCCCAGCCCAAGACAAGGTCTATGTTCATAGGCTGGCCTGGAAGTCCAGGCCTCTTTATTTCACCCTCCTGAGAGCTGGGGTTACAAGGCATAGGCCAGCTTAAGTGGGAACATGGGAACATGTTTGCCCCTGTGGTGCTTGAGGCCTCCTGCATCCAGGAGCCCCAGGGTTGCCTTAAATTCTTAGAGACAGTGAGTGTCTCCCTCCTATGAAGGCCTGCAGTCAAGGTCCCCAGTGCCTCCTGGCAATTGGTACTGATGTCAGACAGTGGAGGGGAGGAGCCCAGAAGGGAGGTGTTATGGCATTGTGGCTCTAGGGGGTGCTCAGCCCAGCACACTGCCCAGCTACTTTTCCTCACCTTGGTCTTAATGTGCCCAGGCAGCCTCCAACCATGCATGCTCAGCTTCCCCTGGGCTCTAGGTCTTTCCTAGAAGCATGGTCCCCTACCCCGCTAGGCAGACATGGCCTGCATCCCGATTCCTGCCGCCCCCAAAGCTATGGAGCTGTCATTTAGTCTCTGATGATGTCTTCATGTCTCATGCCTGTTGTTAAGTGTCTGGCCTGTCCCTGGACATGCCTTTGAACATGACCCCAGTTGGAGCTGGGGGCCCCCACTGCCTAGGCTCCCCCACAGGTGCAGGGCTTCAGGCTGTTCCTTCTCCAGCCCTGCCCCCTGTTTCACCTCTGGAGAGTGTATGCACAAACACCTGCCAAGTGTCTTCTGTGACAATACATTCCCTCGGTCAGCAAATATTTGCCACCTGTGGTTCAGCCCACCTGCAGGCCACCCAGGATAGAAACAGAAGGGAGAGTGGCAGGGAGCCAGCAAGGGGAGGCTGCCGAGGAGGCCCTATCATCTTGGGGCTGCATCACTAGAGGCATGGGGGCCAGGATCAGGGAGGGCGTGGGCCTGGGAGCGCTGCCAGCTCTGGGCTCCTTGGAACAACTGGAGCTTGTCCTGGTGGGCGAAGTTAGGTAAGATGATGGGCTCCTGGTGAAGTCTAGCTGACTACCGCAGGCTGCTGGTTATATTTGAGATGAATCGTGATTCATAAAAACACTTAAAACCTTTAATTGTGGAACATTTAGAGCATGTACAAAACTACATAAGGGGGTTCCCCTACTTACCCTTCTCCAGTGTCCCTGTACAAGAAAAAGGTGTATGCTTCCTTTGCCAGCATGAAGCCTTCACTTACGGCAACATTTTGACCCCAGCATTAGTTTCTCTGGGGACCCTGCTGCTCATGGAAAGCAAGACTGAGGTTGGTCTCTGGGGTCCCTGGCCACACCAGGACCCATTCTACCTGGACTGGCATTATGGTAGTTGACTGAGTCATCAAAAATCAGAAGAGCTCCAACTTCTGAGTTCCAGCTCTGGCAAGGAAGCCTGCCTGGGTCTGTCTCCCCATGAGGGAGGATGCTGAGCATCATTTTACACATGATGAAATGGAATTGTAGAGAGAGCACTTGTTTGGGAAAGAGTATATAGGTCCTAAGGCCCACTTCAATCTTTACCAATGCACACCAAAGATTTTTTTTTTAATGTCATTTGTTTTGATTGTCAAAGAGGTGTGAGGAAGCTGGGTACTTAATCATTACCCTTTCACTGTCTGAGGGGCCTGTACAGGGTGTGGTGTGACAATCCTCGGGGACTTGGAGACTTTGAGCATTTAGCTACCCACTTCTGATAGAAGACTGAGGCCAGGGATGGGCAAGGCTGTCAGGGACAGTTTCAGGCAGGTGTCCTTCTCGCGTAGCACGAAGCTCTATGGAAAGATAATTAGTCGTCATCCCAGCGTGGCCCGAACATGCTGGAGATGGCTCACACTGGAGTGTCATAACCACTCTCTGCAGTGATCATTCTGTCCCCATCTGCAGGGTAGGCTTGCTTCCATGGCCGTACTTAGGTAGCTGAGATCTGAACCAGGAAGATAACTCCAAAGTCACCATGCTTACATCCTCTTGACTGATGCCTGATTTGCAGGGGGCTTGGGGAAGGAGGACCTCTCAGTCCTCTTTAGTCACAAAGGACACTCGGACGGACTATGTTGCTCTTGTTTCAAGAATTCCTGTGTTAACTATGTCTGCTTCCTCCTTAGAAGGTCCCCACAACCATAGGATTCTACCAAAGCTCACCAGAGGGAACCAAAATGTTTATTGGGCTTAGTTGTAAAGCACTGGTGACCCCAAAGCAGCCACCCTGGAAAGTCCATGCTCAGCATGGATGACCAGTCCTCCAAGGCTCCATAGATGGAGCCCCCTCTGTCAGACACCCCTGCCTATTTAGTCTAGCCCCTCTCAAGATCCTGAGGCCATGTGCAATTGGGACAGAAGGGCATACAAATGGCTGAAAGGAGAGTCTGGATTCTCAGACAAGGGCCCAAGTGACTCTCTGCCCCCTTTGAGGGAATGCCAGCAGTCACCAAGCTAGTTCCCCATGACCTCTTACAAGCAGGCAGAGCTGATCTGATGATGATGGCAGCTGTTTTGCTTGGAGGACCACATTTTACAATACTTCCATTTCAGCAGGAGTGAGAGGCAGGAGGGTCCAACCTGTTGCTGTCTCTCTGGCTCTGCTGAGATCTCCCTGCATCCAGGGCATCACTTCATCCTGTTCACAGAGCCAACAGACTATAGTGTCTACAGACCATGACCCCTCCTAGCAGAGGGGTCTCCCCTCTGCCAAGGCATCTTCCTCATCCCTGCCAACACCCCAACGCCTCAGTACACTTGGCAGGTGGGCTGCCTTTTTCCCTGTATGAGCCAGAAAAAAGTTGGGCAGGGTGGTGAAGAAGGCCTGAGACGGAGCCACAGGCTGGCACTCATGCTCAGCAGGCCTTCTGTTGTGGCTGTGTGCCCTAGGCGAGTTACTGGGGCTCTCTGAACTTTCCTGGTTTCATCTGACCTTCAGCAGGTTCAGGAGCCAAATTGTGCAGATAGGCCTTACCGGAGTGGGTGCTGGGCAATGGGAGGGGCTTTGGTTAGACTTTGCTCTCTCCCATGACCCATTCCTCCCTCCCACCCGCCCCCACTGATCCTTGCCGTCACGTCACATTGACAAGGAATGCTTTTGGGCTTTTCAAGGACCATTGCCCCCACTCGAGGGCTGGCTCTGTACATATCCCACACAAGGAGCTCAGAGGGCCCCAGGCAGGCAGCCCCCGGGGAGCTGTCTGGCCAGCCTCTAAGGCAGAAGCAAGGAGGCCAGTCAGGGAAATGAAGGGAAGAGAGGCTATGGGCTGCTGGGAGTGTGGAGAAAGCACAGCTCTGGAAACAGGGGTTGGATTTGATTTGCCCTAGAGTCCTGGGGTGTGGAAATGCCTCTAGATCTTCAGGCTGTATACCACACACAGGGCAACTGGGAGGCCCGTGAATGCCCTGCATCTAGAACTTCTTGGCCTCCCTCTGGAGCCTGCTAGACCTCTCAGTCACTCTCCCTTGGGCCTGGGTCCAGCAAATTGGAACAGCATATGGGGCAGAGTCTCTGGGATGCTGATGTGCTACAGTTTTGTGTGGAGAGGCGTCACTGTGGACTTTGCAGCCAGATAGTTAAAGGCTGAGCTTAGCCATTCCCCAGCTGTGCAGTCTTGAGATAGTTCATTAACTTCTCTGAGCCTCTTGTTTCCCAGGATTTAAATAAATTAAGGTATAAAATTGGCAGAATAAAGTTCGCCAATCTTACATGCACAGCTCACGTACTTTTTCCGTATGTATACAGCCACACATACCTCTCTAGAAAGTTCCCTTGTGGAGCTTCAGTTTCTTTATCCAAAAAAAAAGGGTAAGGGGAAATGATAGCTTCACAGAGCACTTCAAAGGTGACATAAGATGAGGTTTGTCATACACCGGGTCCGGTGTCCTGCACACAGTGTGTGCCTGATCCATGGAGGGCTGTTATTTCCCTCTCAGGCTTGCTCAGCAAGTTCCACCTCTTTCTAGTTTATTCACAACCCTGTATTTTACCTCCAGAAAACTAAGGCGTAATGAGGCAGTAGTCTCAACTTTACTGTATGGCCCAAGGAAAGCTAACTCCCTTCTCTGGGCCAATAAGATCAGACTGGATGTTTCCCTGGGCATCCCAGGTTCTGTGTTTAAATGTTGTGGCCTGGGACCCTTGATTGTTCCCACTAAGCCAGGAATGTGGCCTGGGCCTCTGCCTGGGTCATGTACTTTGGGAAAGAGGGAGGCATCTGTTTTTGCCTGTCAGCTGTCTGGAACAGTCCCTGGGGTGCACACTCAGAACCCTGCGTCTATGTGAACTTACTCCACCCCAAAGCGCACACAAGCATTTTAGGGATCCCTTTACCTCCCCAATGGCCCCTGACTCATTTTACATTTGTCAGGAAGAAATTGGAGGCACTGCCTTTCCTCCCCTAGAAGCTCTGGGGATCCTCCCAGATCAGATGAGAGTAGAGGTGACAACAGAGAAAAGAATAAATCCTGAGGCAAAGCCCCTGGGTTCCTCCACTAGTACAGACTGATACAACTGAGACCCATACTGCCTGGAGCTGGCTAGAGATGGGAGGAGCACAGCAGTCTAGATAGGAAGAGGTCCTCCCTGGGAAGCAGGAGGCCCAGCACAGCTACAATTTGGTCAGCCTTGGTCCCACATTCCAGCCACCATCCTCTGGGCTGTCCCACCAGAAAGCCTGCAGCTTTGTTGGTGTGTGGGCATGAGTGCCCCCTGCTGGGCAAAGATATGCCCTGAGGACAAAGCATGCCTGAAGACAGGCAGGTGAAGGTTAGCATCTCCTGGACCTCCCTCCTCTTCCTCTAGCTGGTTGACTTTGGGCAAGTTGGCAGTTACTCGATTCTTTGCATGTGAGTTTGTGGGTGTGGAGATCAGAGGCTAACACCAAATGCCTTCCCTTATCATTATTTTTTTGAGACAAGGACTTTCATTGAACATGGAGCTCACTGACTAGGCTAGGGGACCTGGCCATTGAGTCCCGAGAATCCAGCTGTCTGTCTGCTCTGGGGTTTCAGATGTGAACCACGGTGCCTTGCTTTTTATGTGGGATCTGGGATCCAAGCTGGGCTCCCCTGCTTGCATGGCAGGCTCTTTACCAGCTGAGCTGTTTTCCCCAGGACCTTCTAGATGTGATTTCAGTGAATCCTCCAAAGGTTCATAGGTCAGCAGTTGGTACCAGATCTCATCATGTTAACAGAGCTTGAGGGCTGTTGAGATGGCTCAGTGGGCCCCACATTGTACAAAGAGAGAAGAGACTACTGCAAGCTGTCGTCTGACTTCTGTGAAGATTCTGTGGCATGTGCATTTGTGCCCACACATATGTATGTGCACATACAAATAGTTAATAAACATAAAGTTGAAAAGACAAGGCTCTAAGAGATAGAGCTTATGAGAGGTCTGTGTTAGTTACTATAACAAAATACTTGACTAAAGCAATTTATTTTGGTTCATGGTGTTATGGGTTCAGGAATAGCCGCACGTTGATCAGGCTCAGATTGATGGAAGTTTATTGACCGATTAACCAAGACTGACCGGTCCCAATCCTGGATTCAGGAACCAGGACTGAGTCTCTGAACCGTTCTCAGAGTGAGTTTTCAAAGGAAAAATCATGATCAAGCAGGAAGAAAAAAAAATCATGACAAACAACTCTACTCCAGGTACATTGTGTTCAATCAAGCAAGAAGCGCCAATTCTATACCAGGTACATCATGCCTAAGCAGCTAAACGAAGCACCTTAAACTGATTGGCTGGGATTTGGGGCAGGAGGGGACTTAGGGGCTTTCCAGTCCCTCATCATTCTAGGGAGAGGAACATGGCAGGATATTGTGGTTTTGTTTAAGCAGAGCATATATCATTAATTCAAGCAGAATAGTTAACCAAAGCTAATTTTTATGTCAAGCAGAGTCTGAGAACTTGAACTTAATTTCACCATATGATTAAGATGGAGGGAGACTAAACACAAAAATGGCTGCAGGTATGCTAAAAGCTGAAGCAGGCCTCAACAGAGAAGCCTTAGTTATACTAATGGCCAGAGTAGGTTTCTGCAGAGGGCTATAGTTATGTTAAAAACTTTAGTGGGAGAGCCAGGCAGTGGTGGTGCACGCCTTTAATCCCAGCACTTGGGAGGCAGAGGCAGGCAGATCTTTGTGAGTTCAAGGCCAGCCTGGTCTACAAAGTGAGTCCAGGACAGCCAAGGATACACAGAGAAACCCTGTCTCAAAAAAAAAAAAAAAAAAAAAAAACTTTAGTGGGTTTCAACAACAGTTTGAAGGTATAGTCTGTTAAGACAGAGAAGACATAGCCCCAGGAGTATGAAGTACATTGTGCCTGTGATCAGGAGGCAGGGACTGTGAGTGACTTGGATCTTTTTATTCATCTCCAGCTCACGGAATGGGCTCTCTATCCTCTGTTAAATCTTTCTGGAAACAGTACTAGATGTACCCAGAGGTGTGTTTCCCTGGTGACCTTATATTCAGTCACGTTGACAGGGAAGATCAGCCATCACAAGGTCCTTACTGGCTTCCCTCTCTCTGGCTTCCCTTCTGGCTGTGTGGTCACCCCCTTTCACAAGTGCCCCACAGCATGAAGTAGGTGATGCATCCAGAAGGCTGTCTGGACTTCTGCCCTTCAAAACTGTGAACTAAAGAAGTTTCTTTTCTTGGTTAGTTACCCAACCTCAGGTACTTCATGACAGCAATGGAAAACGGAGTGGACCGAAGCTTCAGTCCATCTGTGGTCTCAATTCCTCTTTGTCTTTTAATCTAATGTAGTCATGGTCTAGGGGTTTGCATGTGGGCATCCTTGGAGTAGGAGGTGTGCCACTCCATCTAGATAACTCCTTCCTTGACCCGGGACAGGAGACTCTGATCACTGTTCATCAGAAGAACTGGTTAAGATAATTACTGGTAGCTCTGGGTGTTGTCTTTCTTTCCTTGTTCCTTCAAGGTTGAACTGTTACAGGGTCCCAATACTCTTTCTGTCAGTGTGGAATCATGGCTCCGTGACAACCAACTTCAAGGAGGAGAATGCAAATCATCCCATGATTGATTCATATCTAGGTGATCACGAGTCATGGATCATCTCTGTTTGGGGGAGGAGAAGAGTTGGGAAGGTATTGTTTTGCATGCAATAAAAGCATGCCTGACTGTTAGCCCACCAAAAGGCCGCACTGTGATCTTGCTGTGCCCATCCCCACACACTGGTTCATTTATTTCAGGTAGTGTGATCTCTAAACCTCAGTACCACAGCTAGCGGTGATTAAACCTGAGCCTAGCTAATCGGCATCATATCTTCCTGGCCAGAGGGACTTGTTCAGGAAAGGATGTGTGATCTGTCAGAAGCAATGAGATTAAATATTTGAATATTCATAAAGTGTCAGGCTTGGTGGCAAACACCTTTAATCCCAGTACTTTGCAGGAAGAGGCAGGCCGATTTCTGTGAGTTGGAGGCCAGCTTGGTCTACAAAGCCAGTCCAGGACAGCCAGAGCTGTTACACAGAGAAACCCTGTCTTGGGGGAAAAAAGAGTGGCTACTCATAAAGACTATTGAGAAAGACTCTTTCTTCTTGTCAAATAACCATGATGACCTTGAATTTTGGGTCTCCTGTATCCATCTCCCAAGTGCTGTGATTACAGGTATTCACCACCACACTCAGACATGTAGGCAAATGTTTGCCACTCTATGGCAATGGGATCATTGGTCACAAATAATGTCCTGAAAGCAATGTGAAGTGTGTAGAGACCTTTTATACGCCCCCTAATTTAATCATCACCCAAAGTGCAGGAAATAAGGAATCTTAGCTCTGTTTTATAGGTAAGAAACACTGAACCTGGGAGAGGCAATGCAATTGGTTCGTGGTCACATGCTCACTAACGCTCTGGCTAGAACTTATGTTTTCTCACCCCTCTTGAGTTGCCTTCTGGGAAGACAGAATCAGAACAAGCTCTGGGAAGAAATGGAATGCCCGCATGAAGACTGCTCTAATGGAAGAAGGTGGAAGGGCATGTTAGCAGAAGGAATAATGTAAGCAGAAACCAAGAGGTGGGAATGGAGGTTCGGCCTGCTGAACAACACCATGTGTGGACACACTTATGGGTGGACAGGTATTATGTGCCATGTGGAATAATTTGTACTGAAAAAAAAAAAAAGCCCCTGCTGCTAAGAATGGATTTCATAGGTAACCATGAGTACTTAAGTCCTTGAACTCTGAGAAAATAAAGTCTTTGAATGAGGCTGCAGGCTCTGTCCTGCACACCCTAGTCACTCTGAGCAGTGATGTGCAATATGTTTGGCATCCTTGGATGATACCCTCTGTCTCAGGCCCAGAGAAGAGGTCTGTTAGCATCTTATCTTGAAGTTAGACATATGCATAGATGGGCTAAGGTCCCAGGCTTCCACGCGACTCTTCAGTTCCTACCATGTGTGACATGGGGCAATGTCCTCTACCTGTCTGAGCCTTAGAGTCCCATCTGGATGTTGGAGCTGAGGCTGAGTTTCAATAATGAAAGTAAAGCTTCCTCTTCCCTCCTTCCATCCTTCAATGGTTTCTTCCACTGGAGTGGACATATCAGAAGGCTGATTTACTCTGTGGCCCTTTGGACCTATATTTCTGCTGCCTGGCACCTTCAAGCCTATGGCCTGAGCCCTGTCTCTGAAGAAAGTAGTCCAACTTTTGACTTCTGGGATATTGTGACTTACTGAAAGTGTAAGTCATTCCTTGTTCGTGTGTCTCCCTTTTCTCTGCTCACTTCTCATGGAGCAAGCATGTGTCTGTTGTGGTCACCATGCTGCTTGGTGCCTGGTGCATGCAAGATGCTCTTTAAACATTGCTGAAAGACAGAATGAGTGGTCCCTGAGTCACCTCCTTAAGTGGACAGGTGGCAGGCAGCTCCTGGCACGATGTGTGAGGGCCCAGCCTCTGAGTGCCTTTGGGAGGCCTCCCCTGAGTATGTGTAAGGGTGGTGGGCCAGAAGGAGCTCTTCTGTGGTTCTTTTGAGACAGCCAGGCCTGTCCCCATGGCACAGCAGAAGAGCTCAGGTTTGTGCAGGACCAGCCTGCAGTAAGGACCAGCCTGCAGTAAGGACCAGCCTGC
>CAJQZJ010001826.1:23281251-23297178 GCA_907164525.1 Lophiomys imhausi | reverse complement strand
AGCCTGCAGTAAGGACCAGCCTGCAGTAAGGACCAGCCTGCAGTAAGCGCCAAGATCCGTGGCCAAGGCCCATTCACGGCTCATTTCAAGCTCTATGAATCCACGTATTGCTTTTCATCCAAGTGTTTTATTTATTTCAACCAGGATTTCTGTTTGCACTAGAGCTTTCTGACCTTCAAAATGATACTGGCCTAGAGAAGAAAAGGGAAAAGTCATTCTTGAAGTGTTTCCCAAAGCCAGTTACAACCCAGAACTGTGCTGGGGTGCCAGCTCACTCCATTGTTCTCAGACATCGGTTTAAAGGCCAACCCCCCTCCCCCCCCCAGCAAGCTGTGAACCTCTAAGCAAACGTGTCAACTTCTGGACAATCTGGTCATTCCCCGATCCTGGCTGGATATTAGCCAAGGGCTGGATATCAGCCAGCCCAGCAAGTTACTCAACTCTCTCCCTGGAGGGGGCTTGTTGGATGGGAGGGATTTTCCAGCGTGACTTGGATGAACCTAGAGCTGTTTTCCCACTGGGCAGCCCCAGCCTGAGAGGCACCAATATACTCAGCTGAGGAGTAGTGGGACAGAACAGGGATGTGGGTCATTCAATCTATTGATGACTAACTGGGTCTAGTGGCCCTTAGGCGTCTAGGCCTGTGTACAACCAGGAGAACCCTCTGAAAATCTAGCAGCTGGGTTACAGGGGTTTGGACTGGTTTCCAGGGAAACCCAAGGCTCCCTCTGCTCAAGCAGGCTGAGAAGAGGCCGGAGGTATAGTGGGAGACCCTGTCCCTTGGAGCTGAAGGGTGCAGGGTGGGGGAGGAAGAGGCCCCATGGGAAGAGGGCAGGAAGGGGATTTGGCACCGGCCTCTACTGCCTGGTCTCAATTTACTTGTGAGGAGCCCCCTAATAGCCGGGTGAGAGCCGTGCGCGCTTTCCTGAGAGCCTGCTAAGTGTTTATGGAATGATTTGTGAGGAGAAGTTTCTTTGGAAGCAGCTTGGGGAAGGTATGTTATTAAGAGCTCTTTCTCCAAGTTCCCCTTGGCCCGCTTCCCTCTGGCCCCTGGGGTGTGGGCAGCCTATGGTCACAGCAGCTGTTTGCTATTTTGTAGGCCATGGAGCTCTGATCATATTGGAGCTGAGGGAAGACAGGGAAGTAGGGTGATTTCCTCCTCCCCAAGGGGGCATAATGCAGCCAAGAGCTCCAAAGCCTGAGTCGGGAGCATCCCCTGAGGGAACAAAGGGCCCACCATGGGCCTAGAAGGAAGGCGGCAGAGGGCATAAAGAGTATGTTGGGGATGATTAGCCATTCATATGAAAGCCAATGCTGAGTGATGATGGTGAGAGCCAGTGGCAGGCTTACCTTCTCTGCCAGACTATAAGCCCTGAGTCACTTCTGCACTTACCTTTAGTTGTCCCAGCTTTACCTGACACAGAGGGCCGGCCCAGAGTATGCTTGGGGACCCACTTTACTAAGCCATCTTAGCCTCCCTGGGTCAGGTCACTCCAGCTATCAGGGGTACAGCAAGAGCTCTGGGTCAGCCTGGAAAGTTCAATGAACTATGAGTTTTGGTCTGGAAAGCCCAGGGCCATCTGTGAATCATTCTATCCATGGAAATCTTCCGATCATAGGTGAGACAGAAGTCTCTCCATACTCAGAAGCTGGCTACGGGGAGAGACCTCACCTGGGCATGTGTGGCCACCAAGATCTTTTATCCTAATGTCTGAGTACAACAACTCTGTGAGATGAGGCTTTTACACTTCCCAACATTTTATAACTGAGAAAAATAAAGCCTAGAGATTGATAGCACGCTCCTGAGGTTATACAGCATATGCCCATTCAGGTAGTAATCAAGTCCAGATGTTCAAGACCAACACTGGGGCTCTTAATCTTTACACTGGCCAAAGATACCTCCTTCATCATCACACTTCTCACTCTGACATGCTCTGTGATGTCTGCTTGAGTATATGAGTCCCATTTATCTGAGAGCTTCCTGAGGACCAGAATCAGACTGACACCACCATGAGTCCTGAGGTGCCAGTAGCTGGCCTGGAATAGAGGAGATGGATGGACGGGTAGATGTGTGGATGGATGGATGTTGAGTAAATGGATGAAAAGATGGGTGATAGATGAATGGGTGGATGGATCAATGGACTGATAGATGAATGGTGGGTTGGTAGTACCTCTGGATAGTAAATGAATGGGTAGGAGGTAGTGGATGGATGGAGGATGTATGAATGAATGGAGGATGTATGAATGAACGGAGGGTATGAATGATGGACGTATGGATGAGTAGAAGAATGATGGAGGGAGGGACAGTGAATGGATGGACATATGGGGAATAAGTAGATGGTGGACAGATGAACTGATGATGGTGGGTGGATCTTGAGTGGATTGATAGCTAAACTTACGACAGACTTGGAAGGAAGACATGAACAAGTTAACAAAGCCCCCAACATGGTAAGGTCTTAGACACCGGCTGCTGGGGTAAAGGGATACACATTTAGATCTTAACAGGTGCCAAGAACTAAACTGAAGAACTGTTATGGAGATAATTGTTTTATTGGAAATTTGTGGGAGTGAGCTTTGGGAATCACAATGAGCAGGAGTCTTCACTGGCATTTTGTGAACAGGGATATTTGATAGTCTTTTAGGATGTACTGATGATTGAAAGGTATTACCTATGGCTGAAACCTAACTCTTTTACAAATAAGAATATCCCCCTTCCCCCAGGATTTTAATATACCCTAATGTTTCCAGGAGTACAGTCACCTTTTAACCTGGGGAAGATTCTCCTGTGTTTATTTTTGAGACTGGTTTGCCATTTCACAATAGTTATGGCATGGACAGAGGAGCTTCCGCTGTGTGCATCTGGCCCCAGCCTGTGTGTATAGAAATAGAAACTGCCACCACAGTGAGCCTACATATACATCCATCAGCTCCGTCTTCTAGGGCTGCCAGTGCAGCGTGAAGATGGTGAACTGTGCGTTCGTGTCAGCAGTTCCTTTCCGTTTATTTCATCTCACTTTTACCCTGTGAGTGTTGTGCTGGAGCCAAGTCACATGAGTGAACGCAGAGTGCGCGATTGCCTGCCTGTCTTCCTAACTCTGCTCCCTGTTGTTAGATCGGGAGGTTGAAATCAGTCAGGAAGGAAGTATTTACACCATGGAAATTGGCGAATGATATAAATCAAGTTTCCCTTTTCCTTCAGGGAGGTGACTGTTAAATATTTACTAGCTCACTGGCTGCCCTGGCTTTTGTCACCGTGAGTGGAAGCAGGCAATGTTATCATCAGCTTCGATCATCTCTGTGTAATGGGAGGGCATGGGGCCTGCAGGCTGGTGCAGGTTGAAGGAAATAAGCTGGTGAGGGAGCTGGGATACACTGCTTATGGCAGGTGACAGGAAGGCTCCAAGAAAAGCCAGGAAGTTTTGAATCCACAAGAGCTGGGGAAAGAGTCAAACAGCTACAGAAGGTGGTCCCTGCTCCAGAAGAATTTAGCAATTAGCAATTTGCACAACACGCAGACACTGGGGTCCCACAGGGCTGCTATGTTTCTAGGCTATTTTGTTCTTTGGGGGCTTTGACTGATAAACAGAGAAAGAGGCCATGTGGCTTTGACAGTGACCAGCTTCGGCTTGTTTCCCCTTGTGTCAAGTCCCTTTTGATGCCATCCCTGAGCCTCTGCATCCTGCGAGCTCCAGTCAGTGGCACAGCTGTAGCTTCGGATTGCTTGCTGTGTGCTGGGCCTACTGTGTGCTGGGCCTACTGTGTGCTGAGTGCTTCTTATCAGGAGTACTTCCTCGTAGCTGGCCTCAAAACTCAACGATCTTCCTTTCCCATATTAACTGTTGCTGGGATTACATGGCCTTTACCACTCTGCTCAGCCTGAGGTCATCCTATTTCTGTCTCTTTTCAGACACTGCAAGGTCCCCAAGAAGATATGACTTGCCCAAGGTCACCTAGCCAACAGGTAGTGAAGCCAAGGCCCACAGCCAGGCCGTCTGACTCCAACGCCAGCTCTTAACCCTACTCTCAGAGTCAAGATGATATCTATTGAGCCCTCCTCTGAGGAGTCTTAATGTGTAGGTCAGAGCTGGAAAGGGCTGGATAAATGATCTTTAATCCTTGATTCTCTGCAGTTCATCAGACCAGCCCTCCCGCATCAGTACCACTAGTCCAGAGAAGAGAAGCAGATGCCCCCTTTTTCTAAGGAACCTTGTTTTGGCTAGCCTGTATATCATTGTAGGTAGGGTCAGGCTAAATAATGGTGATTTCAATGCCATCACTGAGAGCCAATTCTATTGCTATGGCTTTGAAATACAAACAGAAGAAGAATCTATTAGTCACCGAGGAGTGTAATAAGCCTGTTGAGTAATCAGCCTGCCGGCTTTGGTACTTACGAACCCCAAGTATGATAGATGAAATACCACAGACTCTTGGGCTCTTACCGGTGGGTGTAGGACTGTGTGGTAGGGAGGTCACAGGCCTCATTCTGGAAACCATGTTCTCCAGCCATACACCGAGGAGTCTCATCTATTTCCTATCCCAGAGACAGGAAAACTGAGGCTAGAGAGGAGAAAAGGTTTATCCATGTCAGCCAGGAGGTTTGGGGAGAGGATGGAGCTCAGGTTGGAAATGAGTGTTTGAGGATAGCAGTACTTACAAGCTCATGTGCTGGCTGGCATCCCACACAGTGTCTCTGGTTTTCTCTCGTTTGCTTTCCTCCTCCCTCTGACATTTTCCAGCCAGTCCTACCCACTTCCCTCCCCTCTCAGATAAGGTTGCCAAAGTTTCTAGAGAGGCTTGGGGACAGGGTGTGGCTTCCGGAATATCCAGCATTGGGGACCAGGATTTGTGTCCTGTCTTCCTTAAACCCAGGCTGTTCACTTACAGCTGTTGGGTGGATCTAGATATCATCTGGGACTTCCCAAAAGGGCAGAGGCCACAAAGATTTCTCTAAAACCCAATCAGAAAGGGTCTCTCCTCCTCAGCAGGGCTTTGAATTCTGAGCACTCAAAATCCTAAATACTAAAAACTGGTGTGAACCAGTCCTCTCCCTAGAGCTGTGGCTTCAGTCCTCAGTTTTCCTCTTCTGTAAAATGGGCACAGGAATGTTCCTCCATGAAGTTGCACAGCCATCGAGGTTAGCACTTCTAGTTGACACTTCTGTGCATATGATGTCAGAGCGCTGCCCTGAGTCACTGCATGCATGCACTCCCTTGACTCTAACTACAAGCTTAAGGCTAGACTTCCTAGTTCCAAGTTCAGTGTTAAGGCAACCAAGGCTCAGAAAGTCACAAGGACCTGCCCAAGTCTCACAACAGACCCAGTATCCCTACCCAGGAGGCAACAGGGCTCTTTCAGTAGGCACTTTTTAGGCAGGAGAGTAGACAAGAATTTGTTCTTATTTATTTTTTGTTTTTTGAGACAAGGTTTCTCTGTGTAGCCCTGGCTGTCCTGGACTCACTTTGTAGACTAGGCTGGCCTCGAACTCACAGAGATCCACCTGCCTCTGCCTCCCGAGTGCTGGGATTAAAGGCATGTGCCACTGCCACCACTAGGCTGAGACAATAATTTAAATCTAGCTGTGATGTTAATGTCTGTTGTTAAGTTAATAGGATGTAGAATCAACTACAGCAGTGTGGCTTTAAACCTTCCTAATCCTGCAACTCTTTTTTTTTTTTTTTTAAGATTTATTTATTATGTATACAGTGTTCTGTCTGCAGGTACATCTGCAGGCCAGAAGAGGGCACCAGATTTCATTATGGATGGTTGTGAGCCACCATGTGGTTGCTGGGAATTGAACTCATGACCTCTGGAAGAGCAGCCAGTGCTCTTAACCGCTGAGCCATCTCTCCAGCCCAATCCTGCAACTCTTTAATGCAGTTCCTCATGTGTGGTGATCCCCCAACCATAAAATAATTTTATTGCTACCTCATAATTGTAATTTTGCTACTGTTATGAATCATAATGCAAATGTCTGTGTTTTCCAATGGTCTTCAGTGACCCTTGTGAAAGGGTCATTCAACCCCCAAAGGGGCCATGACCCACAGGTTGAGGACCTCTAGGCATGTCTATGAGGGAGTTTCTAAACTGGGTTAACAGGTTTGGAGACCCACTCTGGATCCAGGTGGCACCATTCTGCAGACTAGGGGTCTGGACTGAGGGAAAGGAGGAAAGCTGAGCTTGGGAGTCCATCTCTCTCTCTGCTTCCTGCCTATAGCCAAAACGCCATCAGCTGCCTCATGCTCCCGCCTCCATGCCTTCTGTACCCTCAAACTGTGATCCAGAATATACAGCCTTCCTTCCTTAGGTCATCGAGTATTTCTTCCACAGCAGTAAGGAAAGTAGCCAATACACTTCCTGGAGAGAGGGGTTGACTCTTAGAGCAGGAGACAGCGCACCAGCTGCAAGATGAAGTTCTGGCCAACCTCTCTGAGTCCTTCATGATGTCACTAGACCTGGGATACATGGTGTACCTGGATGATGGGAAGCAGTGGCTTCTGAGAATCCAGCTGGCATCTTCACACGGTTGTGTGTTGATCCTCTGTGTAGTCTAATCAGAGTGTCATAAGGGATCCTTAGCCTCCTTTCCAGTTCAGGTTTAGGGCCAGAGACAAGCGATGGGCTCACAGGTACCCAGCACTACTAGTTGGAGCCTGGGCCTTCTTTTCACTGTCCCCAGCGCCAGTTCATACTTGCTGTAGGGCATTACAGGAGACACCCCACATCTCTGGGTCTTGGTCTTGGAGTGAGGAAAGGCCCTCCTGCCCTTGTTAAGGTATTAGAAGAGCTCAGTGAGATCATAGGTGTGGAGGAGCTTTGAGGTTCTGCCCATGACTGACACTTAGCTACTATGGGATTCCAGGGGGCCCAGTGAATGTTTAGCTTGTAAATATCACCTTCTCTGGCTCACCCTACTGCCTCAAATTCTGTTAGAGCTGCTTCCCTTGGGTCCCCAAGAATAGCAGCCTACTTAGGGCAGAACTGGCCATTATCCTCAGACAAAAGCATTTGCAAACCAAGACCACACGTGTCCCAGGATATCTATGGATGTGGCCCATTTGTAGATGACAGGTCATTTCAGGACATGGAGAGCTCTCCTAGGGCTTCCCCATTGTCATGGATGGGTCAAGTTCATTTGGTAGTTTCCAGCAAGACAGATGGCCCAGCAAAGCAGGACACCCCCTTCTTGGCAAAGTCCTTGCTGCAATGCTCAGCCTCGTCTTACAAGTAGATACACCATATTCTTCAGGGACACAAGTAAGGGTGTAAAAGTTCCATGGCTGTGACTATTTGTGCCCAGCAGGTCTAGTGATCCAGGTCTGGAAAGCAAAGAGGTAGCCTCTGGGAGACCATGCTTTTTTTTTTTTTTTTTTTTTTGGTTTTTCAAGACAGGGTTTCTCTGTGTAACAGCTCTGGCTGTCCTGGACTCACTTTGTAGACCAGGCTGGCCTCAAACTCACAGTGATCCGCCTGCCTCTGCTTCCTAAGTGCTGGGATTAAAGACGTGCGCCACCACACCCGGCTTGAGACCATACTTTGTGGAATCTGGGAACAGAAGACATTAGGGGAAGCTGTCCAGAGTGGGTGTGGCCAGTACAGATCTCAGAAGATATTTCGAGTCAGTGCAGAACAGAGTGGAGTCTGAAGAAAGACAGGAGTAGCATTGTCAACACATGCAGTTCTTTCCACAACAGGATAACAGTTTATTCTAGAGCTAAATATGAGTGACCATGGCCTGGGAACCAAGATTCAGGTTTCTCCAAATACCACATTCCATCATGGAAGGCCTTGTCCTGGGCCATCTGCCTTACTGGAAACAACTAAATGAACTTGACTCATCCATGACAATGGGGAAGCTCTAAGATATTTATTATAAGATATCTAATATTTATATAATATTATATATTATTTGTTACAGAATGAAAATAATAAATCACAGTGTTTAGCAAATACATTGGTGGAAGCCACAGATAGGCCGGCTACAACACAATAGGAAGTCTTGCTGTAGGTTTCAAATACTATTTAATGACATTTTGAGTTCTTGGATTGGCAAGACCTAGTGGTCTGCTAAGAATACATCATACAGTCTTGATAGTCATAAAGATGTTAGGTCAGATGCTGGGGTGATCAATGGGTGGCTTTCAAAGGAACTAAAAATAGCCCAAGATATCTTGGATCCTCTCCACAATCTCAAAGTTTAGTTATTTGGCCCTGTAAAAATCTTAACATGGGTGCATTTCTCTCCCCTTTCCCTCTGGGAACTTCAGTTCACAGTAGGATGACTGGTGTATTACTCTAGGATTTTAATTTACAGAAATGACTGAGTGTTTGGGATGCAATTGTCTCTGGTGCTAAGGGTGAGGTCATCACCAACAGTGAGATCTTGGGTTGCGGTAATGTTGCTGGAGACGATGTCATCTCAGGGTGAGGCCTGGGTCAAGGCAGTTCTATCTGGGAAATGTGCTGGAGGTGCCCTTCCCCGTGGATGCTCTCTCAGATCACTGTGGCTTCCTTGTGTTTGGATAAACATCCATTACATGGAGAGTTTGGACCTATGGATTGTACAGCACCCAGACCCTTTGTCACAAGACTGAAGTCACCAGAGGGGTTACAGCTACAACTGACAGGGGGTTTGCATCTAAATAGGCTCCCTACCAGATGAGCGTCTTGCCTGGTTCACGGGACAATCCATGGCTAACAGGTTCTGGAGTGGGGACCCTCTGTCTGGCCTCCCGCTCTTATTAGATGGAGATAAAATGGAAAACCTGTAAGGGTGAAGCACTTGGGGTGAGAGCCACACTAACTTTAGAGTTTATTTTCTGGTGGCATATTAGTTGCTTCTCTCATCTCTGTGAACCTGACAGGAGGAGCTTAAGGGAGAAAGAGTTTACCTCAGCTCACAGTTTTGAGAGGGGATAATCCATCATGGCACTGGCGAAATTCATTGCAGCTGGAGCATGTAGCTGGGCCTTTGTTACATCTCAGGGGATGAGGAGGCATAGAATCCTAGCTGGAAGCAGAGGCAGTCTTATAGCTTGCGATCCCTCCCTATGGTCTGAGGGCTGCCAGGTAAGCCCCATGTCTACTCTTCCCAAATAGTATCACCAGTGAGAGGTCAAGTGTTCAAACCCATGAGCCCACGGGGACATTTCATCCCTAAACTATAACAGATGGAAATATTAAAAAGAATTTGGGGGAGCTGGAGAGATAGCTTAGCAGTTAGCAACAGCATGTGCTGGTCCTGCAGCAGGACCCATGCAGGACCCATGCTCAATTTCTAGCACCTGGGTCAGGCAACTCAAAATTGCCAGTAACTCCTGCTCCACGGGGATCCGAAGCTTATGGCTTCCTGGAGTACCTGCATTCATGTCCATATACTCCCCATCCCAGACACATTTGCATATGCATAATCAAAAATAACTAAAATAAATCTTGTTTGTTTGTTTTTTGTTGTTTTCAAGACAGGGTTTCTCTGTATAGCCCTGGCTATCCTGGAACTCACTCTATAGACCAAGCTGGCCTCGAACTCAGAGATCTGTCATCATTACTAAAGGTGCATGCCTTTAATTCCAACACTTGGGAGACAGAGGCAAGTGGGCCAGCCTGGTCTACAGAGTGAGTTCCAGGAAAGCCAGGGCTACACAGAGAAATCCTGTCTCAAAAAAATCAAAATAAATAAATAATAGATCTTTTAACAACAAATGGAAGGAATTTGAGCTGGGGAGATGACTCATCTCGCAAAGTGCTTACATTGTAAACTTGGGGACCTGAGTTTGATCTCCAGAACCTACTAGGCTTGATAGCTTGTATTTGCAATGCCAGTGCTGGGGAAGCAGAGCCAGGCATATATATACACATACATATACATGTATGGCATCAATGTTGCAGAAAAGTCCCAGTGTTCTCAGTCTTGAAGGGAATTTAGGTAGTGGCCCAGCTGTTTGTTGCTGATTTGAGGATGGCATAATTTGGTAGCCAGGACATGCTAGCCTGACATGATTGGCTAACTGCTTGGCCAGTATCACTGCTCCACTAGAAATATCCTAGTTGAGAGAGGGAGAATGCAGCAGCAGCCACACTCCATCACATGCAGCAGCAAGCAGACATTTGCAGTCTGTGAGCTCCATTGTGACTCGCTTCATCCAAGGGCTCCCAGGAAGCCAAGGAGCTGAGAGAGAATGGTGCCCTCCAGTACCTTACGAGTACTTGGCTGGAGATTGAGGGCTGGGGAAGCCACTACTTGCATATAGAATATGCTAGAGAACCCAGCTCTGCTTCTATCCTGCCTTACAGAGGCTTTATTGGCCACTTGAGTGGTTTAGAGCACATTCGGCAGCTGGTTAAGAGAGTCTCAAACCCAGGTTCAGGGAGCCACTATTTCCATGTGTCCAGTAGGAAGCCAGGTGAGACCCTGAGGGGCAGCAGGTATCTAGGAAAGTGAGGACCACAGAAGTGAGGAGCTAAAGCAGGAGGAAGTCCAAGCTGCAGCCTGGCTCTCTTAATTCTGGAAACTGGTTTTGTCCAGCCCCTGGGAGGCCAGGGCTGACTAGCCTCAGGAAAGGGCTCTGCAGGCCATCGTGACTGTGCTTGGTGTCATTTCTGGCCCTGCTTTCCTCAATATCCAGGTGATCTTTGCACAAGGGCAGGGCACCTCCAATTTACCCCAAAAGATGGTTGAGGGAGACATACAGTCTCCTCCTCCTCCCCTGCCTCCATAGACCCCAGAGGCTGTTCTGCCCTGCGCAGATGAACTCACACTCTGATGTGGCTTGGCCACACTTAACTGAGCATTTTCCTCTGAACACAATGAAAATCAGGCAATGGGTTGCCCTTCACTGTTAGGAAAATCTACTATGGAAAAGCCGCCTTCACCACCTTGGCCCCATCTCAGCTGGATTTTCCTGTTCTTCGGAGCCGAAGCTCTTTGGAGAATTAGAATTCTGAGATTTCAGAACCATAGGATGATGGAAGCTTAAACTGACGCAACCCCAGATTCCCCCCAGTCATGGACTCCTGGGAAGCCACAACGACAATCTAAGACTTCATTATGTTAAAACCAGAGATTCCATACTCAGACCCTTCATGCAACTGTCAGGTTGCACTCAACAGTCCCACCTCCTATGGCATGCGTGAAGATCCTTGTCTGGGGTCAGAGAGCAAGCGAGGTGGGGAGGCTGTGGCCCTGCCCGCAAAAGAAGAAGCTCATGTTCTCAACAATGGTAGGAAGAATGGCACTATGCACAGACTGAGCCTGGTCCCAGCCTTGCAGCCTCCAACATCCCTGCCCGGATAACAACACCCCTAGCCTTCTCTATACAACAAGGACATGAGGGAGTCCCTCCACTGTCAGCCCACCTCCAGTCACTTCTTGAGAATGAAATGGCGTGGGAGAGGTCCTGAGCAACAGCAACACCTTGCTCTCTGGAAGGCTCTTGGGATCTGATGAGAGTCCAGGGTGGACAGCAGGAAACACAAGTGTCTGGGGTCAAAGTGGGTGTTGAGGATACTAACTCCCACCCAGCAGGGAAGGACAGAGTTGTGTTAAGCCTTTCTTGGTCATCCACCTCATGCCGGTAGAGGGCAGAGACTAGCATCTTTGGCCAAGTCCAATCTGTCCTGCTCCTGGGAATGACTGTTTCTCTGAGCCTTGAGGAATTTATCTAGGACTTAGTCCCCATCTATACAAGTTCTTTGAAGTTGGGGGAGGAGCTACTGACTTTTTAATCCACAGCAAACAGCCTGCAGAGAGAGGTATACAGTTCATTTCTTTACTGGATGAGACCACAACAGCCACATGGCCCATCTTAGCCACTTCACAGAATTGATGTCACAAGGTGAGGAACTGAACAGGATGTGTCAATACTCTAGCTCCTCTTCCTCCTTCACTCATTTCTCCCCCACAGAGTGACATTTGGTCTTCTCCAGTTGTGTTAAGCATTGAGGGAGAGGGGATTGAGGCTGGAGGCCTCCTTTCAGGGACATCAAAGGCCACCAAACCTCCTTCACCCTCTGTGGGAGGTCTGTGCCCTGCCCTGTCAGCATGTGGCAAAGTCAAGTTCCCTCCACAGGGGCCGGCATGCTGGGGGCAGAAGGGAGTGGAGGCTGGGATGGGATCAAATTGCCCTGAGTGGAAACAAATTCCAACCTCAAACCAAACCCAAATAGAAATTCCAGGAGGAATTGGGTGTCCCAAGCCGCCCCAGGCTACGCTGGGACAAGGAAGACAAGCAATGAACCCAGGACTCTGGGCTTCCTAGGGCTCTGTGGTTCCTAGGCCTATGAAAACCAACAAACCTGCTTCTCCCTGGGAGACCCAGGCACATGGAATTCTACCCATGAGCAAGCAGCCGGCCATAGCGGGGTGGGGAGCTCAGCCTCTGTTTACATCTGTCTGACAAACATCCACAGAACCCCACCCCCCACCCCCGAGGTGGCTAAGGAGACTAACCCAACACCATCGTGTCTCAGCGACAGGAAAGGTGTGGGCCACGTTAAGAAACGCCGGGCCGGCTCTTAGCATCTGATGTAGACCAGAGTCCGGCTCAGTTGGGGATCCCTGGCTGGCTTCCACGAGAAACAGCACCACAAGGTAAATGAGCCCTAGCACTCATGAAGGGGCTGAGAAGCACCTCGGCTTCATCTTTGACAGGGAGACTTGTGTGAAGGAGGAAAGAAATGAAGAGAGTCGCCAAATGTGGTTCTTTCTGTCAGTTGGGTCTTGGCACAGTCTCTCTCTTTGCTTTTATTGTCCCAGCAGTGGGGTGGATTGGGTCCCCTCTTGGTATATGATCAGGGAGGTGCAGCCAGGTGCTCAGAGCAATGAGCCAGGCGCGAATGGGGTGGGGAAGAAGGGTTCCCCCTGCTTTTCCAGGCAGCCTAGGCATCTGTCTGCCCCCTGCTTCTTTCCACTTCACCACAGAGCTGGGAACGCCAGCTCTGGGGAGATCTAGGGACTTCTGTGCCCTGTTGTGGTGGGGCTTTGGAATGTGTCTACTGCTTTTTCTAAATCCTGGTTTGTATTCCCTCCTTGTAGTATTTTCAACGTGTCTTTTATGCTCCTTTTGTCTTTTGTGAAAGTGTTTTCTATTAATAAGATCCATCTTTGATGTTCATTGGTAGGTAGATAACTCCGCGGGGTTGACAAAGTGTCTCAACCCCTTCCTGCAGGTCAGGCCTGGGAGCTAGAGCAATCGCCACCTGACTCCTGATTGGGCCAGGGTGGACATGTGACTGGAGCTGGACCAATCACATGCCCTACTGCTGAATTTGTGATTTGGGCTCTGGAGTCCCAGGTGGCTGCTGTTGAGGAGCTGGTTGGAAACTCACGCAACTTCTGCCCTCTGCCACCAGTCCAAGAAGCCAGCTGCTGATAGAAGCAGTTACAAGGCGCACCCGTGCCTGGCTGCCTCCATTCCTGGGTGCATTTCTAGCTCCCAAATGACAGAAGTTGCCCCCTCGCCCCCTCCCCCGCACTTTAGCATCTTCACGAACTGTGTCTTTAAAACAGGGAACTCTTTTGGCCAAGCTTGCTTTCAGAGTCTTAATAGTTATTTGTTTCAACTTAAAACTCGGAGTGTCGGGCTGGAGAGATGGCTCAGCGGTTAAGAGCACTGGCTGCTCTTCCAGAGGTCATGAGTTCAATTCCCAGCAACCACATGGTGGCTCACAACCATCCATAATGAAATCTGGTGCCCTCTTCTGGCCTGCAGATATATCTGCAGACAGAACACTGTATACATAATAAATAAATCTTAAAAAAAAAAAACAAAAACTCGGAGTGTCAGTAACTCCCACGGTCTCCTGTGTGTTCAATCGGCAGCCAGGCCATCTCCGACCCCAGTGAAACCTCCTCTTCTTGGTGTCCTTGTCCCTTCAGGGTCCTGTGCCACCTATGTGTGTAAACACACCATTATTTCTACTGTGTGCTCTTTGTTCAACCAGGTCAGTTCACTCTACTCTTGATAAAGATCACAAGAAAGCAAAAGACTGCCCAGAAAAAGCCTTTAAGGGCCAAATGTTGCAAAAGCTGGGGTTAGCGAGAAGAAACTTCCCACACCACTCCAAAACAGTGGAAACTGTCCGTTTTGTAGCCAGAAAGGTGGTAGAGCTATAGCCCTCCAATCACAGCCCTCACAATGGCACAGCTCCACCAATCACAAGCTTTGCACTGCACCAATCACAGGTTTTTTGTTGAGTCTCCTGTCCCTAGTGAGTGTGGCTGGAGGGTAAGCTGGACTCACTAGAGCTTACCAAGACTTGTCTTTCCTCCAGAGGCCTTTCCCAAAAGAGAGATGGCTCAGAGGTTAAGAGCACTGACTGTTCTTCCAGAGGACCTGGGTTCAAATCCCAGCACCCACATGGCAGCTCACAACTGTCTGTAACTCCTGTTCAGAAACAATCAGGAAACAATCTGACAGACACTCATGTAGTCAAAACACCAATGTACATTTAAAAAAGGGGGGGCATCTTCCACAGCAAGTGCACACTGCATACTGTCTGGAGCTGTTGCAACTGAAGCAGCAGTTGGGTTTCAGTAGCAGCAGTGGTCTTTCCAGCTGGAAAGTGGACCATGTAATGTTCAAACCAGGCCAGGCTGTCATGATGACAGTTCAGATAGTTCTCAGCGGCAGACATTGGGAAGATGTGTCAATGTCACTGAAGGGACTAAAAGCCTTGATTACAGTTTTGCTCATTCACAGGAACACACACACACACACACACACACACACACACACACACACGTGTTTACAATAGAGACTTACTATTGGAATTAACATTCTTAACAGTGCTTGACCTCTAACCAAATATCCTCAGGGAGCACTGGCTCCCTCTGATCTGCCTCATGTCATTCCTGGAGCTTCTGCTGCTCGCTCAAGCTCTCTGGCAGGCAGCCTTCTCTCCCCTGCCTCTTACTGAGTTGCACCCAGAGGGATGAGTATGACATCATTGATCGCTATGAGTTTTGAGATCACCCCTCCCTTCCATCCAGGCCTGCCCCAGATCCGGGCCTCATCTCTGTCATGGGCTGTGGCCTCAGCCATTCCTCTCCTCCTTTTCTGGTTACAGCTCTATGCTGCCAGTATTCTTGGGAGGTTACTATGTTCCCCCCAATTCTGTGGTTCCTCACACTTCTCCCAGCCCAAAGCAAGGACCTTCCTCATTGAGTGGGTCCTGAGACCCACAGACTCTAGGCTTATAGGTTGAATTACATACCACTCCCTACGACTTGTTGATTTTCTAATTCTGGGTACCTGCAAACATGTCCTCATTTGGAAATGCAGTTGTGTAGATAGATAGCTGGTGCAGGATGTGCTGGATCCAGGTGGGCCTTCACTCCAGTATGACTGAAATCCTTATAAGACGGAAAAGACACAAAGACACAAGAAATGATGCGGTGTGACAACAATGGCTGAGACTGGAGTTGTGCCAAGGCTTGCTGGCCACCACCAGAAACTGGAAAGAAGCAGAGAAATTGCTGGGGAGAGGACTCAGTCTGTAGAATGTTTGCCTTGAACGCGTAGGACCTGAATCCTACAGATCCCCAGAGTCCAAGTGAGAAAACACTGGGTGCTCTGGTGCCCACTTGCCAGGCCAGCACGGGGAGGTCTAGGCTAATGACAGAGACCATCTCAAATGTGGGCTGCACCTGAGAAACGCAACACTTCCTGCTTATGTCCTTAGCGGGAGCATGGCTAGGATAGCCTTCTGGTTTTTCAGACTTTTAGCTTCAAGAAATGTAACAGGGCCTGCAAGACGACTCAGTAAGCAAAGACACCAGCTGCCAAGCCTGATTCCCTGAGTTCTATCCCTGGTACCCACATGGTGGACACAGAGAACCAGTGACCACACACTGTGCTCTAACTTTCCTCCACACATACTTTATGGAATGTACACACACACACACACACACACACACACACACACACACAC
>CAJQZJ010001826.1:23268275-23280787 GCA_907164525.1 Lophiomys imhausi | reverse complement strand
AACTGCAGGAGAAGAGCTTTTGTGAGTTGCGTCATTTCTTGCTGGTCGAGAGGGACGCGACATATAAGAACAAGTTTCCATTTGTTTTAAGCCCCGCCCCCTCGCCTGTTGTTATAAAAGCCTTAGGAAAGTAGCGCAAGCCCCACAGCTGCTCACGGACTGGACCTGCTTCCCCCCCATCCCTGAGTGTCCTTTGTAGTGGGGAAATCAGCTCACAGCCCTCCTCAGCTCATACTTGTCCAATGGCTGTCTGTCTCTGCCATCCATGAAACTTCCTTCACAGCTGACCCCACAAATTCCTCTGGCTTCCTCTCTGAATTAGTTGCTCTTTGTGTCACTGTGACCAAATACCTGAGAGAACAACTTAGATTTGGTTTGATTCAGTTTTTGAGGTTTCAGGCCACTGTGGTCAGGGAAGCAAGGCAGATCAGTTCAGTTCACAGCATGGTGGCCAAGGACCAGAGAAAGGAATAATGCCATTGAGCCACCCAATTTCTAGTTCTTCTTCTTCTTCTACATCAACATCATCATCATCATCATCTTATTATTATTATTATTTTGATTTCTTGAGACATGGTCTGTATGTATAGCCCTGGCTTTCCTGGAATTCACTTTGTAGACCAGGCTGGCCTCAAACTCAGATCCACCTGCCTCTGCCTCCCAAGTGCTGGGATTAAAGGCGTGCGCCACTGCTGCCACCACTACCACTTGGCCCAATTTCTAGGTAAGAAAATTTTTTGTTTAATTACACTTTATTTGTGTGTGTGCATGGGTGCTGTGATGCATATAGAGAGGCCAGAAGACAACTTCAGGAGTTGGTTTTCTCCTTCTACTATGTGGGTCCCAGGGATAAAACTTAGGTTACCAGGCTTGGTAGTAAATGTCTTTATCCTCCCAATTTATTTTATATTTTTTGTCTATCCTTTATTCTATCTGGGTCCCCTGACCATGGGATGATGCCATCCACATTCAGGGAGGGTCTTCCCCCACCAGTTCAAACTCTCTGGAAATACTTCACAGGCACACCCAGAATCAAACCTCACTAATCCCAGGTGATTCTTTTTATTATTATTAAAAACTTTTTATTTGATGTATATTTTGCCTGTATGTATTTCCGTGCACCACTTGAGTGTCAGATCCCCTGGAACTGGGGTTACAAATGGTTGTGAGCCACTATGTGGGTGCTAGGAATCAAATCCAAGTCCTTTGGAAAAGCAGCCAGCGCTTTTTAACTGCTGAGCCTTAAAATGATCTGGGATGATCATGTCTTCTTGAAATAATAGCAAACCTTTTTTTTTTTTTTTTTTTTTTTTTTTAGGTGTTCTGTAGGCCAGGCACTGAGCTTTCTACACACCATTCATATCTCACCTCTACGAAGAAGGTATTTTTTATGTTTCCAATATGAATTGTCCCCTCATCGGTATTGCAGATTGAACTTTATGAAGCTTAAAGGCTTGGTCCTCAACTGGTGGGGCTGTTTATAGGTTCCATAAACTTTAGGAGGTGAATCCTAGCTTAAAGAGATGGGTTGCAGGGGTGGGGGTGGGTCATCTTTTGGGACTGTATCTTACCCAGGATATATATTCATTCTCCTTTGATCTTTCTCTCCTCCATGAAGTGAGAAGCCTTAGCCACATGCTCTGACCACCATGATGTTCTGTCTCACTATAGGGCCAGAAGCAGAGGAGCCAAAGACTATGAGCTGAAACCTCAGAAACCAGGAGCTGAAATACGTCTCCCCTGTCTTTAGTTGCTTCTACCAAAGAGATGAAAAACATGAACCACAGCAGCCTCATCCCCACCTTATGGGAAGGGAAACTGAGGCTGACAGGGTTCCAAGAGCTTTCCCCAGTTGTAGGTACACTCAGTAAGGACCAGAGGCTGTGCTCCACCACTGCCCCATGTTGTCACCCACTTTGTCTGCAGAGCCTCCACTTCTAGAACATCTGCTTCTCCAGGCCCTCAGCTGCCACATGTTTTGGGAGAATAAATTATGCTGTAACAGGAGGTGAAATCAAATGTGGGCCAAATAGTTTTCCACAGCAATTTCATGCAAAATAATTCCAAGGCATCCATCTCCTCGCTGTGTGGGGTTAGAACACATGCAGACAGAGGGATGGAGTAGCCAGAACCTAATTGGCCCTCACAAATAAATAAACAAAGCCCAGAGGACACCATGATCCACAGGCAGCTAGAGCATAAATCACCGCTTTTATGGGACCAGTAGCCTGTCAGAGACCAGACCCTCCACCTAGTCTGAAAGAGAATGCCAGTGAATATCCTTGTCATCTGAGACCATTCACAGATGGGTACTCCTGGGATCCCCTGCCAGGCTCTCACTTCACCTGGTAGCTCCCTGGGCTTTACCAAGAGCACAAACCATATTGACCCACACCCACCCTTTTCTCCTCATTCTTTCATTCCTTCTGCAAGTCACACGGGGTAAGCATTCAGTAAAACCTTGAATGACTACATTTGCTAGTTTCTCCCTCCTTCCATTTCTCGGTTTGTTTCTCATAAGAATATCTCCCTGCATCTGTGCTGCACCGGACACGCCTTCAAGATGCAAAGGGCTTGCCCAGGGCACCAAGTCAGCTGAGCTGGGTCCCATGGCAACCTGCAGTATACACAGCAGGGTGATGTTGAGGATTGAGAGACTGGACAGCAGGTCCCTCCTCTGTGGCAGACCTGACCCTTGGCCCCTGCCGAGACTCTTTCAGGGGAGGGTGATTCAAAATGCACATGTTTGGAGGAGATAGCACTGAAGGGCTGAATGTTGCCTATTCTCTGAGCAGAGTTCCTTTTGTGTTTCTTCTGTGTGCCTGTTCTAAAATCCCCTGGGCCTGCCAACTAGAAGTTCACTTTTACAAGCCCACTGTCACCTCTCTCCTAGGCCCCGCATTTGGCAACAAGTTTTACTGGGTGATAGCTGCTACTGACCTCATTTTCTTCTCCAATGATCATTTACCAGAGAAGACCGCTTGAACATGAGTTCAAGCCAATAGAAAGTCTTTATTAGCAGGTCAGCGACTACACTGGGTGTTCAGGGTCCCCATGTAGCACTGAACCTTTCTCAGGGTGACCTTTTAAGCATAAAAACCATGCTCTGGGTTGACATCCTTCAATTAACAAGAACAACTAGCTAGAAGCAGAACTACAGAAGCCAAAAGCAAGGTTAGTACATTTAGAGAGACTTCCCCAGAACTATGGGCTTTGATGGAGTAGGCCTTTGTTTTGGTTTTGACTGGCGGTGCTATCTGTGTGCTTTTACAGCCTGAATGGTATTTCCAAGTCAGCTGTGCTAAGATCTGGGGCCCTATTACAATTGTGATTGCTTTTAATCCATCCACTCAGTTAAAAATTATGTTAAAATACACAAAATTTACCATTAGTGACATCGGTAATATTACTCACCATTTTCTGGTTCTAGAGCATTTTATCACCCCCAGAAGGAAGTCCCCTTCCTATTTCACATGTAATAATCTCCATCTCCTTCTTGCTGTCCTCCAGCTCACAATCCTGTCTCTGCTCCCAAGTATGGGGATCACACACACATGCCACTGTGTCTACCTTAGCTTATTAGTAAAATTTCCTTTTAGATATACTTTCAAATTCAGAAATTTCTCATTGATTTTTCTTTTCTTAATTTCCCTTTTCTTCTGTTTTTATATACTCATTCGCTCGTTCATTCATTCATTCATTCGGTTAGGTGGGAGACAGAATCTCACTATCTCATCCAGGCTGGCCTCAAACACATGCTTTTCCCACCTCCTCCACTTCTTAAGTGCTGCTGGTATGATAAGCCTGTGTTACTATGCTGGGAATTCCCCCAGCATTTGTGTTTTGTTTAGTTTGGTTTTGGTTTTTGGAGTCAAGGTTTCACTATGTAGCTCTGGCTGTCCTGGAACTCTCTCTGTAGTCCAGGCTGGACTTGAACTCACAGAGATCCACCTGCCTCTGCCTCTGCCTCTCGAGGGCTGGAATTACAGGCCTGTGCCGCCATGTTCAGTTTATGTGGTGCTGAGAATCAAACCCTGGACTTCAAGCATGCTAGAAAAGCAATTTCCCTGTAAGCTACACCCCCAGCCCTCTCCTCAGCTTCTTAATGATCTAACAACATAGGTGAGGGAGCATGGAACATATCACCAGCAAGGACACTGAGGGCTATTTGCGTGTACCATGCATACACACAGACACAGCACATGTATGTACGCACGCACGCAGAGCCAGGCTCCACCCACCTAGTACTCATAGAGCCACTTGTCTCTGGTCTACCCACCCCCCCCCACGCCCATCCAGTTTCTGCAACTTTGAGGTGAAACCTGGCCTCCTCCTGTCCTTTGATGCTGGCCTCTTTCCTTGGTAGGTGTGAAGGAGCTGACGGTAGTGCTAGTTCAGAACTCACTCTCGCTCACCCAGTAAATTCAGGGTGCTGACTGACAGGCTAAGAAGGCTCCAGGGTCAGGAGTGGAAGGTGGCAGGGAGGATGCCAGAGGGTGTGTTGGTTTTGGCCCCGGGTTTGAAGGCACACCCTCAGCATCGGCTCACACCTCTAGGCCTCTGCACGCACCATTTCCTCTAGCTGGACACTTCCCCTAAAATTTCCCCAGGCGCTCCTATTTATCCCTCAAAGCCCCAATGGTGTCACCTCTGCCATGGGGCTGGCAGTGAGCCCCAGTATTGGCAGCAGTGGACTCTCCATTTGGGAGTACAAAGTGAGTCTGGCCTATGGCCCTGTGGTAGACCCCTGGCTAAGGGGTTCCTTCCCTGAAACCTTGCAGCCCCTGCCTCCCCATCAGAGCACCTTCCTCCCCATGTGGGATACATCTGATCCCACTACTGTCCTATTAACGCCTGAGACAAGTCTACAGAGTCCAGGTCAAGAAGTCAGGACAATTCCAAAACCAGCTTTTTAAAGAGATATTTTATATTCTGTGCCATTTTCCCATTTAGAGTTACAATCAATAGTTCTTGGTATATTGTGTCTTTTATTGGTTTTTAATTATGGTAAATTATCTACCACATAAAATTCAGCATTTAATCATGTTTTATATTTATTAGTACATGTTAATTATATGTAATGAAAGCTATTTATCATGGTTTTTTTAATAGGTTTTTTGAGACAGGGTTTCTCTATGTATCCATGGCTGTCTGGACTCACTTTGTAGACCAGGCTGGCCTCAAACTCACAGAGATCCACCTGCCTCTGCCTCCCGAGTGCTGGGATTTAAGGTGTGCGCCATTACGCCCAGCTATCATGTCATTTTTAACCTTGTTTTAGAGTTATTCCTTTTGTGTGTGTGTGTGTGTGTGTGTGTGTGTGTGTGTGTGTGTGTGTGCGCATATACAAGTGCCACTGTAGGGGGTTAGATAAATTAGATTTAGAAAATATATAGGGGTTTCTGATACTGTCTCTTAATTCGGGGCATGAAGAGCATTATCAGCATGTGGACTAAAAACAGGAAAAACAGGAAATACTCAATAGACTGAAAAACAAGGTTGAAGTCAGGAAAACAGGAAAGACTTAATGGACTTGAAGAAACAAAGTATCTGGCCTGACATTGTTTTCAGCTGCTAAGTGGGCGGAGCCCAAATTAAGCTGAAACAGAGTTCCTCCTATTTAAGGACAGTGCATAGAGCCCAGAAAGAGAAAAGGCCCCTGATGCTAGAGAGCTCCAAGAGTCCTGCTGAAAAAAGTGCTGGCCATCATTTGATGGCCAGATTTCCCTGAAGCAGAAAGAAGCTGGTGAGCAAAGAAAGCCTGAGCAAGACACCAAAAGGCCAAGGACTAAACCCTGTGGCTCAGCTTTTGCCTAGAGGGGTTTGATCTGTCCGAACAGTGGCCTAAAGGAAACTGTGCCTGGCTTTAAGGACTGAGGCAGAGCAGCTGAGTTCCTGATTCAAAAGAAGTAAGTTGGCCTGCAGACGGCTGGGGTCTCCCACAGAGAAGAAAGCATGAAGCCTTATTTAAGGTGAGACTGCAATAACCAACTTACCCTGACGAACCTGCATCTGAGAGATCCAGAAAAAGGACTGCTAAGTGTGTTAAAGAATCTACAACAAAGACTGTGTTCCTGACGACTGAGGACCTGCCCCAGAGACTGTATCATTCTAAAAGGTTATGAAAGTAGTTGTTATAATTATCAATAGGTTTAGTGGATAGGTTAAAGGGGTTGTAGGATTTTATAGGATTAATAGTTAAGAAATTGTTGGTGTTTGTTATAAGTGAATTTAGTAATAAATAAATAAGTGTTAAATAATAATTTAAAAGTTCGGTTACATGCCACAGTGTATTAGGGAACAATTTTCAGGAGCTGGTCCTCCCTTCTATCATGTGGGTTCCAGGGATGGAACTCAGGTTGTCAGACTTGGTGGCAAGTGCCCTCTATACACTGAGCCCCCATCTTATGAACAGAATTCAGTGCCAATAGCTGCATTTATGATATTGTGGAGTGATAGCTTGTCTTAGTCACTGTTCTTTTGCTGTGAAGAGACACCATGACCAAAACAAATCTTACAAAGGAAAGCATTGAATTAAGGGCCGGCTTACAGCTGTAGAGGGTAGTCCATTGTCATCATGGTGTGGAGATGGCAGCACACAGGCAGACATGGCGCTGCAGCAGTATCTGAGAACTTGGAAGACAGTGGTGCTGAGAGTGATGAAGTTATAACAGCCCAGCTCAGGAAGTTTCAGAGGGGAAGAATATTAGTAAGTGGCCTGCAGTCCATTCTTGTGATATTTTGGCAAAGACTGTGGCTGCCCTTGTCCTTAAAAAAAAAATTGCCTGAGGTGAAATGGAAGAGTTTTAACTTTATGGTGCCTCTTCACAGCAACAGAAAAATGACTAAGACGTAGTCCAAGACTCCAGTTTCAGGCAGACCTGCGCCAGTCCTGTTCTTCCACTCAACAGCAGGGTGTGTGTTCCTCCCTTGGAGGTCCCACTTGTCCATCTGGAAATTGGGTGCTTCCAACAGCCACTTTGAAGACTCAATGAGAGAGGGGACAGGCAGGCACTGAGGACTGTGAGACCCATGTGTACCCCGACTGTGTACTTTGATTATCCCTGTGCTCTGTGTGTGGCCTTGGGCAAGTCCTCGGCCCTCTATAGCCTCAGTCTCTAGCTTTGACAAGACACTTTGGATGAAACGATCCTAAGGGCCTAGGAGCTTCACCATTTGGCATTTACTGGTCTGTCCCATCATAAATGTTTCACAACATATACTGGGGGGGGTTGTGTTCCTACTGTTGAGAACTTATCTCCTATCACAGTAGCCATAGCAACCATAATTAACCATGTGTCATGACTACAAGTGACTGACTAGCCCTGAGAGCTGAGGTGTCTGTGGGCTTTAAGCTTGGTGGGTCTTAGGTAGGTGGTGAACAGTCACAAGGGACCGAGTTAGGACAGGTGGTGGGTGCTAACAAACTAAGCCAAGGATCTTGGACCTCACAGGGCAAAGTAGACCATCATTCTCCGGGACTAAACCAGACTGGGCACCTCTGTGGAGAGCCAGAGGATAGTGCTGAAGGGGAATGGCTTTGGAGAGGGGCTTGGTGACTGGGAGATGGCTGGAGACCTTCCATGCCACCAGCTTGAATAATCCCTCATGAGTTCCAGCCTGAGCTATAGTGAGGGACCCTGCCTTGAAAAGAAAATGGGGGTAGGTAGCTGGTAAATAGCTCATCAGATAAAGGCTTGTTGCCAAGCCTGACGACCATGAGAGACTCACATGGCAGAAACAGAGAATGGACTCTAAAAGGTTGTCTTCTGACCACCACAAGCCCAACACAAAATTAAAAGTAAAAGTAAAAATAAATAAAAGCTTTGGGAAATTGACTATCATAGACAATTCGAAATATTTTATCCTGTACAATTTCAGTGATCACGTCCAGTGATCAAGTCACCGAGATGGGAAATTGGATTAATCAGATGGCGTAGCACAGATGAGCCTAGTCTCTCAGTCAGGGGGTGCCTGCCCCATCCCTGCCACAAGCTCCCTCCCTGTGGCCGTTGTGAACCCAGTACTCTGCATCTCTGTGTGTGGCATGTGACTTGTGCCGTGGTTTGTGTGAAAATGTCCCCCATAGGATATGGCATTGGACTACTTGGCCCAGTTAGTGACATTGTTTGGGAAGGCTTAGGTGTGGCCTTGTCGGAGGAAGTACATCACTCGGAGCAGGCATTGAGAGTTTAAGGACTCTTGTCATTTCAAGTTCACTGGCGCCGGGTGTGGTGGCGCACACCTTTAATCCCAGCACTGGGGAGGCAGAGGCAGACGGATCTCTGTGAGTTCAAGGCCAGCCTAGTCTACAAAGTGAGTCTAGGACAGCCAGGGCTACAGAGAAACCCTGTCTCAAAAAAAAAAAAAAAAATCAAGTTCACTGGCTCTGTTTCCTGTTGGTGCTTTGAGCCGTGAACCCCCAGCTTTGGGTTTCCAGCTCCAGTTGCCACGCCTGCCTGCTATGGTGATGATGGACTCTTACCCCTGCAGAACAATCTTCCAAAATAAACCCTTCTATGAGTTGCCATGGTGACAGAGTTTTGTCACAGCAACAAAAAAGTAGTGCAGTGTCCTTGCATATTTGGATGTCTAGGCAGGTCCAGTCTATGCATGTCGCTGGACCTGCTTTGTGGGGTGGCTTCAACAAATGAATAGCTGTAAAAGTTCAGTTCAGGGCCTGCTGCTTGGAGAAGTCTCTAGGAATATTAGAAGCATCATAAAGGAGGAGAAGTGATGGCTAAGGTCTGAGACCCCAGTCAGCTGTCTGGCTCTTGATTGGTTCTTGCCTCTTCTATTAAAACACTAGGATGGTTAGCCCTGTGGGCCACCATTAACTCTACCCTGGTCAGCCCTGTTTCTTCCTCTCAGCACTCTCAGGCCCTCATCATCACTACCACAGGAGGGTGGGGGAGCAGACCCCTTGTGTTTATTTCTTCCTTCTTCCATTCAGCTCTTCTGTGTCTGTCCCAGAAAGACTTCCTGCTGGGCATTCCTGGCCCAGCAGCTCCTCCCTCTCTTTCTGCCCCCTGGGGACTTTTGCCTCACTTCCTTTTCCCCAGGAGACAAATCCAAATGGCTTCCTCTCTCTACTCTATATGCTGTTGCCCCTGCTCATCCTGAAATCCAAAAGACACGATCCCATCCTCCATTGCTTCAAATGCAGAAATCCTGTAAAGAAAGCTTTAAAATTAACCCCACCACCCTCCCTGACACAAAATTATATCTTGGAGATTTGATCTCTGAGAATTTTATAATTTGCAATTTTTATCTTTGCGAATTTTGACATTTAGGATTGCATCTTTGGAGAGGATAGTATCAGGCAGTCCAGCTGCCTTCCTGCCTGAGGCTTAGGTCCAGCTCTCCAGTCTCTCCATCTAGGGCCCTGGTGCCTAACCCACAGCTACTTTAAGACACTCCCCTTCTGGGTCCCTCCATACTCTTGGCTCAGCTAGTATCCCTCCTCACTCCACCCACAGCTGCATCTCCTCCTCCTAGTAGCCCCAGCAGCCAGACCAGCTCTCTGGTGCTCTACCCACCTAGCTTGGCTAGTGGGTGTGACTGGAAACCTGGGATGCTCAGACCCACAGTCAAGTCTCTCTTGGCCTTTGTGGGATGTACCACATCGTCCTGCAACCCCCAGAGGATGGGGTTAAACCCTCCATGCGAGAGAATGCCTGCCTCCTGAAGGGTTTGCTTCTCTCCAGATGCTCAGCTCTGCAGACTAGGAGGTAGAACCACAACATAGGATGGAGAGGGTGGCCCTCCTCCAGGGCAGGGAGCCTGGTGCACTTCCTTCTGCTTTCTGAGCCTCACAAACCCTCCAGAGTTGAAGACAAGAGTACAGGAGATACGTGCTACACCCCTTCTTCTGCCACATGGAGACTCTCCACCTTGGTTTCCTCAGTTTCCTACTCTGAACAGTGAGGGGAGCTGGCCATCTAGGGTTATCTAAGGGTTTCCATGGGTTTTGTTCTTTGTTTAGAATGTCACCTAAATTGGGAATACTAGCCTATCCCACTGAGACCAGATACAGACTGCCATCCAGAGTCTAGGACAAACTGGGAAGGAACAGCGCAGATTGCTTTCTGCCCTACACACACTGTAGTGTGTCCCCAACCTATTGCCCTGTAGCACCTGTGACCTGTGCACATTCCACTGGCTGGCTGTTGGGCAGGGCTCTGTTTTACCAATAAGAAGACCAAGTCCCACCGCACGAAGGAACCTGCCAGATTCATACACCCAACTGAAGCTAAGGTGGGACTCAAGGCATTTTACAGCTTCATGTCTGTGTCAGCCTGGTCCTGATGAGATAGATAGCCATGGGGTTCCAACCCTCTTGGATGTCATGGGGTGCTCTCAAGGCGGTAGTCTGTTCTGTCCACTGGGTGAGCAGCCCATGACTCCCAGATGTCTCCCTAACAGCCATGCCTGATGCCTGAATCTGACTGGTAGATCCCTCACATTTGGGTATAGTGTGTGCCCAGGGCCTTATGGCAACAAAAGCCAATTTCCCACACCCTGTGTATGCCCTTCCAAATCCCTCTCCTAAGCTCTTTAGGAATAGTTTTGGTCCTGGAAGAAGGAAGCCAGGGGTGGCAGGCCCAACCCCCTGGTGGGAACCTCTCCCCATCTGGGCCACCCTACCAGCGGATGTCTGATGATGCAGAAGATCACTGGTGCGAAGGCTGCCCATTTCCTCTAGCCTGGAGACAGGCTGAGCCACACAGCCCCATTGTTGGCTGCCCTTATCTGGGGAAGTTCTGCCTGCCACATCCGGAAGAGGCAGCTAGGCCCCCACAGCCGTGGCCTCACCTTTCTTTGCCTTTTGGAAGTTGAAGAGATCCACAGGGTTCAGATTACACAGGTTCCTCTCCCATGGAAGTCTGGGTTTAACCTGAAGTCCATGGAAACCATGGATAGTGGAGTAGAACAGGACCTGGGGCTTGTGTGGGCTTCAGAAGGGCCATCCATGGGAGGCATCAAAGAGAAACTGGAAGGGGTGAAGCTGGAGGAAGGGGGGTGGGAGGCAGCGGATGGCGGAAGCCTAGCCACACTTAAGAGTGGGGCTAGGACAAGGTAAAGCGAGGCAAGAGCCATCTTCCTTTGCATGTTCCAAGAGCACACATGGCTCCTGGGTCTTGTTTAGGACATAGCATCAGCCTATATGGACCCTCCAGATAGCCTGCGTCGGCCCTCTCCCAAGGGTTAGTTCCCTGTGCTTTGTCCCACACTTCACAAGAGCCTTGAACTCCCTGCTGCGTGACAGTAGGTATGTCTGCCCCACTAGACTGGCTGCCTTGATGGCATGTAGACATCCCATGACTATAGGCCTCCCCACCCTGCACTCACCACATGCTGCGATCTATGTGTGACCTCCTTAAGCTGACTGTATCCTGCCCACTGCCCAGATACATCCCCCCAGCTCAACCATCCCTCTTCCTTGCCCGTTTCTGAGCCAGAAAACGGGCAGTGAGCAAAGGCTCGTGTGGAGACACAACCACCTGGGCCCCTAGGTGCTGAACGTAGTTCTGGGGGCGGTGGGATGACTTCTTTCTTGATGGTGTGACCCAGCTTGCTCCCTACGCTGGCCACCTCAGGTCAGGCCACACTCATTTCACCCTTAGCCACACTGACCCAAAGCATCCTGACAAGTCAGGAGTCCAGGGAGAGGTGATGTGGCCTGAACTGGGTAAGGTCAGGGAATGAATGCCTAGCCTCATCTCCCAGTGGCAAGGAGTCTGCAGAGACAAGTAAGGTGGCCCAGCAGCCTTGGGAAGGATAGCAGGGCTTGCCCGCAGTCCCTTGGCAGGGCCTCTATGTCTAAGATCCTTTAGTCTGGCCTGTCTTGCTTTCAGGGGTGTTAGTTGCTCACACTTTTGCAAGGATTGGTTAGACAGCAGCTTGGACCTCTGTGGGGCTCCAGGCTGAAGCCAGCCCCAGCTTCTTCCTTCCTGGCTCCGGGAAGTCTGGAGCCCTGACTCCCAGGTCCTAGCCTGGGCCTGCCAAGGCCTCTGTCAGGGTAGACAGAGCCCCTCCACATATCCAGGCTCTCACGCGCTAGAGCCAAGGGACTCGAGAAGCAAGGCAGGCCAAGAGGAACCCCAGGCCCATCTGGTTATTTGGGAGAAGAAAAGTCCTAGAGCGGGCCATGGGAAAAAGGACACAGTGAATCTGAAGGCTTGCTGATGGTCGCTGCAAAGGGTGTAATGTCTACTGCCCACAGGCCTAGGGATGGAGGCAGGGATCAAAGAGAGGGAGGGAACAAGCTTCAGTCAGGAGCTGCGATCTACCCAGTCTCAGGGACACAGCTGGGCACACATTCAGGTCTTTTCCAGTTCCCCACAACCTTTTCATAGCACTTAGCTTGGCACAAAGGAATTGGCTACAAGTCTGCCCTAGGGGAGGGATCCTGAGCTGTATGAAGTGTGCCCCCCTGTCTGCTTCCAGTATGTGTGTGTATCAGAGGTCAACACGTAAGTGGCTAGGGGGCCAGGGCTTGGGGCAAGCAG
>CAJQZJ010001826.1:23228275-23263275 GCA_907164525.1 Lophiomys imhausi | reverse complement strand
GTTCCTTCTTCCTTTTTTTTTTTTTTTTTTAAGAGCCACAAGCTGAGATCAAAGGTGATATTTTTATAGTAACTGAAATAGAAAACCACTGGACACAGGGTGGGAGGTGAGTGACCAGGACATAGATCCCTTTATGAAGCCAGTCTGTGGCTGGAGTAAGCATCCTGCCCTCTTGCCACAGGGAGTGGGGGACAGTGTGGCAGTGACCATCCCGGCTTGGGTTCAGGGAATCAGGGATAAAACAGGAATGAGCCCTGAGTGCCAAATGCATCAATGAAGGTGGAAGCATCATAACCCGGAATCTTCCACCCACGCAACCAATTTTGTCATTGTGTGGCATAGTTTGTCATTCAGGGTATGTATGGGCAAGACCCTGACTCTTCCAAACAGGGCCCTGAGGGAAGGATTACTAGTGGCCCAAGTTTTATGGAAGGAGAATCACTTGATACAGGGGAAAATTAGCCCAAGTTCTGTCCTAGAAGGAGTTGGGAACAAATTTAGAATGAGGTGCTGAGGACTCATCCAACACTTTTTTTTTTTAAAGGTTTTTCAAGACAGGGTTTCTCTGTCTAACAGTCCTGGCTGTCCTGGAACTTACCCTGTAGATCAGGCTGGCCTTGAACTCACAGAGATCCTCCTGCCTCTTCCTCTCGAGTGCTGGGATTAAAGGCGTGCGCCACCACGCCCGGCCTCATCCAACACTCTTTATACTCACTGTAATCCCATCCACCTATGTTGTCCCACTGTTAGCCACAGCCAGGTCCCCTGATCAGCAGGTCCTTAGACACCAGAAATGTGCTGGGATTGCATATTCTCGGGTCCCCATCCAGAGTAATAAACCAGAAGTAGTTGGGGTAAGACCCAGCTCTCTAGGCTTCAACAACCTGCTCCAGGGATCCAGCTGGAAGCTGAGGTTGGGAATCTTATACTGCATTTCCTCAGTTTCCACAAGGTTAAGCTAGCACATGGGCTGCGGGGTGAGCCTGGGCCAGGTATCTTTTTAGCCTTACACAAATATTAACACTGTGAACTTAACAAATGACCTTGTAAAAAAAATGTAATGTAATGAAATGGAGGTACACAGAGACAGGGGAACCCAGCTGGGGTCTGCACCGCTCAAAGGCAGCAGATTCTAGAGTCCGGCTCTTCCTGGCTAAGAGAAACAAAGCCCCCAGCAGTGAGTCTGGCTCCTAGAGTACATTCTGGGCATGGCTGAGAATGTGGTAATGCAGGCGGCATTACCTCACCTGAGAGCGAGACGATGACCCTCCCTCCTTCTGTGAAATCTACTGCTTTGTCAAGAGGGGGTATGAGTCAGCCCCAACCCCAGCTTCAGTTGTCTGGAGCCCTGGGCAGTGTGAGCCTCACCCTTCTCAGGGCCACAGCTCAAAGCACCATCCTGGGCTTTTGAAACACCTCTCTTAAGAACTCGCAGGGAGCTGGGACCCCATGTTTGACCTCTCCAAACCTGTTTCTTCTTCTGTAAACTGAAGGTCTCCTATGAGGATGGGGATGGTGACATTTGTCACACCCAAAAGTGTGAACAGGCTGAGGGCAAGACAACTACCTCTCTTTCTTCCCCCTGCCTTCTGGTAGCTTGGGGGAATGCCAGCTGGGGGTCCAAAAAGGTTTCAAGGAAGAACCAAGTTGCTAAATGAACCAAGGGCACTTGGCCTCCAGCCTCGCTTGCTCCAACTTCTAGGCACAGTGGCTACAGGGAGGTTTTGGAGGTTAAACACAGGCGCCTGCTGTGTCCCAACAGAAACTTAGTTACCTGTGTTGAGGAGCACCAGCCCTACCACACCACACCATGTCTCACCACCTCATGGCACACTGGTCAGGCTGGGCAGACTAGGCTTCTGCAATCAGTGCTGTGTTTGAGGACTGGAGAACATCTGAAGCTCGTTAGCTGCCGTTCCCCGGGGGCTGACCCCGCTTGGCTTGTTGAGAATTACCCCCAGACAGAGCTTTGCAAAGGATGCAAATGAAGGCCAGGTGAGGGAGGGGTGGCCATGAAGGTGGGGGCAGGCAGCATCTCTGGAATGGCCTCGGGAGAGTAGAGGAGGTTGGGAGGAGAGCCCCAGGCCTGGCCCAGCTCCAGCCCAGTGTGGCTCACCAGCTATGCAGCCTCGGGGCAGGAGCTGGCTTTCCCTCTCTGGGCCTCAGTGCCCCTGTGTGTACATCCCTGGAAGAGGGGCAGGCAAGGTGTACATCTAGAAGGCCTTAGCATTCTAGAATTTTGGGCCTCTGTAATCTAGCTTAGTGCTATTGGCAGGTAAGCAATAGGTAATTCAAAAGGAGGCAAGTCAGTGGGAGGGGACCATGACTCCATTCAGTTGTGGAGATTGTAGGGGAGCCTGGAGAGGAAAGGCAGAAATTGGCCCCATTGTTCAGAACCATCAACATAGGGTTCTCAGTGCCTGAAAGTGGAACAAATGGTTATACTGGCCAGAGGCAGGGCGGGTATGAACTGAACCTTCCACAAGCAGGGTTTCCAGCTGGATGCATGGTCCAGAAGCCAATGGCTTCTCCTCAGGTCTCACTGCCCTACCTTTCTCTCCCATAGACCACAGTCAAAAAAATTCAATGAGAATGTCTTTATTATCATGCCATGCTGGGTTCTAGGTGATGCACAAACATTAAAACCAATTAACTTTCTCTTTGTGGCAGGTTCTGGTGACCATCAAGCCTGGATTGTGGCCGCCACAGGCAGTCCTGACACTGATCTTTCTCAAGACCCCTTACAGGCAGGTCAGACTGGCTGGTCCTAACATTACCTTGACCTCAGGAAACCTACCGTTCCCTTTTAGGACCCACGTTTCTGAGAAGCTGTGGCCTCGTGAGCCTGAGACTCCCAGGCCTTGGCGACACAACCTCCCCTCAGGGAGGCCTGCTGTGGGCACTGGGGTGGACACGTCTGTCAGACAGTACAGCTGGCCTTTGGAACTAAAGGTGTGCTTGTGGCCGAAGTGGCTTCCTGAGCCTTGGTTTTGCTCTGGAAGCCTTACTCCTCAGCTGCTGCCGTCTGTCTTTAGATGGGTGCGTGTCCCTCAAGCACAGGCTGCAGCGTGGTTCCTGAGCGGGGAGCCTTTGATTCATTGAGTTTCCAAGAATGTATTTCTAAGAAAGGCCCAATCAAAACAGGACCACTCTAAACAGAATGCCACAATTAAACACTTGATCATTTTCAAATATGAAAAACTAACCAGAGGACTGTAGAAAATACAGACAGCTGTAAAAATATGAAAACATACCCCTGGTTAATTTTTCAGAGAAATTTCCACTCCCCTTCTCCATCCTTTCTTGTTTCCCTCTGCCTCTTCACTGATCTAAAAATGCCCTCCCCCCAACCTCAGCCATAATCAATACCTTACCTACCTTTTCGAACAGCTGTTCCGTGAGGACTAACCCTTGACAGCAGGTCCTAGAAAGACTGCCTTAGACTGGATTCTGGAAAGGTCTGGAGTCTTTGGGAACAGCAAAACTTCCGCCCAAACTGAACTGCTTAAGTACAAGATACCGTAAGAAATCCTCCTGGCCAGTAATACAGAGACTGCCTCCAGGTCCCCTGCATAGTCGATGGGTTGCCTGTGTGACCCTGGGCCAGTACCTGTCCTTCTCTGAGTCTGTTTCATCAATTGTGAAGTAAAGGATTAGGGCTGACCACATGGTTTCTGCTTGGCCAGTCCCAAGCACTTGGTTTCTCATGTAAGATATACTGTCATAGGACAGGGCTATCCTGGGTTCCCCCATGGGAACTCAGACCAGAATGCCTATCCTGTATATCAGGTCTGCCTGTAGTACCCAGAAGGAGGACATCCAGGGTCTTTGGATACAGCATGAGGTATCCCGTGGGAGCTCCTGCCTTGCCCTGCACCTGGCTCCTTACCGACTCAAGGGACCAATGAAGCCATTGTCTGCCGAATGCTCACAGCTCTGGAGGAGATGTGTGGACCCTGGCCCAGCCCTCCACATGAAGTGTTAGTAGTGTTTCCCAGAGGGCCTTGGGGCTCATGACATCATGGACAGCAATGTCCATGTGGCACTCACAGAGCTAAGGCCATTTGAAAAACAAGTATTCCTTTTTTCTTCCTTTCTCTTTCTGTTTTGGCTGAGATGTGGATTGTAAGCTAAATGACTGCAGGGATTTACACAGAAAACACATAGGCTGAATCTAAGACTATCTCTGCTTTGTCCTATTCTTTCTTAAAACCACCCTGACCCTATTCCAGTTTCCTGTAACAGGACCAGGGTCAGGGAAATTGGGTGGCCTTTCGGGCTCTCTCAACCTCAACTCATATCCATAAAACAAACATAGTAGTTATTCACTTGAGCACTGCTAAGAGACAGCACAGTGTTGGCCATCTATTTATCCACTCAACCACCAATTTACCAAGGACCTTCTCTCTGTCAGCATTGTCCAGAAACTTCTCGGAACTATGATACAGTGGGAATGAGCCAATAATGAAGGTGTCTCTGTCCAAGGTTACTATTACAAAATACCAGAGGTAAGGTTCTTAATCAAGAAAAGAGGTTTATCTGACTCATGATCTTAAGTGCTTGAGATATGATAGCCACATCTAGTCAGCCTCTGATGAGGGCTTTGTGCTCTATCTGTTCATGGTGAAGAAACCGAGAGAGGAAGTAGGTATGTGCAGAAGGAGCCATGTGAAAGAGGGACAGAGGACAGGCTAACTTACTGTATGACAACCCACTCTGAGGTAGTAATCAACTCTGGAGAGACCTAACTCCCTCTTGTGAGAACTAGTCTAATTTATTAAGAAAAACATAGATCTACTCAAGATGGTGATCACTTTCTTCCAGCAGGGCCTCCCCTATCAACACCATTACTTGGGAGCCAGGCCTCTAACGTGTGCCTTTGCAAGGCACATTGTATTTCCCTACATCAGATAGAGTGTGTCCTGTACTAGGAGTAACTACTCTGGAGGAGGGGCAGAGTACCAGTGGGCCTCACAGGGTGGTCCGGCAACCTCACCAAGGGGGCAGGTGTGAGAAACTCTGAAGATGAGGTTCTGTGGTCATGTGGAGGAAGGGAACCTCAAACTAAGGAAGGACACTGGTGATTATGAAAGCAGGAGGTGAACCGGACATGTCACTCTAAACCTTGAATTCTCAGCTCCACACTGGGCTTCAGCAGCTCTGGACAGTCAGGTGACAGTCAGGGGCAGTCAGAGGACAGTCAGAGGGCACTGCCACATCCATCTGGTTGACTCCAGCAGCCTCCACTAGACACTTCTCATGGCCAAGAGTACCCGTCAGAAGAGCTCGGGTGTCAGACCCCAGTGTGGTAGATGGGGTATGGGCAGGCCTGGGCTCCACTGCTGACTAACCAGCCAGCCATGTAACATAAGAAAAGGCCCTGCCCTTCCCTGGGCCTCAATTTCCCTCTCTTTAAAATGATAGAAGTGGGCTGGGCGTGGTGGCGCAATGCTTTAACCCCAGCACTAGGAAGGCAGAGGCAAGCGGATCTCTGATTTCAAGGCCAGCCTGGTCTACAGAGTGAGTTCTAGGACAGTCAAGGATACAGAGAAACCCTGTCTCAAAAAAAAAAAAAAAAAGATAGAAGGATGACTGTGCAACTGTGAATATACTAAAGTGAATTGTACAAAGATTTTTTTTCTTTTTTTTTTTTGGAGACAGGGTTTTATGTACCTCAAGCTTTGTTTCTCGGAGACCAACTTGAGGTACATGAAACACTATCTCCAGCCTTGGGGGCCATGCATAGCCACACGGTCCTCATGCCCCAGCCAGCAAGCAAAGATGGCCCTGTCTTGGCTCCCCCTGACATGCTCTAGGCCTGCTGCTCTGTGTGCCAGGAGTCAAGGGGCTGCTAGAAGGAGTAGCTGCAGCTACTAGTAAGGTGGACAGTGGCTCTGCATAGCAGACCTTAGCTAGCCGGCCCTCTGCAGACCCTGCTGCCCAACCCTACCCGGTGCCAGCTTCCCCCTCTCTAGTGTCTTGAGCATAAACCAAGCCTAGTTCTCTTGGCTCCAGGTTCAGTGAGCTGATTTCTGCTGTTGGCTCCCTGGCCTGATACCCCAGGATCCAATGCAGGCCTCAACAAGGCTAGGGCCACACGCTCTTTCCACATTTGTTTTTTTCCCTCTCCTCTCTGTATGGCTCTTTCCCTTGGCTGGAACTCTCTGAGTGCCCCCCCCCTTCTCCTCCTCACTCTCTCTCCAGTAAGTCAACATTATGAGAAGGTTTCATTACCCAAGACAGATGGACCAGGGCTCAAACCCCAGTTCCCACTGCACCCTTCTGCCTGCCTCGGTTTCCCATCCTAGGAAACGAGATGGGCCTCCCAATTCCTGCTCCTCCTGAACATGGAAGCTGAGATGAGTCTAGAGTCCTCCTGCAAAACAGTAGGTGCTCAACAAATGGAAGTTCTCTCCTACCTTCCTGTACACTTTCTCCCCATGACCTTCCGTATGCCTCACTCACACACAGCAACAGACAGCACACATGCACAAGCACACACACACTGCCCCCAGCCACCATGCTATGAAGCCAATAGCGCTCAGTGCTCACTCTGGCCCCATGCTGGAAGACACGCCTAGTTGTCATGCTGGCCGCTGCCATGGGGCTCCCGAAGAGATTTGTATGTTGACCTCTAAGCTGTGACTCAGGTTCCAGAGCTGTTTTTTTGTTTGTTTGTTTGTTTTCACCAACTAGAATACAGTCGAGATATTGCTGTCAACATCACAGTATGGTCTACAGATTCCTCAATGACTCCATATCACACTCCCTGTGCTTACAGACTTCCTGCTGCTGCCTAATGTCCTTGACCCCAACTGAGTCTAGCATCCACAGTTCACTTTTTAAAAAGTCTCTCGACATGAACTCTTCGGTCATCCAGGCTGACCTCTAATTCCTGTTAGATAGCTGACTATCTAATCCTGCCCCCACTTGCTGAGTAGCAGCCCTGTGCGCAGCATACACCCTCACACCGGGCTGATTACCCAAGTTTTTTAAATGGAAAACATATTTGAATAAACATTTCTCCAAAGGAAATATAGAAAGGGCCAATTATCACATGGATTGAGGCTCATTTGCACAAGTCATTGGGGAAGTGCAAGCAATTCAGAGCTGGGGGTGTGGCTCGGTTGTAGGGTGCTTGCCTGGCAGGCACAAAACCCTGAGTTTGATCCACAGCACCACATATAACCATGCTTGTGATCTCAGCACTTGGGAGGTAGAGGTGGGAGGATCGGAAGTCCAACCTCATCCTTGGCTCTATATTGAGTTTGAGGCTAGTTTGGGCTTCAGGTGACCCTGTCTCAAAGTAAAATTTAAAAAGCAATGAGATACCCTTTTTACACTAAGATGGCTGTAATAAAAACAGAAAATGAAAAGCTTTGTCAAGGCTATCAAGAAACTGGATCCTTCATACATTGCTGGTAGGAATGTGGAAAGGTAGAGCACTGTAGAAGACTGCTTGACAGCTCCCCCAAAGGCTAGCGATTAGTGATTACCATATAATCTAGCGACTCCATCCCTAGTTATATACGTCAAATAATTGAAAATAGACATCTCATACAAATGTTTGCACACGAATGTCCACAGCAACATTGTCTACAATAGCCCCAAAGGGGAAACAGTCAAGTTGCCCACTCAGCTGTTGAATGGATAAACAGAATGCAGCACATCCATGCGATGGAGCGGCATCCATCACAAGAAGAAATGTGCTGTCCGTACGTGTTGCCGCACACAGAAATTCCAACATGAACTTGAAATGTCCAGAATAGAAAAATCGACAAAGTTTTTGTTTTGAAGAAAATGATGGTTTTTAAAGTTTGGGAGAGTGAGTGGTGTTGGGGAGTCACTGCTAACGGGTGTGGGGTGTTTCAGAGGGTGGTGGATGGAAGTGTTCTAGAATTTGAAGTGCTGAGTGGTTTATGCACCAATTTTTATATTTTTGGTTGTGAGCCTAGCCTTTAATGGCTGAGCCATCTCTCCAGCCCTATGCACCAATTTTTAACGGCAGTTGTATGGGTCTGGGGGAATCTTTAGCACATTAAGCCTAGTGCCCTCGTGTTAAAGATAGGAGATTACAGCCCAGAGAGACAGAGCAGGGACCTGAACCCAGAACTACCCATACCCCTCTTCCCACTCCAGATCATTAGTGCCTAGGGGATTGGACCCTTTGTTAGTCCTGTTGCTCCTTTCAGGATAGCATAGCCCCAAGCACATAGAGAACCTCAGGCAGGATGGCACCCATTGCCAGACAGCAGAGATACACATCGGGTGAACCCAAAGAAATGTGGGCTTGGTGGCCACTGGAAGTACAGGGGATGATGCTCAGAGCCTCCTGGAATCTCTAGACCTAGTTTTTCTCTTCCTTCTGCCTTCTCCACATGGGAGGAAGCATTGAGCTGGAAGCTTCTTCCACATCCACCCCAAGGAGAATGCTCTGTGTGATCCCCCTGGGTCACATACTCCTTCTAGATCAGTTATGTAGCTAGAAAATGGAATTTTCTAGAAGACTTGGCCTCTCAGAGTCCTGATCTCTCTGACTGGCACTTCTTCCCAGGTTACCCTACCAGTCAGAAAAGGTGGCCATGGTGTTTGGAGGGCAAGAAGTGACCTGGGGCTCAAGACCTAGTTTGTTTGCTTTCTGGCTGAGTGTACATGAGCAATGGCTCTTGAGCCTCCTCTTCCTGGACTGCAGAATAAAATTAATTTCCATAGAGTTGAAAAAATTGGAGGTAAAGAGATAGAGTGTCAGCCCACAGTCTGGTGCAGAGGAGGGCAAGGCCAAGTACCAGTGCTGCTGATGCTCTGAATGGCTTAATCTTCGGCCACAGTTGAGAAACTGGGGAATCTGGGGAAATGCTTCAGACACTGGGAACCCCCAGTGGTGGCAGTGAGTGGAACTACCTGTCCTGAGTTCAGGACTGTTTCTTCTCTATATGTTCCAGAGTCAGTTGCTGAGAGCCCAGTGCCTCCCCAACCTACTGCGTAACTTTGGTTTGGCAATCTTCCCTTTCAGTGTCCCCCTCAGCCAGTGAACTCTGCTGAGTGGCAGCCTGGGGCTTTTGCTCATTTAAGGCTCCTGTGAACTTGGTAGTGTCACCACCCCATCCCATGTAGCCTCTATCTTGCAGAGGAACCAAGAAGCCCTCACTGCCCTACACATGAGTTTTTGTAAGGCTATGATCCGGGCATGGGTCTTCATAGGTGATTGGCCCAGTCTTATTCTCCATGTATATACAGTCAGTCTTACCTGGACCAGGCTCACTGGGGCTCTAACTGCCTGTGTGACCTTAATCAAGTCACTATTACTCCCTGGATCTCCATGAATCCTGAGGAAAAGGATTATACTTGAGGGTGGAGCCTGAGGGTAGGCCCACAGCCCCGAAGAAGTATATGGGTGGCCCAGTCCTGTGGTGGAAGTTACGATTTCTTTAGAGTTGTGGTTGTGTTGAATGGATGTGTTTTTGTTTTGGTCTCAAGTATGGGATGTGGGGATGCTTTGTCTACCACTGAAAAATAGACTTTGATGGACAGACTCCTTGGAGAGAGGTATCTTGGTCAATAGGAAGTATCTCTTGCAGAGGGTGTGGGGTTGACCAATTGGAAAGTATCTTTGTGCATATTTGGAGGAGGTATAAATGGAAATGCAGAGGGGCTTTTTGCTTGGCATCGATTCTCATTGCTGCTTTGCTTTGAAAGACTCTAAACAATGCTTTGCCGAAGTTTGTTGCTGCCGAGATTTGCTGAAGATCATGGTCCAGGTTGGGCTGAGCCCAGGTCAGGCTTGTTTGAGGCCACAAAAGCCACTGTTTCTTTAGCTGTCCTTGCTGGTGGTCCTGGTTAGCTGTGTTCCAGCTGCTGGTTTTACCTGTTCTTGGGTATGTTGATTTGGCATGACCGCTGATGAATCTCCCCAAGGACCTACAACTAAAGAGGTCTTCATCTGGGGCTGGAAAGATGGCTTAGCAGTTAAGGGCACTGGCTGCTCTTCCATAGGTCCTGAATTCAGTTCCCAGCAATGACACGGTGGCTCACAACCATCTACAGTGTGATCTGATGCCTTTTTCTCACTGCAGGTGTACATGCAGATAGAGCACTCATACATAAAACAAATAATTTTTTTAAAGAGGTCTTACCTTCTGCCTCTAATAATATCCTTTCTCCTGTACCTGGGGCCAGTGGGCTAGAAGGTGGATAACTTTAAATAGTCTAAAAGTACACCATCACAGCCCCCACACTCCAGCTGCATCTGGTGACTCCACCTCCTCCTGTTTCCCCAGCAACTGGGGTGCTGGAGTAGGCTCTCCAGAGGCCCAGACCGGCTGGATTTCTTTGCATACAACCGTACCTCATTCACATTTGCACAATTAAATTGTCACTCTGGGTTAAATGCTGTCTGTTGATGGCGGTCAGCCTCTCTCTCTGGCTCCATTCACTCAGACCCAGTGCAAATGTCTTGCCCATCCCTCAGTTCTAGGGACAGAGTGTGTGATAGGAGTGGGAGGCAAGAGGCCTAGATTCCATCCCAGCTTGGCCACATGTCTGCTGTAAGTCTTGGTCAAGTTGCTTCCCCTGTCTGGGCCTGTATCTCCCCATCTTAGGAATAGGGCTTATCATGTCTACCCAGCCTTCATTCTTCTCAAAGCAGCTTCAAGGCTCACAGGGATCTGTAACTGTGGCAGCACTTAGAAACTGTAAACTCAGTACCAAGTCCAAGAGAGCTGAGAAAATGGGCATACAAGACCGGAGTCAAGCCTCTGATCCCCTACCACCTAGGTAAGGTTAGCCTACTCTCTGGTCTGTCCTGCTCTCTGACTGCACATTTGACTTCTCTACTTCCTCCCTCCTAGCCTAAAGATGCAGAGCAGAAGTGCTGGCTAGGTCAAAATCTGCTTCCCACAGTGTGCCCATCTGTATCAAACGTCCCATGCCCTCCCAGGTGCAAGACTCCCAGTCAGCCCTCTTCCAATTTGTGTCTGACCTTGCCCTTCTGTCTGGAGACCTCCCTGTCTCCAGTTGCTTGCGCAGACCCTTAGTCTGGCATGTAAGTCCTCCCACTCCTCTTCAGACTGGCAGCTTGAGCTATAGATTTGCCCTTCCCTGACACTATGCTTCCCCAACTTGTCTGTGCTTCCCTGCTGGGTACCCCTCCCCCACCAGCCTGCTGACAGTTCCTCTCTCTCCTACACATGAGTTGGCAAGCTTTCCATCTGGAATGGTTTATGTACCTGGCAGAAGAGGAACTAGCCTTTATCAGGGAGCAGTAACAACCCAGTCTCTCACATCCCTCATCTCCTCTAGGCCCCACTGCAACCCTAGGTGGTAAAATTACTCCCGTTTTCCAGGTGAGATCCATGACTCAGGCACAAGAGGGATCCATACAGAGACAGTTGACATGAATGAAGCTCAAATTATAGCTGGAAGAGTCCATCTGGGTTTAGACCCTAGTGGACGTGCTTGCTGTATGGACCCTGAGGCACAAGCCTGTGTAAATACTTGCTGTTAGTGAAATTGAGCTACTTTGCGAAAGCCAGAGACCCCTATGATGCCCCCAATGTCGTCACATAGAAAAGGGTAGTCCTAGGAAGAGAGATTCAAGTGTTGTGGGGTTTTGCTCTGGACTTTGGAGGGGTGAGGGTCCTCTTGCAGACAGAGTCATCCCATAATAATAGAGACTGTTCTAGAAGGCAGAAGGTGGGGAGGAGGATCCTGCCCCTGGGATCTGTAAACTGGTCTGGCTGAGGGATATTGATGCTTTTGTGTGGCAGGATGGAGCAACTAGTCTGGCTCTGATGTCCCCTGGGGAAGCAGCAGGATCTGGGACAAAGGCACCAACTAGTGCTCCGATATCCCATGTCCCACTCAGATCACTGACCACTTTAGGGATATAAGAATGGCTCACTTCTGAGATTCTGAGACTGAGAAATAACACTACATAATAATTGTATATCTTAACTTGTTCACTGTTTTCGTGTGTGTGTATATGTTTATGTATGTGTCTGTGTGTGTGTTATGCACATGCAACCTCTGCACACAGAGGCCACTACATGCCACTGTCTGCTTTGTTCCCTGAGAACAGTGCTTCTCATTTGGTTCTATGGTGGCAGCAGGCCAGCCTCCTGTCTCAGTCCCCAACACCTGAGTTACAGAAGCATACTACACTGCCCGGCACTTCACATAGGTGCTGGGGGATTTCTGCTCCTTATTCATGAGCAGGAAGATCTCTTACCCTCTGGACTATCTTCAGTCCCATCTTTTCACCCTTAGCCCAGGGTCTTCCCCAACCCCCACCCTTCCACCTCTGTCCCTGAGAACTGAGAGGGAAACTTCTAAGACATGGGGCCCGAGCTCCAGCTTTCCTTTGTCACACTGAACAAACAATAATGGGGCAGCCCAGATCAAGGGTGGAAGAGCAGACTTCAGCTGTGATGGATGTGTTAGTGAGCTTTCTCATGCCTGTGATAGATAGCTGAGAAAACCATGTCAGGGAGGAGAGGTTTGTCTCAGCTCACTATTTCAGAGGCTTCAGTCCTTAGCTCTCTAGCTTCGCACCTCCACTGTGTGTCTTTAGGCTAGGCTCCAGGTTGAGACACTGACTCTCATTCAAAGTAGGGAAGTGGAGGCTTGATGGCAGAAGAAACTGCACCCAGACACATGCCTGGTTCCTCCCTGCTTCCTGGTCCTTCCCAGCATCCTCTCACCAGCTGTCACTCAGAGGACACGTGACCCAAGCAGTCAACCAGCACCTTCTCTTTAACTGACACACAGAACCAGGAGAGAAAAGGTCTCTGACTGGAATTTCTAACTGGGGCTCTCACAGCCAATTCCCCAAGGGAGAAGCAAGGACAAGGCTGAAGCTGGGTGGTTTCCATGAACAGAACGATGGTGTAGCTCTTTCTCCAGGTCACTGATTGCTCAAGTCTCCTGCAGTGGCCCAGGTTCCTGGCGGTGCACCAGTTGGGGTCCAGCTTCTCTCCTGGAGCTGACAGAGGCCTGAGAAACACAAACATTGTCTCCTGAGCAGCCACCATGGCCACTAAACAATGAGATCTGAAAGCGGCCTTTCAGAAGTGACGCCTCAGCAGACGTGATGATTGGTGTTTTGTTATGTGCACCCAGGAAAGCAACCTCTCCCCACCCTATCCCAGGGTGCTAGAGAATAATAACATTTCCCCTGTGGCCCTAAAGAGGAGGAGGACAAGCCCCTCCCAGGCAGTGGGCAGAACCAGGTTTGCAGGTCTCTTGCACAATCTCTCTGCATGCTTTGGCTTGGTGGGCTCACTTGCAGAATGCTTCTGAGACAGGGGCACCCACCGGACAGGCCTGGGCTGTGTATGCAGTGGGTCACACACATGTATAGGCACACACATGCACTTCCTATTCCATTATCTTCCAGAAACCTTAAGGGGGAGCCAGTTGCTGTTTTTCCTGTTGTGCAAATGATGAAGGTAAGAATCATGGCGGCTGAACCACTTCCTCAGAGTCCCACCGTGGGCAGGCAGAGGAAATCTGTGTGAGCACCAGGCTGGGGTGGGGGGTGGGGGCACTGGTGATACACCAGCTATTTAGTGTACCTCCCTTGCCCAGAAGGTTTGGCCTGGGGCATGCTAAGCCTAGGGCAGGGGGCAGCCCAGCTCGACCCCTCTGCCCAGACTTAGGCTCCTTTGCCCCCTAGACAGGCCTTTCTCAAAGTACACCTCTCTGTCCCTCTGGGAAGTGACAGTGAGGGTCTCTGCCAGTTTCATCTAGGCTTAAGATCAGGAATCTCTGGGGGTCAGGAGAGGAAGAGTAACTGTGGCCTTTCCTTCCCCTCTCCATCCCTCCCTTTCTTCTTTTCTTCCCTCCCTCCCATTCATGGCTCATCCTTTGCTATAGATCAGAGCTAGGACTTAGGTTCTAGACCCAGAGAGTCCCCTGGAAGTATCTGGCTCGGTCCTCACCTACAGATGGGGCTCAGAGACAGAGCAAACAGTGCCTATCAGAGAGCAAACCAGTGAGTGCTGAGTTCAGCACTATAAGCAGCTCTCCTGGCTCCTACCTGGGGCTCCTGGAAACAGCCCCCCCCCGACCCCCACCATCTCCACCAAGGCTTTTGCCTCCAGGGAAAGAAGCAGAAGTAGAGGGGGTCAGTGTTTGTGTATGTTGTGTGTTGGGGGGTCAGCACGACAGACAGAACTGCAGCTGGTGCCTCCCTGGGTAAGGCACATGCAGGGTGGGGCTGCAAAGCTGTGAGCAGCAGGAAGCTCTCTGCAAGAAGGACTTGACTAATCAGATAACCAGTATCCCCTTGCGACTGAGAAGGGCAGTATAAATACTCCTGGAAGTAAGAGTGTGCCACCCCGTCCTGCTTGGCTTGTTGGGAGTCTTGTCCCCACTGAATTAGAGCAGGAGATCTAGGTGTCCAGCAAGGGCCTTTCAGACAGTGACCCTGAGGAGAGCTAGGCAGGGAAGGGAGGTGAAAAGGGAAGGAGAAAAGTTAGCAGGCCCTAAAGATGACAAACAACCTCAGGAGCATCCAAGGGAACCCCTTTCTAAAATATTCCTTTTCATAGGGATAGAAGACTGGGGTGCAGGGAGGGCAGACTGGGTCCAGATCCCCCTTGACTCTCAATCCAAGCTTTTGGCATCTCTTCCTCCTTAGCACTTCTCCATCCTGCTTAGATTGAAGTGTCTCACCTGAGCTGTGCCCTGTGTGTGTTTGGTGCTGCATGCTTGGAAACTGTATACATGTTCTCACTATATGAGAACGCAGATGTATGTACATGAACTGTTTGGGGGCAGTCTATTGAGTACCCATCTAATGTCATGTGTATGTCCACACCTGTGTGCTACTTAGCATGTGGACATGTGATGTGTACAAGTATCTCCTGATAGTGTGTGTGTGTAACCATTGTGATGACATGCTCCAGTCCAACATACAAGAGGGCTGGTGTGACTAGGAGGCTTCAGGGCCATTGTGGATTTGTGAGCCTCTCCCCACCATCTCTCTCTCTCTCTCTCTCTCTCTCTCTCTCTCTCTCTGTGTGTGTGTGTGTGTGTGTGTGTGTGTGTGTGTGTGTGTGTGTAATCCAGGCAAGCCTGTGAACAGCACTTCATCTACAGCTGCAAAGAATAGGAAAAAAGGTAACAGACAGCTTGGGAGACCATAGGCAACTCCCTTCTACTTGACTCCATTTCCCTTTTTACTAATAAACTAGATAATCCCTGAGCACATTCTGATTTTGAAATCCCTCTAAAGAGAGAGGCAAAACCTGGCAGAATAGCAGCTCCTGATGGGTCGTTAGAAACTGAGGGAAATAGGGCCGGCCTAGGTCTAGTCAAGGAAAGCCAAATGAGGGGGAGGAAGGAGTGGTCACAGATCAATTCAAGACAGGGGAAGTCCTCTCCCAGTGCCGTTTAGGCTGTGAAACCTGGTCCTCTGCTGGGACCAAACCCTAAGAACCGCTGGGTGGAGTTGCCCACAAGACTCCCTTGAAATCAAGCTGGGGTCTAAGACACAGCAGTGTGGAGCCAGTGTACAATGCACTTCGCATAGCAGAGCCCTAGCACCTCCTAGAAGCGAGCACTTAGGAAGATGGCCCCAGGAACCTTCTAGGATCAGGACCACAACAAAGCGCAGGGTTCAAGATCCTCAATGCCTTCACCATGTTGAGCTGCAAGAGCACCCAGTGACACCGGGCTTAGCACCGTGACCTAAGTCAGAACCTTGGGCTGGCTCAGGCTCTATGCTGGCTATTACTAGTTTTCGAGGTGGACCTTCCCTGGCCCCGGCGCGCCACTGGCACGCCACAAACAAGCTTTTTTAGCACTACCCGTGGCAAGCAAGTTCGCTTCTGTACTGCAATAGAGTGCGAAGTGTCCTGGAGCGCCGGGCGGGCGCCGCGGGTCCGAGGCGTCATGGGGACCCCGCCCCCGCCCCGCGCGAGCCATCGGGTGGGGATTCGGCGTGCTGACGTGGGCGGATCAAAGCAGCAGTCCGCGCCTTATAAAGCGCTTGGGCCAGCCGGCGCCGCAGATCGTGCCGAGCAAGGGGAGAGCTCCATATATCCGCGGGCTCAGGCCGGAGAGCCAAGCACAGCCGAGAGCAGTCGGCTTCCGCGCCCCAATTGCCAGGATCCCCTGCTCCCCGCTGAGCCGCAACCTGAAGAAGCTGTCCTCGCCGCTCCCGCAAGCGGGGGACAGCACTCAGAGCTCCGGAGGGCGGCCGGAGCTGCGCAGCACACAAGGCGCTCCGGGAGAGTGCCCCAAAGGTGAGCATTGTCAGTGGGCAGATGTTCAGCAGGGACCCGCTGGGTAGAAATGGAGGCTACTGAGCCCAAGGGATCTCCCTATCGGGCACCCACTTCTGGGGAAGCAAACCAAAGTGGCTTTCGTTGCTCTTTTCCTCACCTCTCTTCCCCGCGGCATTCCAAGTAACTCCCCTCGGCGGAGCGTAGCTGCCAGGACGACCTGGGGACTAGGGGGCTGCAGGATGCAGTGGGTTGTACGGTTCCTTCAGTCCCCTCCCCACCCCAGCTCTTGAGACCTGTCCCCTATCCCAGGACTCAGTCCTCTCCCTCGTAGTCTGTGGGTTGATGAGGTCACGCCCGAGTCATCCGGGGGTGGGGGTATTGGATCCCGCGACAGAGGGTCTGTGTGAGGAGGCGGGGAGGGGGGGCGGACAAAAGGCCCAGAAGTCCACAGCTCCTACCAGAGCGGGAGTCAGGGGGCTCCGGGAGGTGAGAAGGGCTCCTAGGAAGGGGAGGCGAGTTTGTTTACGGACCAGGTTGGGGGTGGGGAGGAGAGTCCTACTCTCGCCCCGCGACACATCTATAGCCGCTTCGATCATCTGGCCGAGTTCCACAAGCCGCATACCTTCTACCCGTGGCACTGAGGTGCCTCGGTGTCCCCCGTGGTCTTTGGGAACTCGGGATCTGGCTCCAGCGGGTGGCAGGAGTTTCGCACTCTCCCTTTCCACTTTTCAAACACCGCGTCTCCGCGGTGACCTGGCGCAACGTAGATCCTGACAGACTCTCGGCTGAGCTTAAAGCCAGGTCTCACTCAGCCTCTCAGGTAACCTTGAAGCTGTCGCTCGTCGTCCCTGTCGCACCCTGGAGCGTCCCGCTTGGACAGTATACTGGTGCGGGCATTGTTGCAGCACCAAATCCGGGACCAGCATAGCACATTGGGGCTGGGAGAGTCTCGGCCAATCCTCACCGGTTAGGGTTAGGCTGAGCGGGAAGGCTATCTGAAGTGAAGTTTCTAGGGCTCTCCACAGCTTCAAGCCTTAAGACCACCTGCTGGCGGTCAGGGGCTGACCTACAGCCCCTGGTGTCCAACCTTTGCAAAACCCTGGGAGGTTCGTTCCTCCGAGTGCTGCCACCTGGTAGCTTGAACTTGTCTAAGGAAAAGAAAGGGTCGCTGTCTCTTGCTCTATCTATAAGCACTGCTCTTTTCCGCAGGCCCATCATGAAACTGCCCCGAACGCAGGCTGGGCGCCCAGTCTGAAGCAAGAGGTTGCATAGTTAGTTCAGGGCTAACGAAAACAAATGTTATGGGATAACCAAGGCCAAGAGGGAAGTCACTCTGCACTTCATCCAAGACGGGAACATTAGAGCCCAGGAAAAGGAGGGGACTTGCCCGAGGTCCCACTGTGTGTGTGAGGCCTGGGCAGATCTTCCTTTGAACCCAGGCTTAGCGCCCCCTGGCGGATCGGGGACTCCAAGAGGCGAATGAGCTCTCTGACCCTCAGGGCTCAAGCTGAGGGTGACCCAGCGGCTGGCTGGCTCACAAGGTTGTCCTGGAACTTCTTAGGCATGACAAGAATACTATCAGGGTGCAGAGGCCGAGAACCAGAGGTGCTCCCTCAGCAACACGTCGTGGTGGCGAAAGGAGAGGTCTAGGGCCGCTGGAGCTGCGGGGAAGAGCAGGGAGTAGCTCTGGGTCCCCGACTGCTGTGCGGTTTGAGCCACCCCTCCTCTCACTGGGAGCGTTGAGCTGGACACTGACACCACTTTGTAAGTCCTTGAGGTTCCTTCTGCGACTTGACCTTCCCTTCCCACTTAGAAATTCTGGGTGCCTTCTGGGATCCCACACTTTAGAAGGGAACAAAGAGACAATGACTGGAGTTCTGAGCACCCCTCCCCCGCCGCGGTCCTACAGAGATTTTTGGATTTTTTTTTTTGGGGGTGGGGGAAGTGTGTAAACTCCCAATAGTGAGGGGAAGGTCTGGATACAGAAGAGGTGGGAGGAGGATTCGGGCTGCACCAAAAGACCCGCTGAGAGCCCAACTTCAGACCTGGGCAACTCTATGGAGAAGTGGGGGAAAGTAATTTAAGGTTTTCTACTTGGATTCCTCTGGATTCTGCCAGAAGGCACCAGAAAACGATGAAGTTTCAAATCTTTCTCTCTCTCTCCCTCTGTGTGTTCAAACGTGCACATTTGAAATATGTAGACACACAGACTGCACAGGTATGTGTAATAGTGGGTACAGACAGAAGACCAGATGAATATCAGAAAGCTAGAGTCCAGTTCTTTGATTTTTAATAATAGGAAAAACTAAGGCTTGGGTAGTTGAGGGTTTGCCCAAGCCACATAAGAACCGCTCTTCCCTGTTCCAGCACAACTTCCCCACTCCCACCCCCAAGTTGGCCGGCCACCTCCTTCTTCAGACTCTATGGACCCTTTAGGAAGGAATCCCTTTGTCTTTGTTCCTCTAGAGGGGAGAGGGGCTGTGTATGACTCGAGGCTAACGCCAGGTGTTGGTAAATTTGGGAGAAACCGGGAAGGGAGTTAATGAGGTGAGAATGATGAGAGGGGGCAAGCCTCAGAAAGCAGCTCCGCAGGCTGCAAGCGGGTGGGGTAGTGGCTCCTCCGCGGCCTTAGCTCGCCGCCTGGCGTTCCGAATCAACCTCTTGCGGGCCTGGAGCTTCGCTGCTCCGCTAGGGAGCTCTGGCGGTCGGTGCCCAGTTCCTTCCAAGGCACTGAAGTGGGATGTCTGAAGTAGCACTTCAGGCTGGCTCTTCAGATCCCTCAGTGTGAGGAACATCCACCACTATTCCATTTCTGCAGTTTCCTTTTCCCATACTGAAAAGTAGGTGCCCAGAAGAGGCACCGTCTTCTGTCTTCTCTCTGTCCTGATCTCCCCGGCACAGGTAGACTAGATAACTCAACAGCCCAGCACCAAACCGGCGGCTCCTAACTGAACAGCCCTGTTTCCCATCTCTGGGCCTCGGTTTCCTCATCGGAGATGGATGGGGTGACAATACCTATCACATGACTGGGAGAAACACAGGCTGCCACACTAGGAGACTGTTCTCTTTAGAAGGGGGACTCTGATCAGGTCACCCCATTCGCAGAGGGATGAACCATGTAATCATTAAAGTTTCAATATCTAATAATCAATATCGAGGATTGGAATGGGAGCCCAAATCTTTTTCCGGATCTGCTGCCTCTGCTCGGGACACTCGTTCCTCTCGTCAGTATGTCCTCGCGCTGGTTGGACGGGTGTCTCGCTCGCCTCCCGCGCCTTGCGGTCCTCTCCAGGCGCTCTGCTGGGTCTTCCCCAGCACCACCGATCTGATGCACCCTGTCCTTCCTGGGCGGTCCAGCCCTGCTCGGTCCTGGGCGACACGCCCTCGGTCGCGCTCCGGTCTCACCTAATCCGATCCTGACGCCGGCGGGTCTCGGGCGGTACGGGGAAGGGAATGGACGCCTGCCTCGCTCGGCCTCTCGGGCCCGACCCCTCCTTTGTAATTTGAATAAAACGCCTCCCAGCCTGTGCACCGCCTTAACCCGCCGCCCCTGCTCTCCCCTACTGCAGGCGGCGTGCGCGCAAGACCGGCGGCCTGCAGGCGGCGGACTTCGGCGGGGCTCCTGCAGGGTGCGACCTCCGGGGAGCGCTGGGCGCGCGCGACCATGAGGGCGCGGCCGCAGGTCTGCGAGGCTCTGCTCTTCGCCCTGGCGCTCCACACCGGCGTGTGCTATGGCATCAAGTGGCTGTAAGTAGGACCCCGTTTTCACTCCAATGGGCCATGGGGCGAGCGGCTGGAGAGGCGGGGTAAGCGTATCAAAATCTGAGATCAGGCCAAGTTGGCTTGTGCGTTGTAGGCAAGTCATTCCTTCCTCGGCCACCTCCTCTGTGAAATGCTGTTCTTACCCTTCGCGGGCTTGAGAAGAGGGTGAGGGGATTTTCTCATCCAGACCAGGACGGATCAAAGTCCAGAGAGGGACTGCTGAAACATCTTCTCTAAGGGCACACCCCAGAGAGGGTCTGCCCAGTGCAGAACACAAGGGGCAGCTCAGGATCCTGGCCTTTCAGCCTCCTGAAGGTCTGCAAAGGCAGTTTTGACCCCCTCCACCTGGGCGACACTGGGGGAAGTGTCACTCGAGCACTACCTCCTGGGGCCTTGGGTGCTCCGTCTGTCAGAAGGATAGTTAGTACTGGCTCATTGGGATCAGATAGGAGGCTCCCTAGAGTTCCTGAGCTGCCAGGGGCAGTGTGCACACGTGCAGGGTGTCCTGGAAGGATAAATGGTCACTGGTAGCAATTTCCCCACTGGTTTCCTCATGCGGTGCTCATTCCTCCTATGGTGGCTGCTGACGGCTGTGTGGAAGGAGTGGGATGAGGGGAAAAGCAGCCCTTTCCTGAAGGAGCTGCCCCTGGGCTGGGAGAGATAAGCCCCGGCTGTAAATAACTTTCCAAGTTCTGTAGGAGTGGGGCTCCGGGGCTCGGAGGAGGGCAGCCTGGTTGGGTCACCCAGGTGGGTTACAGAGATTTTTCCAGGGCTTGCCACTTTCAGCTGCAGAAGTAGGGAGTTTGGCAGGTAGGTGGTATGGAGGAGACTCTGAGTACAGTGCTAGGGTCGGGGTCTAGGACAGGGTATAAGTCTGTCCTTGGGTTATGGGTTGGAAGCCTGCAGATAAAATAAGGGTTAGATTATGAGGACTGAAGGGAGTCCAAGGATTCGCTGGAAGAGAGGATTATGGAAGCACACTGGACCTCTGGGAAACAGTCTGGAGGTCACTGGTCCAGCGAGTTATTGGTTAAATAATTCAAGAGGGGAATCCCATCTTCTTGTGCTTCTGGTACAAGAAAGTGGTCTGTCCTGGGCCAGGTTTCTCCCATCTCCCCCTGCTGCTGTTGGACACTCTTGCTCATTCTTGCATCAGGCAGGGCCCACGTCAGGGAGAGAACCATCTTCATCCACTACAATTGTTTTACAGACCAGGAGGTGAGGCGAAGAGAAGGAAAGAAAGGGTTTGCGCAGAGGGGCAAGGGCCTTCACGGCTGAGAACCAGGCTTGGGCGACTTGTTTTGCCCAGTAAGGCAAAGCAGAGTCCTGGGGACAAGCTCACGTCCTCTTTACCTGCCCTATAATGGGAATCCCGAGGTTCTAGGATGCTTGTGACCCACTCAGCCCCAAGCAGGCACGTGCTGGGTCGGGGGAGGTGGCTGAACTCTACTCCATAGTCTAAGCCATGACACAAATGGGGACAGCTCGGTGTCTGCCTTCAAGACATCCCCCAGGGAGGACTTGATGGGCAGAGATGGAATGTGAAGCAGGTGTCCCAAGTGGGAGGAGGAGCATGAACAGAAGTATGGAAGCAGGAGCGCCCCCTGTCTGCTCTTGCAGGAAGCCGGAGCCACGGTGCCTTGCAGGTGGCGTCCTGTTACCTATCTGAGAGCTGCAGACCTCTATCTGATTTGTTGACACTCCTTGTGACAGGTGACAGTCTCGTCACTGTTGCTTCACAATAAGGAAGTTAAGGTACAGAGAGGGTGAGTAACTGCCACAAGGTCACATGTTGGTTTGCAGTGGCCGTGAGATCAGAGGGCTCAAGAGGGCAAACCTAGATAATGGTTGAGCTATTGCTGGAGCTGGAAGATAGAGGAGGATGTGGGAGAAGTGGCGCAGAAGACTAGTATAGCCAGGCTTAGTGGCACAGGCCAGTAATCTCAGCTACAGAAGAGGCTGAGGCAGGAGAATCACCAGTTCAGTGCCTTCCCGGGCTACAGATGTGTTCAAAGCCAGCCCGAGCAACTTAGTGAGCCTCTGTCCTAAAATTTAAAAAGCAACGAAATAAAGGTTGGGAATACAGTCCAGCATGTGTGAGGCCCTGGGTTTGATCCCCTGCCTGTGGGGGTGGGCATAGGCACACAGAGGCAGCCTTGCTGTGTGCCGAGTGCTGTTTTCGACATTCATGTGTCTTCTTTTCAGTCTCCTGACTTGTGCTGTGTTCTGCTTCCCTGAGCCGCTCTGTACGGCTGGCCGGGAAAGGAAGACCTTGGATGATCTTTAATAGCGTCACATAGCCAATAAGGAGCAGAGCTGGGGTTTGAGTTGGGCTGTTGGTAGAAGGAAGTTCCAGGACAGTTGTGCAGTGGGGGTGGGGATTCATCAGGGCCAGCTGTCCCCTGGGGAAGTCCTGGGGACCATGTGCTTGGGCTTGGAAAGTGACCTGGAGATGAAAGGGACATTTGACACAAGAACTGAAACCAGATGTGGCTTGATGACCTGAGGTGCCCACCTAGTGGGCTTCTGGGACAGACAACCTAAACAGGTGTGGGGGGACTGGGGAGCAGGGTCAGACCCTGACTGCCTAGAGAGGCACTGAGAGCCCTAAGCATTACCTCCAAAGCCAGAGGTGGGAAAAATCATGATGGGTCAAGTGGGGGGGGGGGCAAGGGCATATGTGAGCAGGGGGGAGGAAAGACCCCTGGCCAGCTAGGAGGCCCTTAGAGGCTGTCCACTCGGATCAGCTGGCAGCACTGAGCCTGCCACTCAGCAAGGGTGGGGCCTCTCTAGGAAGAGTCTTAAGAGGCTCTAGAAGGAACTCAGCTGCTGTGAAGTGGGGCAGAAATAGCGCCAGCTGAGGAATCATGTTGAGCTTCAGTAGTTGTCGTCTGCCAGGCAGACCTTGGGCAAGACTTCAGCCTCTCTGTACCTCAGCTTCTCAGTGCTGACACAGGCTGGAAGGAGTCCCTGGCTTGGGGCCTGGGAGGTCTAGCGTCTAGCTGGGCTCTACCTCTACCTCTAATTGACTGTGCACTGAAGTGGGCAAGTGCTGTTCTCCCTTCAAAGGGGTTGACAGTACATGGAATGTCCTTTCTAGTCTTGGCTATTAAGTGTCTAACCAAGGCAATCAGGGCTCTCTTTAAGGATGATCCTGTGAAAATGGAGCCAGGCAGGGGCCACTGAGGTCTAGGCAGTGCCTGCTAGATAGGATTGGATCTATAGCTTATAGGCTTCCAGCTGTTGGTCCAGTGCAGTTGTCTTGTCTGGGCAGTGCAGGGAAGGGGCCAACCTTGGTCATTCTGTTTCTAAGCTCCTAACACAAGTTTCTGGGAAAAAGCGGGGGTGGGGGGGCTGTTCCCTGGGGCTTCTCCTTGGAGCTGGTAGCTTTAACCTCATCCTAGCCAGATATCCTGAAAAGCCCTGGTTTTTAGACCTAGGATATCACTGAGGAGTTCCAACTTGTCACCAAAAGGAAAGCTCCCCAAGGCCACCTCTGGGGCAGATAGAAGCACAGAGAAGGGCTGACCTAGCCTGCTTGGCCCAGTCAGGCTCCATGTTTCCTGTTTCATGGCTAACAGTCTGAGATTTGGCCCAGGATGGCCCAAAGCATGGTGGGTAGGTAAGCTGAATGGTTTATGGAATAGGCTCTTCCACCTTCCTGGGGTCAGCAGGGGCCACAGAAACACAGCCAAAGGATGAAGTTCCCTGGGAGACTTTGAGGACCCTGAGTCAGGCCATATCCATGATCAGGGTCTCCTAATTTTATGAATGAAGTTCTTTTTTTCAAGCTCAACCTACTCCAGGCTAACTCTGGGTGTGCTTCTGTGGTCTTTGGAGTCCAGCTCTGCCCAAGATAAACCTAAGCAAATAGTTAGGTTTCACGCAGCACTGTGGTAACCACACTGCAGGATGACAGCAAGAGACCTTGACTCAGGGCACCCAAGGCAGTAAAGGGCAGGGCCATAAAGGAAGGCCTTTGTGGAAGGTGGCCTTACATGAATCACTTACCACAGAACTGCCTGGACATAGGGCTACTGGCAACTCTGGGTAGACCCCTCAGTGATTGTCTAGCCAGGAAAGAAGCCCATGGTGTGAGGAGGGAGAAGCCATGATCCCTCAGGGCCTTAGGTGGACCAACAGGCTTAGAGATAGAGTCAGTGGATAGGGGATGGATAGAAGTTTATGGTGAGGAGTTTGGAAGGCAACTCCCCAGCTTCATCTCTGGAAAATGCCCTCAGCCACAGAACTATGAGCATTAAATATAAATTGGGAAATGGAGGCTGGGCACTGGCAATGACTTGCCCAGGTCACATGGTGAATGAGTAGCCCCAGCCAGAGCTTGAACCAGGAGAACCCCAAGCCCTGAATGAGAGAAGCCCCTCCCAACCCATGGCAGAGACTCCCCAATGAACTCTCTGTTCCCTCCTGTCCTCTCCTGCATCCTCTCTCCCACACCCCCACTCCTAGATAAACTGAAATGTTTCCAATTAGGGGTATTCTGGAGCAGGCCAGCTTGTGAGCTGTCCATGTTGGCTCCCCCGCCTCTGCCTTAGTCCTGATTGCCTTCCCAAGGGGGTTCACTTACCCAGGTCATTACTGCTAATCAGCAGATGCCTGGGAAGCCCCTGTGGGGCTTGGGGGTGGGGCAGTAGGTCTATTGCTATGCCAGCTGCTCCTGAGGGTCCCCTGGATGCCTATGTCCCTCTGTCCCTGACAGGGGTTTGAGGGCACTCTGCCTGCCTCATTTCCAGGTGCCTGGACAGAGCTTCAAGCATCCTGCTGAGATAGCCCTATGGGAGGCACCATCCTACATAGAATCCCTTTAGCCTGGGGTAGGAGATGCAAATGCCTGGGTACTTCAGAGGGAAGTGGGGGCACACCTAGGGAAACCGAGTCCCCTCCAGGTTTCCCCACCAGTGAGCCCCAGGTACTAGGGAGCACTGGGTGCTGTGCCTGAGAGTAGCTGTAGTCCTCAGGAGCTGCTTGCACTTCTCAGCAGGAAGGGCTCCATCAGTTCCCCCCAGCCTCCCCTGTAGGGGTTGATAGATTAATATAAGTTAGATTTAGTAAATATCTAGGTTTCTGATACAGTCTCTTAATTCGGGGCATGAAGATCAACTTGGCTGTGAGCAATTAGCTTATCAAGCTTATGGATGAAGTCACATGAAACGAGGGGAGTCTCTTTGGACTGAAAAACAAGGTTGAAGCCAGGTGAAACAAGGAAAGACTTTATGACCTGGCATTGTTTTCAGCTGCCAAGTGGGCAGAGCCCAAATTAAGCTGAAGCAGGTGGAACAAGGAGTGATCCTATTTAAGGACAAGTGGATGAGCCCAGGAGGGCTGCGTGCTAAGCCCCCCCCCATACTAAAGAGCTCCTATGGTAGCGAGTCCTGCTGAAGAAAATGCTGGTGAACTGATGGCCGGATCTCCCTGAGGCAGAAAGAAGCTGGTGAGCAGAGAAAGCCTCAGCAAGACAGCAAAAGGCCAAGGACTAAACCCTGTGGCTCAGCTTTTGCCTAGAGGGGTTTGACCTGTCCGAACAGTGGCCTGGACAAAACTGTGGCCAGCTTTAAGGACTGAGGCAGATTGGCAGAGTTGCTGATACGAAGGAAATAAATTGGCCTACAGACGGCTGAGGTCTCCCAGAGAGAAGAAAGCCTCAAGCCTTATTTAAGGTGAGACTTTGTCGATAGCCAATTTACCCTGACGGACCTGCATCTGAGATATTCCAGAAAAAGGACTACTAAGTGTATTAAAGAGTCTACCCAGAGACTGTGTTCCTGGTGACTGAGGACCTGCCCCAGAGATTGTATACTTATGAAAATAGTTGTAATAGTTATCAATAGGTTTAGTGGTTAGGTATTAGGGGTTGTAGGAATTTATAGGAATAGTAGTTAAGTGTATTTGTTAATAAATAAGTGTTTAATAATTAAAAAGTACGGTTTCACCCCCCCCCTCCTGACTAGCACCTACTTTATAATGAGCAAGCACCAGGGTAAAGCCAAAACCCTAGCCATGCTTCTTGCATGGGCTGTGTGCCTCTGGCCCATGTAAACCTTCCCCTTTAACCATAGAAAACAGCCCAGGGAGAAGGGGCGAAACAGCAAGTCACCAGGAAGAATGGCGGGCTGGCTCATACCCCCCCCCCAGGCACTGACAGCTTGTAAGGAAGCAGGCAAGCCATGTTGGGAAAGCCGGACTCTTTTGGCTTCTTCGAGAGAACTGCTGTGATGTGCTAAGGAGAGGAGGATCCACACTTGGGCCGTTTGCCTCTGTAATCTGAGCCCACAAAGGCGGAATGGATCTGCTTAGACCAGGAAGCCACCCGAGAAACACACCCTGCATGTTTCTTCTCTATGGATTGGGGCTGGTGTGGGTCAGGGCCACCAGAAGAAGCATGGCTTAGGACACTCACCTTTGGCCTTAGGCTAGTTGAGGCAACCTAACCACAAATATCAGGTCAGGCCTTGTGTCCTCAGGGGTCTGCTTCCTGGGTCTATATTAGGTTTCTGTACAGGGGGTGGTGGTGTATGGTGAGTTGACTATGGCAGCGAGGGACAGGAACAAGTCAGCTTATCGAGTGTTAACCTCAATCGGCCTTATCCCACATTTTGTAGTTGTTCAAAAAGGAAGATCAGTGCACTCTACTCCACACAGCACATGGCGGAAACTAGGTCTCCTCACTCCTTCGGATTTAAGATTTCCTTGGCAATAAATGAGCTGAGGCTGCCATGCCCACTACCAGTGGCATGTGCCACCACACCTGGCATGAATACACATGAGCTCATTATCTCACTTAAGCCTCTGCATTGGCTTGTTTTGTTCTTCACAGAGTTTCTCTCTGTATCTCTGACAGTTTTGGATCTCTCTCTCTCTCTCTCTCTCTCGACTAGGCTAGCCTCAAACTCAAGATATCCACCTGCCTCTGCTTCCCAGGTGCTGGGATTAAACACACAGTCACCATCCATGGTCTTTTAGAGTAGAAATAATCATTGTAGCAGATGAAGACCATGAGACCCAGAGAGCGTCTCAAGCTTGTGTATTTCCCGAGGCTAGCCACAGAGCTGGAACCTCTGGAGCCTCGCTGTCTAACTGTTGATGGGCTTGTGTAGCCCTGAGGCTAGGGGCTCCTGGAGGAAAGGGTCTATGCCATGTTTGTAGCCAAAGGAGGCTGGGAAGTCTTGGTACTTATTCACCACTTCTTCATTAAATAGACATTCTTTTACTCAGTTGGGTACAAGAAGGAAAAGGCATTCCTAGCATCAGGACAACTCTGGGCAAAGGCATGGCGGTTGGAAAGTTCCGGTGTCACCAGGTCCCATCCTGGGATGTGCAGGGCTCCAGTCTGAGACCCTGAAGATCAGAGGTGACCAGAGAGAGATGCTTGAAGGTCTGGATGAATTCTGGATCACCCTAAAATTGAGTGTCCTTGAATTGTTGAATATCAATCCTTTGCACAGGTGTGGACTTTACAATGGTGGTAAATGGGTGTAAAATGCAGTAATGATGGAAAGCTCTTAAATCATGGCATGCGATAGCATAAGGGCTTAGTTAATAGCACGTGTGATTACTATGAGCCTCCAGAAGTTAGCCTGGATTCTGGGGCACAGCTACCAGTGCTGCATGAATGGAAGGAATGGTAGTAATTCGTGACCAGAAGGACTGAGACAGGGGCTGAAAGCTCTTTGCAGATGGCAGATGTGTTCATGCCTAAGATATTTATACAATTCAGGCAGGGTAGAGGATGTGATCTCATGCTAGAATTAGGGCGTAAGACCCAGAGAAGGACAATGCTATGCCGCAAGTCACAGGTGGGTGGGCTAAGGAAGGCAAACCATTGCTCTGCCATGTGGTGCCCTTGCCTCTTTGTTTCCTGGCTCCTTGCAAGAGTGACTCAGAGTCTGTGGAGGGGAGGGGCTGGCCTGCAGAGCAAACGCCCCTCACACCCTGTCTTTCTCCCGTTGGTGGTTTTCGGGGTATGCAGGGCACTGTCCAAGACCCCAGCAGCCCTGGCACTGAACCAGACGCAACACTGCAAACAGCTGGAGGGCCTGGTGTCTGCGCAGGTGCAGCTCTGCCGCAGCAACCTGGAGCTCATGCGCACCATCGTGCACGCAGCACGGGAGGCCATGAAGGCCTGCCGCAGGGCCTTCGCGGACATGCGCTGGAACTGCTCCTCCATCGAGCTCGCCCCCAACTACCTGCTTGACCTGGAGAGAGGTAGGGGCTGTGGGGCTCTGCACTGCTGCAGTGGGAGGGTCCAGGCGGAAGCTCTGTGTGTTTGGATAGGTGCGTGGATTCATGGGTGGATGGATGAGCGACTAGATGGATGGTTATACAGATGGATAAGCCGTGGCTGGGTGGACGCTTGAGCGGATGAGTCATTCATAGATATGGGCTTCAGGCACGAACTGGGGAACGAATAAATACTAGTGAGTGAATATATATGCACATACATTGGCCTGGAATAACACTTCAGGATACATGTGTGCTATAATGCACGGATGAGGGAGGGGCATTGCCACAGAGGGCACCAAAGTAGTTGCCTGCTACACTGATTATATACAGTTATATTGAGCCACATCAATATAACAAGACTGCTGTATAGCCCACCCCTGGGCAGACAGGGCAAACCTAGTTGGGAGGAACTGCTTCTACGCACAAAGTAGTCTGGGGCAGCAGATAGCTTTAAAGCAGGTTTCCGGGAGGAGGGTGTGGGGACTTGCGTGCACACAGAGGCTAATGGCTGACACCAGCTCCTTGCTGAGAGTGATGGCAGCTCTCCCTCCTTGCTGAGATGTCTGAACATCAGGCAAGCCTTCCCAGGTGGTCTCTGCAGTTAAGGAAACTGAGGGTCTATTGGGATGGTGACTGCTAGTCAAGAGACAGGGCCAGGATTCAGATGTAGGGCCAGGAAGGCCTGGAACGGAGTGGGAACTCACTGGCTCTATGCTCATTTCCTGGGGCTTCCGATACAGTGTCTTTGTCCTGCATACTGGCTGGCTTCAAACTATGGAAACATACTGTCTCCCAGTTGTGAGTAGCAACCAGACTGCAATCCCAGTACTTGAGAGGCTTTAAGATAGCTCCAGGGCAGCCCTGGGTGTATAGCAAGGCCATGTCTAAGACGAAAAAAAAAAAAAAAACAAGAAAGAAAAGACTAGAGAAGAATGGCCTCATGCTTCCAGAGGCTGCAAGTCTGAATGAATGTCAGCAGGGCCATGCTGTCTCCCTGGGTCCTTGGAAGCTTCTGGTGGCTGAGGCACCTGGCAGTACCTTAACCTACAGCTGTATCACCAGCCCATATGTCGTATGGGCTCTCCCTCCATCTGTGTCTGTATCTCCCCAATTCTCTCCTCCTCTAAGGATTGGTATGGCCTCATCTTAGTACTGAGATTCTATCTGCAAAGACCAGGTTCTAAATCAGCTCTCATTCCTGAGTCCCTCTCAGGGGACTGAGGTCCTTGCTCATGTAAAGCACCCCTTGACACTTTCTGAGGGGTATCAACGGGTGCTGTGGACTGGGAGTGGCAGGCTGCTGGCCCTTGGGTCTTCTCCTGCACTGGTTACAGCTGGGCCCCTGTGTGTTGCTCAAAAGGTTGGTAGAGCAAGATGGCCTCAGGCCTAGGTCTGGCCTCCTCCTGGCCCTCCAGCCTGCTGACCCTCACCTCTTCCACAGGTACCCGGGAGTCAGCCTTCGTGTATGCCCTCTCAGCTGCTACCATCAGTCACACCATCGCCCGGGCCTGCACCTCTGGCGACCTGCCCGGCTGCTCCTGCGGCCCTGTCCCAGGTGAGCCACCCGGGCCCGGGAACCGCTGGGGAGGATGTGCAGACAACCTCAGCTACGGGCTCCTCATGGGGGCCAAGTTTTCCGATGCTCCTATGAAGGTGAAAAAAACAGGATCCCAAGCCAATAAACTGATGCGTCTACACAACAGTGAAGTGGGGAGACAGGTAACCACCCCCCATCTGCCCCAGAGGGTGTGCCTGGGCCACTGGCTGGAGAAGGGCCATGGTGGGCCCAATCGGTGGTGGGAGAGGGGATGGACCGGGACCCTGCTGCTCTTCCTGCTCTAGAGCTTGGGCTCTCCTGCCCCTTCTCCTCTAGGGAGTCTCCAAGATTCAATGAACTAGGAGCCCAGAGCTCCAAGTTCTGCCCTTGGCTCTGGCCCTGAACTTCCCAAGTGGCGGCATACTTCCTCTCTGGCCTCATTCCTTCCCAAGTATAAAGTGGTGATAGGGTGGGTGCTCCTGCAAGTTCCTCAGCCTTCCTTCAGGACAGGGGGCCAGGGCTGGGCCACAGGCTTTACACCATATCACCTCTTTGTAATGGCGAAAAGGATTTCATACTGCCCTGAGAGTATGGCTCCCAGCATCTGTCTTCCTATTTTCTACTTGCTGCATAAAAGGTTGAGTGAGTGTGGGAATGAGTGAACCACATTAAACTTTTATTTAACCCCCCTTTTACTTCTCTCTCTCTTTTTCTCTATCTATCTATCTATCTATCTATCTATCTATCTCTGTGTGTGTGTGTGTGTTAGGTGAGAATACAACTTGGGAGAGTTGGATCTCTCCTACTGGGTCCTAGGGATTGAACTCAGATTACCAGGCTCAGCAGTAATCGTCTTTATTTGCTCAATGATCTGTCCCCTTCATTTTTTGAGAATGAAAACAAACTTCACACCAGTCCATAGTGTGAACGTGTGCTTGGTGCTTGATTCTTTCCCTCCTGGGATCCCAGAAGGTTCCCTTGTCCCTTTCTCACTGATAGGGAAAAGGCCCAGCAGGAGTACGCAGCAACAGAAGGCAGCTGTCACATGACTTAAGCCTGGGTGGTTCAGGCAGGAACACATGGCTTGAAGAAGATGAATCTGTGGAAGCCACACATTGTCACCTATCACTAGTGTCCCTCATGTCAGGACCCTTGAGTGTCCAGGCCATCCTTGGACAGTCTAGGAAAACTGAGGCCAAATCACACTATGGGCCTGTTTCAGAGCCTAGCCAGGAACTTAGGGCTCCTGTCTCCCAGCCCTGGGGCTTGCCCCATTGTAGGAATCCCAGAGAACCCTCTTCCCAGCCCCACTGCTACTCTATGGCAACCCCAGCCTCCGACCAGCATGTACTCCTCTGAACGCCAGTGCTGTGCAAGAGGACACTTGGCTTCCATCAGACCTGTTCTTGGGGCCACCTGCAAAAGGTGAATCCTGGTCCCCAGGAGTCTGGGGTTGTGTGAGGACTAAATGACACTAGGAGTAGGAAGTTTATTTAGTACCTCCCCATGAGTATACACCCTGACTCTGAGGACCTGAGCTTCAGGGCCCTGTCCCGAGTGCCTTTGGCCCTATGTGCCTCCTTCCTCTCCCTCTTAGGTTTCCAGCAAATTCCAGACCTAATGTGCTTCCTCCATCCCCACTTCCTGTTGGACTGATAAGGAGGATCCCTAACACTTTGTTGTTGTTTTTTTTTTTTTTTGGTTTTTTGAGACAGGGTTTCTCTGTGTAGCCCTGGCTGTCCTGGACTCAATTTGTAGACCAGGCTGGCCTCGAACTCGCAAAGAACCGCCTGCCTCTGCCTCCCAAGTGCTGGGATTAAAGGCGTGTGCCACCACTGCCCGGCCCTAACACTTTGCCTAACTCCCTGATGGTAGGACTGGGGGAAGGCACTGCCAACTTTAGCCTCAGTTTCTCCATGATGAAGGGTGTGTGTCCAGGTGGCCTGTGACCCTTTCAGGACAAGGGAAAAGGAAGTACCTTGTGAGCAGAAGAGGGTTTGAAGAGCCAAATAGAAAAGTCTTTAGTCCGACCTGTGCCATTCAGACATGAACAGGAAACTGAGACCCCGGAAGACAATAGAGGAAGAGCTATTTCTCAGACCAGGGCTGGATCCAACCTAAGGGTTTCCAGTGTCCCCCACAGCTCTGATTTAAATGGCATGCTCGGAGCCAATATTGACTTAAACTGTTATAACTCACACACCCCTTTGGTACAGTCCATTTAACCCTTACAACACTCTACCAGGTAGCAGCAGCATGCCAGCTTTGTACTTCAGAGCAGAGACCCTGAATGGTGACAAAGTACACCAAATCATACTTTCACCTAACACACACAAGCACACATGCATGCATGTGATTAGTGATGGACATGGCCCCAAGACCAGGGGTGGTCCAGAAGGAGGTGTCTCCAAGCCCTCACCCTGTCTCCTTCCTGTTCACCCCCTCTCTCCCCACCTGCCTTCCTCCTTTCTCTTCTTTTTCTTGCTGCTCTTCTGGAAAGTTCCTAATGAATCCTGGTTTTGTGGGAGGGAGAAGGCATGGGACAATTGAAAGTCACAGCTTTTGGGGTCACTGTCAGACACAGGCCCAAATCCCAGCCATACAATTTGCTAACTGCAAACTTAGGTGCCTCTTTGTGCATTCCTTTTTAGGATAGGGGAAAGAGTAGGTCTCCCAGATAGTCTATGGTGGTTGTGTTAAGCACTTGTCCAGAATGACTGAGAGGTGGCATCTGTTATCCCCCACAAAGACCACTCTCTTCCTGCCTCTTCCTCTTAGCTACTCTGATGTGGAAGCATGACCCCCAACTCCTCCTAGCTTTAGAGCCAAATGCTCCATCCTTTGGGGCTCCATTGAGACATGAATCCCCAAGATCACCCAACCACGGAGTAGGGGCCAGTGCTCTGACAGGCCAGGGAGGGGTTCTGGCCACCCTGCCGACACCCTGCCTGTCCGCAGGCTCTACGTGCCTCCCTGGAAACGAAGTGTAAGTGCCATGGGGTATCTGGCTCCTGCTCCATCCGCACCTGCTGGAAGGGGCTGCAAGAGCTCCGGGATGTGGCTGCTGACCTCAAAACCCGCTACCTGTCGGCCACAAAAGTGGTACACCGGCCTATGGGCACCCGCAAGCACTTGGTGCCCAAGGATCTGGATATCCGGCCTGTGAAGGACTCAGAACTAGTGTATCTACAGAGCTCCCCTGACTTCTGTATGAAGAATGAGAAGGTGGGATCCCATGGGACCCAAGACAGGTAAGTGCCATGCCACCCACACAAACGCTGCACTCAGGCCTGGGCCAAGCACAGTGGTGACTCAGCTGACATTTGGAGAGTGGAGTCCTTCCCCAGTGGAGGGCGGAGCTTCCAGGGAGACTAAAGGGGAGTCTGGGAATAGAGGCTGCCGGCTCCACCTTCTCCCTAGATGGGAAGTAACAGTGACAGTACAGGAAGACAGGGAATAGGAAGGGCTTCTTAAAGGGAGCTCAGTAAATGTGAGGGATAAATGCTCCCCTACCCCAATTGGACAAAGGAGGAACTGGTGGTGCAAGGAGAAGTGGAGGCAGCATCTACTCTAAATCAGTCCAGGAAGTACCTAAAACAGAGCAAATGAGCTTCTGTTGAGAGGATATTCCTTTGTCCCCCAATAAGTGCCAGCCCTCCCTCAAGCTCTAGATTTCCATGGGCCTTGGGTCTCCACAGCTAGCCTAGCCCTGGCTCTGGATAGGGAGACAGGGAGACAGGGAAGACAAGGAAGGAGCCTATAAGAATGGTTTCTCGCAGACCTGCTGTGTGCCAGGTGGGGCTGCATTCCCAAAGATGGTTCATGAAAACCAGGGAAGGAAGGTCTATGATCAGATGCACCTGGGAAGCTCTTTGGTCCTCCCCAAGGCCTGAGGGAGCCTCAGCTAAGGATTTGATTAAACAGGGTTTCCCAGAGGTCCACACCAGGGCACTCTTTTATTGAGGAGCCCCTAATAGCATTCCACAAAGCTGGTGTGCACAAGGTTAGGGAAATACGGAGCAGAGAGCGGGTGTCTGGGAACGTGTCTGGCACATACTTGGTGCCCGGCCAGCATCTGCTTCCTCCGCAGCCCACAGTCCTGCCTGTGAGAGGGGAGGGCTGGTTTGGGGCTCAGTCCCCACAGGCCAGCGCTCTGTGAGGAAGAGGCCCAGGCTCCCATCTGGAGGCCAGATTGAGGGGGTCGGCAGAGTGGAGAGGCAGTGGGTCAGGCAAAGGAGACAGGAAGGACTGTGAGTCTAGTTTGAAGCAGGGTGGGTGTGAGCAGCTGGGAAGGGGAGACGGTTCTGTAACACAAAGGGGCTGGGTACAGGGCCCTGGAGGACTACAGAATGAGGAGAGGTGGGAGACTCTGTCCGTATAGGCTGTGGGTTGGTCCCCTGCCTGGTTCCTCAGCCCCCTGCTGCTCTGTCCCCAGCTGTACCCCCCCCCCCCCACAGTCCCTCTTCAGCCCTGGCCCTGCTGGAAGACAGTCCACCTGAACAGCTAGCTGCCTCTTCACTAGGCAGGGACGTGGCAGCAGGGAGACTTTGCCTTTCAGAGACCTTACCAGCTTCTTACCTCTTGTCATAGCTTAGGGGTAGGGGGTGAGCAGTGGTCTTGGTGTTGAGAAAGAGAACTTTTGCTTGCCACCAATTCCAGTGAGAACCACTGCTGCCCTGTGTTGCACTTGCTTCACAAGCAGAAGGGCCCAGCAATGCCTCGGGGGAGAGAATCACTGCAGGCTCCCACTCAGCAGACAGTGCCCAGGCCCATCTCACCTCCTGGGCTGTTTTTAGTGTTCCAGAATGTATCATTTCTAACTGTAAGAAGGACACTCACCTCCACTGCAGAGTAATTAAAAGTTAACTGTGAGGGCAGGGGGCTGGGGACGTGGCTCAGTTGGGAAGATACCTAGTTTGTAATCGTGAGGATCTGAGTTCAGATCCCAAATCTGTAATCTTAACGGTAAGGTGGGGGCAGAGATAGGAAGGTTCCCCAAAGCTCACTGGCCAGTCTTGCCAAGTTGAAGACTTTCCCTGAGCTCTGGGTTCAGTGAGAGATTTTCTGGATAAACAGATAGGTAAATTGAGTGGAAGAGATACAGTAAGACATTCATTGTGGCCCTCTGCCTCCAAATAAATGCATGCACACACTTGTGCACATGGACAGGTAACATGCATATACCACACACACACACACACACACACACACACACACACACACACACACAC
>CAJQZJ010001826.1:23202855-23228265 GCA_907164525.1 Lophiomys imhausi | reverse complement strand
CACACACACACACACACACACACACACACACACACACACACACACACTTTTTATTAATAGACACTGACTTGAGGGTTCTTCTGGGACTTAAAAGCATAAAAAAAAATGGAAACCAGACAATCCAGGAACTAAAATAGCCACAACAATTCCATCACAGCTTATTGAAAACACAGGGAAGTTAGGGGAAAAGAAAGCCTCAGTTTCCCCCAAAGACTGATCTCCCTTCTTGGAGGGCTAGGCTAATCACAATGGCGAGGCTGCAGGCTACTTGGCAGAGAGAAGCAGGTGCTGGAGGTGATGGGTGCTCACCGACCTTCTTCCCAACCTCAGGCAGTGCAACAAGACCTCCAACGGCAGTGACAGCTGCGACCTCATGTGTTGTGGGCGTGGCTACAACCCCTACACGGACCGAGTGGTGGAGCGGTGCCACTGCAAATACCACTGGTGCTGCTACGTCACCTGCCGCAGGTGTGAACGCACAGTGGAGCGCTATGTCTGCAAGTGAGACCGTGGGCTCCGCCCCTGTGGCTGCCGCGTCACCTGCCGCGGGTGTGAGCACAGTGGAGCGCTAGGTCTGCAAGTGAGAGACCGTGGGCTCCGCCCTTGTGGAGCAAGTGAGACCGTGGGCTCCGCCCCTGTGGAAGGGTGCTGCTCCTCTGAGGACCCACTACTGAAGGGCTTGGAGACTCTGGTGAACTTCCCTGCAGATCCCAGATGCCAGGCGCAGGAGGCGGCTTGTGCTATGACTCCACTTGGAAGCCACCAGGAACAGGAGGCCTGGTCGCCCTGGGAGGGCCGGGGCATCAAAGGAAACTGATAGGATTAAAAATAACCTGGCAGCCCTGGGCCTGAGTGAGTGACCACATGTGGCCTTCCAGGCTGCTCCAAGAAGCCAGGCCAGGGATGGGTGAGACTGTGTGTGCATTTGACCTTTCAAGGCCAGAAAGACAGCCTCTGGAATGTTCTTTGGGACCCTGTGCCTGCCACATCGAACCACTAAGTTGGGTTGTAAATTTTTATTTTTCTTCCCCCCCTTTTGGGATGTGGGAGCTATAGAAATATTTATAAAAATTAGCTTTTTCTTTGGGGTAGCTCACTTCAATTTCTCTTTATATAGTATATATATATAAATATATAGAATGATTATATTTTAAACAACTGTGTGAAATAAATGCTGAGCAAGCCCCAGGCTGACCCCAAATCTCTGGCCTCCTCAAGTGAACCCAGCAGATCCTGCGCTGGCAGGAGGACTCTCCAGTTTCCAAGCAAGTCGGCCTCCCATTGATGTCAACCCCACCCAGTCCCCGACCTGGGCCTGGCCTGTTTCCCTGTATGTGATCTGTTGGTCAAGGGTGAGGTCAGACATCTTGAAACATAAACCCAGTTGGCAGTATCTTTATTCCTCAGGGACATTCTTAATACCACAGAGTAGCCATTGGCCATGCTTTCAGACCCATTAAGCTGGCTGTAAGAAAAGCTGCCCCAGGAAGCTGAGACCTTAGAGAAGTAGCCCTGATGGATTCTCAGTGAGACCAATCTTCATACTATTGTTCTATCTGTGAAGATGGGCTGACTGTGACTAAGGATGGAAGCTGGGAAAGACCCAGACTCATAGCTCATGCCGGACCAGGCTTATGGCACACAATATGCTAAGGTCCGACAGGACCACTTCTCTTTTTCATTTCGTGTGTGGGTCCAGGAGGGCCAGAAAGAACTGTTTGAGTGTGGTGCATGTGGGAGAGGATGGAAGGCCAGCTGCACATGGGGCTGGGGAGATGGTGGGATCTGATTTTAGACAGGGGCGTAGATTGAGGTGCAGGTTGGACTCCCATGTGGAAACAGATATGAGAGCCTAGGGCTCTGGGGGAGGCCTGGCTACATAGTCACCTTAGTCACAGCTAAGGCAGTGGACTAGCAAAGCCAGGAGACCTGGGCCTGTCTGATGCCTGCGGATAGTCTGGAGGTGGACAGTAAAGAGGTGAAGGAGATAGGGGCGGCCAGGGAAGAGGCAAGGACTTGGGGGACATAACCATTCCTTTCTGAGCTTTAACTTTCTTTCACAAAATGTTAACAATGGAAACAGAAATATACCTAAAACTGAAGCTTCTAGAAGAACCACTTGCTCTTGCCTGTCTTATGTGGCTCTTCAAATATAACCTTGGCATCCTGCCTGGCCTTGCCTTTCAGAGCTGGGTCTCTAAAGACATCTTTGTTGACAACGGTTTTGTCTAAGGGGCTATCCACAGAGCACCTTGTGGGCTTGGGTGATTGTAGTTATAAACTCTCACAAAGGGCTTGGTCTTTGGCATCTTGTCAGTTTTCTTCTTGCCCATGGCCATTGTCAATTCTCCAGGATAGCGGTCAATTCCAGCCAGCAGAGCACGGTTGTAAGGGTTGCCTGGGAGGTTCCATCATTGATGTTCTTCACGACAGCTTTGCATCTGGAGTAGCATCCAGCCAGCAAACTTGCTCAGCTTTCTTCATTTTGTCCAACTCAACAGCAACCAATAGGAAAGTAGAAAGTAAGGTCACCCATTTCTTGGAAATGGGTGACACAAAGAGCAGTTGTGGCCTATGCAAGGGACTCCCCAAGACAGAAGCAACTGTTAAGCACCTGGGTCTTGTGCTGTTTGTTGGGGGTGGTCTACCCAAGACCAAGGGTGCAAAGGAATGTTCCACACAGTTTCTGTCTGTGGCTCCCACACTTAGCAGCCTAAGGGATGGGCTCCCTCAGAACTGAGTGATGCCCCAGAGCCTGGGCAGGGTTTCCTGAAGAGAAACATGGACCACTGGTGGGGCGAGGAGGATGGAATGGGTGATTTGACAGGAGCTGGGCAGGTCATAGGGTGGGAGATTGCAGGATTTTGCGGCTATCCTCCCAGCTCTGCCTGCAAGCTTGTGGTGTGGGTGGCAGAGTTAGAGAGCCACAAGCTGGAAAGAACCTCAAGATAAGTCTTCGGGTTTCCTTTGTGTCTGTTTTCCAGATGAGGAAGACCCAGACAGGAGGAGCCGTCCTATGGCCACTGCTGAAAGGGGCTGGAGGTAGCTAGCAGGAGGCTTCCAGTGTGTCCAGGGTCTCTATATTCTTCCTAGGTTATCTCTTAAGTATGTCCCCTCCTTGGCCACAGGCCCCACAGATCTAGCCCTCAATCATTTGGCCCAGCAGTCGAGACCACCCCTAGCCATAGACTAACTACCCTCCTACCCCATAGCTTACCACCCCTCAGCTCTGGCTATGAATCATGTCTGCTTAGATGCCTAGCTTGAACATTTGCTAATTTTCTCAGAGGCCCAGAATTGTCCCTCTTAGAATGTCCCTTTGCATACCACCTCCTCTGGCTCCTCATTTTTCAAGTAACCATAACAAGCCCCTCCCCCCCCAGTCAGTCAAAGCTTTCCTCCAAGGCCCAGGTAGACAGACAGCTCCTTTCTTTGACCACCTTCAGCTGGGTTGGGCCTCTCCAGGGTTCCCACAGTCTCTGTGTTCTCCCTCTAATGTCCTGCTGAGCCAGGGTGTGACTGACCCCTGTCAGGTCCAGATCTGCCCCCATCCCAAGCTCTCTGAGTCTTCCAGGGCTGAGACTAGCCATTGCAGCCAATGGAGCTAAGTACAAAACGCTCCTCAGAAGTGTTGAATTTGGGGCTGTCTTTTGAACCTTACTTGGGACAAGAAAATAGGGAAAGCAGGCCACAATGGTGAAAAGTAGCTGTATTATTATAAACAGGACTGTTTACGCTGTGCCTGCTGTGTTCCAGTTCACGTTAGCCCAAGTTATCACAGCAGACACCTCATAGATGAGAGTTGTACCATCTGACAGGTGCAAACAGGTTCCCAAAGGGCAGGTGACTTGCCCCAAATCAAGGCCAGCTCTCATTAGAGTGGGGCTCAGTTCAGGCTTGCTCCTATTGCTCTGTTTCCTGGATGAGAGGGGGAAAAGCAAGCTGGCTCCTGATTCAGTGGGCCTGTGTGCCTGCCACTGACTAGTTCCTAGACCTGTGATGAAGCCCTGCTGGTCCTGGCTGGCTAGGGGCTTGGCAACCAAGCTGGAGGGGGATCCTGGAGGGTTCCTTAGCCCAGGCTTCAGGTTGCACTGGATGCACTCAGCAGGGGGTGGGGCTACACTGTGAGTCAAAGGCCCCAGCAGCCCAGGAATTTACTGTGTTCAGAGATTTTGAGTAAGGATCTCTGTACCTGGGAGTAAAACCTGTCATGTACTGGATGGCCCAGAGGACTTGCAAGGTTTCAGAACTTTGGCCACAGCAGGTTTCCTATCTGTGCCATCAAGCCAGGGTGGCCATCCTAGACTCTGAATCCTACTGTGTTGAACAGCTCAGACCTGTGTGGGAGGCTGGCTGGAGTCTCCGGAGACAGGCCTGGGGAGAGACAAGACGGCGGGGAGGAAACAGGAACTTTCCAAGAGAAAGAAAGATTAGAGAAAGTTTGTGGGAAAGGAGAGAATGGACAGATAAGGCCCTGTGGAGAGGTGGCTCAGGCCAGAGGAACTACCATGTGTGGCCCAGCCCAACCCCAAACATGTCTGGGTGTGTCCTGCCACATACCAGGGGACACAGACCAGGCCCCAGACCAGAGTCCAGACTGAAGAGAGGCCAGATGCTGTACAAAGAGGACTGGCATCACCCAGCATCTTACTTGCTTTTGTGGTGTGGCTCCAGACAACCGCTGGCCCTTTCTGAGTTTCTGCCGTCATTGTCTTCCATCACTATTCCATGGCAAAGGGCCCACCATCCCTATTTTATTAATGAGGAAGCAGCCTCATAAAAGGAAAAAATGTGATTTAAGGTCGCAACATACCAGTGGCAGAGTCTAGATTCATACACCAGGCTGTCTGGCTCCGACTTCTAAGCCTGCTCTCAACTTCCATGTGGGTTTCCTTGCACTGAGCAGGGTCTGGTGTCTCACGGGAGGGAAAGAGCAATCCAGGACTGAGCAGTTTGTGTTGTCTGTGCCTTTACTGTCAGGCCTTTCCCAAATAAACTACTACTGAGCCGTCCCCTGTCTGTCCACCAGGCCACCACCCACCTGACAGCAGGCAGAGTAATTTAGACATCATACTTTTAACAGGTACCCTTGCTCCCATGACCAAGCCAAAACCCGCTCCTCGGGCTGGTGGCTGCTTAGGATATTCTCATCAGTCCCTGAGTCCCCATCGCCCTGTGCACGCTCACAGGCCTCAGGGGCAAGGTTGGGGACTGAGAGACCTAGGAGCATGACAAGGAGGCTCGCCCACAGCCACTGATGCCTTTTGGGTGAAGACCAGACCTAGAGAGGGTGCTCCCCGGCAGACCACCAATGAAATTAATACCCCACATGCTTATTTTACATCCCCACTGCCTCTGCCTCCATAAAAGTGTGGAGGCACAGGGGCTTCAGCCAGCAGAGACCATGAACTTGAGGGTCCTCACAGCTCTAGACTCATAGTCAGGGTTTCCTCGACTCTGGGCCTCTTCTTGGAAACAGCCCAGAATGTAAGGATACTGATCCTAGCTTGTCCATGGTGTGGAAGGCACCAAGCCATCCTCTTTGCCTTTCTCCATCAGGAGCACACCTTTTGTCTTTGCTTGTGCCAGCCTCACTCCCTACTGTCACAGCTCCTGTCCCAAGTACTCTCCTCCCACCAGCTCCAGTCAACACATCTGGCCCAGAGCAGGCAGCTGCCTTCCATTAATCCTAGAACTTACTTAGATGATATCAGCATTGGCATCCTCCCGCCAACAAAGCCCACCTCACCGAAGCCAGGAGGATAACAAGCAGGCTAGGGTGGACTGGGAAGATCCCTGGACAGTGAGTGAAAGCAATGGGAGGCAAGGTCTCTTCAGGACACAGGCTCAGGGGCTTCCTGTTCACAGAGATCCCAGTTCTGTGGATTCCATGGAGGCCCTGCTCTCTGTGACAGTTGGTACTCGCTGACTGGGTTGAGATCAAGTCTCTGCCTTGCCTGTGATGAGTCTTGAGCCTGGACTCCACTCCCAGGATGCCTCAAGTCTATACCAGGGTGTCCCCCAATTTGCACCTGAGGGTCCCCTGTGTTCCTTGGGCTGTGAACACTGGCAAATTGAACTGTGAGGACACCATTTTGCCAGCTGTGGTCTCCCAGAACCACTGTAGGCTGAAGGAGAACAGAAGCAGCAGTGCTGAGGCCCCTGTCAGGACAGAGGCTGGAGTTTTTGTCCAGACTGTGGGTGAACGTCACCTCCCTGATGCTGCTCACCTGGTGTTTGGAGATCCCAGACCCCATCCACCTCTGGAGGAGAGTTTATAGATGAGAGACTCGAGACTCCTTTGTCAGAATCCCTCTAGTCCTGGCCTCCACCAGAGGAAATTCAAGCCTTGCCACCCTGTCTGCAAGCTTCCATCTCCTACACACCTGCTGGGTATGGGCTCTGAGGCATTGCGCAGATTCTCCTGGGTATCAGGGCCATGGAGGAATTGAAGCACAGACTGAAATCCAACACCCTCTGCCCTGCAACTCAGCATCTGGGGCCTGGCCACTTGAAGCAGGACATGTGTTCCCAGAGGAAGCTCTCAAAGGAGACATGACTGGAAGGTTCTATAAGAACTATACTCACATTCTTGGCATGGCAGCCCAGGCCTGTAATCCCAGAACTTAGGAGGTAGCGGAAGGAAGTTTGAGTTTGAGGGTAGCCTGGGCTATGTAGAAAGACCCTACATCAGAAAGCCAAAACCAAGGGCAGTAAGATTCTCCAGCAGGTAAACATTCTTGCTGTGTAGGACTCACAACTTCAGGTTGACTTTCGGAGTTCATGTAAGGATGGAAGGAGAGAATCAATTGACAAAAGTTGTCCTCTGATCTCCACACACATGTTGTGGTATGTCAGCATGCATACATGCATACACACAAAATGCACACATATACACATCTAATAACAAATAAAATTGCACAACAATAAAAAAAATCTTTGGCTAAAATTTTTTGCCAGACATAGTAGTGCACACCTTTAGTTCTAGCACTCGGGAGGCAGAGACAGGCAGATCTGTGAGTTCAACACTAGCCTGGTCTACAGAGTTCCAGGACATCCAGGGCAACACAGAGAAACCCTGTCTCAAGAAACCAAAGCAAAACAAAACAAAAATCCAAACTTTCCAAATCTTAGCACCCAGTACCTGGGGATCTTGATGCTCTAATGCACAGTCACTTTCACTTGAGGCTGGGTTCCCACAGTGACAATTGCCATAATTCCCTCTTCCAGGACACCCTCTGTGTCCTAGGCACTGCGCGTGCTTAAGGCTTATCAGTCAACCCCGTGAGCCTGTCAGCATCCTTGCTGCAGAAATAAGTCACTTCAGAGTGAGGCATAGGCTTGGCCCTACCATATTGCTCCTAGATGACCTGTGTCACTAGGTTTTTTATGTACAAAATGAGGACAATTACATCCTTCATCCCACTGAAGAAAGAAGCCAAGGGGTTAGGTGACCAGACAGAGACAAAGCCTTGAGTGATGGCTTGGGGCTATGGAGCCAGGATCTGAGTCCTGGGCTCCAGACAGCCCCACTCATTGGTCTTGTAGCTCCCTGTTCCTTGAGTGTTGGAGGACAGTTCCCTGAGACAGCCCCTGACACACAGTGTCTTGATTTTTATTATTGAGGGAAGAGGGAAGAACTAGCATCCTAGGCCCTTTTACATAAGCCTGGTCTTCCTCTTGTAAACACTCCTGGGCCTCCCCCTCGATGTCACTAACTGAAAGTCTGCTGGGCAGCAAGTATCCATATCCCCACAGAAGGACGGAGTTAATGAAGAACCAGAAGACATATTGGGAGGTCTGCCCAGCCCTTCTGCTTCCAACCCCATTCTACAGATGAGGAAACAGAACTTGAAGGTAATAGCTGCCACAGGACCTGCGGTGAGGCAGAGGCAGAGGCCTCTGTGGGGCTGGTGACAGAGCAGGGTCAGATGCTATATATCCTAACACCCTCTGTAGTGGCCTCTGGGAGGCAGGACATCGTCTCTCCCATTAAGTGCTGGGCCTGAATGTTGGAATGCTAGGGAGCGAGCAGCCCAAATATGTAGTCTATGCAGAAAGGAGGAGGCCTCAGATCCCGGACCAGTGGCCCTGACTCAACTAAGAGTCATAGCATAGAGATCCAGGTCCAGTCCCCTGTGCTGTGTCCCAGGACCCAACACACAGTTAGGGTGCCCAAACGGTACCCTCTGACATTCCTCTGAGATAAGATTGTGTTTCTCGTGAGTATTCCCCACAATGATAATTAGCCCAGATGTACATTGCACAGTTACATGGGACCACCACATTCTGAGGTACCCCAAAGCTCTGCAAGGCCAACCCTGGAGGGCGTTCCGTATGGGAAACTAGAGTCCCAGGGGTCAGCGTGACTTCCCCAGGGTGGCAGTGCAAAGGAGATACACCAATGAAGGTTTTGGGTAGAAAGGCACCTGATTCACACAGCTTCTTGCTTCCTTTCCCCTCTGCCCGAGAAACCTAGAAACCACAGGATAAGCAAGTCTTAGAATATAGCATTGGAAAAAGACTCTTTCCCTAAGAACTGGAGTGCTTTCCTGCTCCCACAATGCAAAGTGCCTTTACTGCAGCCGATTCAGGACTATCAGACCTAACTTGCCATTATGAAGCTTACCTCAGTTGACAAGTTTTCACTCACTTCAAGTGGTCTGTGTTGGGGTTTCCTTATAGTCCTTTCTTTTATATTATCCTCAAGCCAGACATGATACACACACCTGTAATCCCAGCACTTGGGAGGTAGACACAGGAGGCTATCCTTGGCTACATAGAACCTGTGAAGCCAGCCTGGACTGCATGAGATCCTGTCTCAAAAATTAACAATACCAAAACAAAAAAGTTCAAGCAAACAAGCTCCTTCTAGTCTTTAACCATGCTATAGTGGCTGTTTTGATATTTTTTTCAATCCATCATCTTCCTGTTCATCCAATTATGCTAGGCATACCTGTTCTGCTCTCTGCCAGGCCTGCTGTGTCTGTTCCTGGCAGGTACAACAGGCCCATTTTCCTACATCCCCCATCATGCCTGGCCAATTCTAACCCCCATCTGGGTGTCCCCCCCAAGGATGAACGTCCCTGGCTTCAGGCTGCCCTGCAGTTTCCCCCTTCTCCTTGTCTGGGCACTGCTCTGAAGGGTCCTGGAAAATGAGGCAAACCCTCTCACTCCCAGGACCCTCCGGCTTGGGAGACTGACAGTAAGCCAATCTGGAAAGGTTGCAGTGTGTGCGTTTTAACAGGTGGCCAAGGAGGCTCGATGGAAGAAGCAGCCTGGCATGGCCAGGAACACTGGCAGAAAATGAGGGAGTCTTCCGGGGAACACTTCCAGGGGAGGCAAGTATTTGAACAGGGTTGCTATAGAGTCAAGGAGTCCTGTGTTCATGGTGGCTGACAGGGACCCAAGGCAGGGAGATGCCATCACAAGGATTAGAGGGCCATAAGTGGATTACAGATGAAGTCTTTGAGGGAACAGGGTCAGATTGAGGGATTGTGGGAGCCACTGAGCTTTTCATAGCAAGAGCATAGTGCAGCTTGCTCTATGCCAGGCTGTAAGCTTGGCTCCTGACATCTAACTTCTCATTCAGTCTCCTGGCAATTTCAGATGCATTTCAAAGGCAGCAGAAGCCCAAAGAGGGAAGGGACCTGGCCAAGGTCACCCAGTGGGAGACCTCTCCCTTTCTCTTGGATCTGTGGCAAGGTAGCACCCAGGAGGAGGGGACGTTCCCTAAGACTGTATTTTTTTTAGCCTCTTCTCTCAGCGTCTGCCCATCAATCACTTTGACACTTGACAAAGGGGCAGAGACATACATTACCTCCATGGGTGAGCCACTTCCAGGCCCCTGCTCTCCAGTGAGCTTGTGGTGGTTGGCTCTGGACACTGGGATGCCCATCCCTGGGCTCCATATGCAGAGCCCAGAATACCAGGGGAGGCATGCTTTCCCTGGGGTGGGTGACTCAGGAGAAAGGGAGACAGCTTTGTCCCCAGGTGGGAGGGCCTGGCTACCAGGTGAAGGCTGGGAAAGCTCGGTGCTACCCAGAAGCCTGGGGAAGCCCTGGCCTATGTGATGAGGCATGGAGGCTTTGGAGTGGCCTGAAGTTACACTTGGCACACTTGCCACCAGCTGTGCCTCTGCTGGTTAGCTCGGGAGTGAAGCCTTGAGGCAGGTGCCCTCCAGGGAGGAAAGAGCCCTTGGGCCTAGCTACTCCTCACCCTAGACCATTGGGGACATAAGCTGGATTCTTTTCACTCAAAGTGTCTGGGAGCTGTTGGGAGAAGGCCTTGGGGTGGGATCTCTGGAGGACACACCTTAGGGTTCAGGGAGTGCTGTCGTTTACAGAATTCAGGTGAGATGGGAGGTGTCACAGCACCCTACACTCAAGATGCCCATCTCAGCTTGGCAGATCAGGCCTCAGGGTGGCCTGGTCACTTCTCTTCCTCCCAGCTCTCCACACCCCATCATTGTGAAATTGCTGCTCAGGCCGACCCCTCTGCCCAGCTCTCCCCCCATGCCCTGGAATGTCCAACAGGCCCTGTTTGTACCTTACCTCATGGCCAGGTCCCTGGTCCCAGAATGTAGGTCACACCATATGGTGGCGGTATCAGGGCCAGAGTGGGGGAATCATGGCTTCTGGGGGTTCCAAGATGGCTGGACGTGAACAACCTCCCACCCCTCCAAGCTCAGCTTCCTGCATTCTGTAACCACACCAAGGTTATCATGGAAGATTTGCTCCACACAGTTCATTCTGGGATTCAGTCCTTGTCATTTGTCATTTCTATAGAGACCACCTGAGTGTGTGGTCACAGGGGCCATCCCTCTCCTGAAGCCTCTTGTTTCCCTTCTACCCAGGGGCAGCTTACACTCCTCTCAAGGCAGCTGAGGGACCCAGAAGCACATCAAGACTCAGGAAGATGTGGGGAGGCAGGTCTCTGGTGCCAACAGGGATCCGCTCAGTACCCAGTAGGGGGAAGTGTGGGGTTGGCAAGGTGGGCAAAGATGGGAAGTAAGAGCCCATGAGTGTGCTGGCAGGGGGCCAGCCTCTCCACAGACCTCCCCTGGGTCTCTAATAGACCCCATGGAAGTTGCTTGTCCAGACCTCTTGCCTAATTATCAAATTGTTCCCAGATCCCCTCCTGCAGCCTGACTTTCCAGTTGAGTCAGTCAACAAGCAGAGTGCCCAGCCCAGCCCAAGAAGAGCTTGTCCTTGGTCCCACACTGGGTGGGACAGTGCTCCTGCTCCACAGGGACACAGGTGTGAGCTGACTTACCAAAAGCCACAGAGCCCCTGCCATGCCCTAATCAGACTCAGGGAGCCAAATTATGCTCACACCTCATCCTTCCCCAGTCCTACCTTGACCTCGGGCCCTTTGCCTCAGCAGACCCTCTTTCTGCCCTTTCCCCTAGATGTATTCCCACCTCACGGTAGGAGTCAGTCTGTGTCTTTCTTACTGGCTTTCTAACCAGCCCAATAGGGGGCAGGGACATCTTGCTATGGCCACAACTTTGGGCCTTGAACTAGAGAGGTAAGGCCTTACCCTGTTGTGTCCTGCTCAGAGCCCAAGGGAGCCAAAGTACATATGGAGCAGGGACTTCCCAGGGTCCTCTGTGAGCCTAGAAGAGCTAGCCCTTTCCTCATCCCCACACAATACTTCCTAGTGCACATGTGCACTCTTGAACACACACACACACACACACACACACACACACACACAGAGAGAGAGAGAGAGAGAGAGAGAGAGAGAGAGAGAGAGAGAGAGAGAGAGAGGACGCAGTGGGGTACTGGGGAGCTAACATCTGCAGGACAGGTATGACCCAGCTCTTAATCAGTATTTGGAAGAAGCCATGCATAGAGACCCCAGGGAGGTGAGGGCAGCCAAAGGTTTCCTGAAGTTCCCACAGCCCCTCAAGTCACCCTCTTCTCTGTCCAGATGGGAAGTGGGACTCTCAACAGACAGGGATTCTGGGAGGGGTGGGGAATCACACAATTTTGGGGGCAGCTGAACTTCCTACCCCACCCTCATGGTGGCCTGAGCCAGGACTCTCCCAGACTGCCTGTTAGGGTGAGGACCGGAAAGCTCAGCAAGGTCTCCAGGCTGGGGAGGCTGACCCCAGCTCTGTAGGAGGACATGAGACCTCTAGATAGTGTCCCACAAAATGAGGGCTGGGCTGCTGTGAGGTGTTAAGGACCAGCTAGAGGCTGCTGGGGAGTGTGGTAGGGGTTCTCAATGGTCCTGCTAGGTGTGGCGTTTCTGTGGCTCTCTTCTGCATGTAGGGAGTGCCAGAGTGGGGTGACCTTCTGGAGTTTCAGTCAAATGCAAGGCTTGTCTAGCTGGCTTCTGGTCCCCACTCTGTGATACTCTTGAAGCCTAGATGTGTCTGTGTGGACAGATGGGAATCCAGGTCTATAGTCACGAAGGGACTGTGCCTCTCCGAGCCTCATTGGCTCTACATACAGGTCCCATAGTGCCTGTCTCACCAGAACTGGGCTGGATTAGACTGGATTGGACCAGGTATTCCAGAGCCTGACTGCAGGAAGGCCTTCTGAGGCATTATGAGCAAGGAAATGACTTGGCGAGTGGACAGAAGGGGTGAGTGTGAGAGTGGAAGCCAACCAGGCTGAAGATAGGTGTGGGTGGATGGGTGTGGGGAGACCCCAGGGACTGTGCAGGGGAACATTGGTTTTCCACTGGGCAAGCCCCCAGTGTCCATGATAGCTAGGCTGTGGCCACAGGCAGTGGCAGATCAAAGGGCTTGTAGGATAAGGCTAACAGCTGAGCTGACACTGGCTTTGTTGACCCTAGCTGGTGGCCAGGCCTTGGGAAAGCAGCCCAGGAGAGGCCTAAGGAGGAGGCTGCACATGGTTCAGGCAGACACACCTCTTGTGTGCTATACTCCAGCAGATTACAGATCTCAGCATGAAATTGTTCCCACAACCCAAAAATCCATTGACACATGAGGACACCAAACCCTCAGGTCTATTCTATGTGTGGGTCCTGGTTTCTACACAACAGAGATGTGAATCTAGGGGAAACTTTCAGATTGTTTAGGGAGAAAAGATAGAAAGGAGTAGGGGTGAATACCAAGGGATAGTCTCTGTCAGCTGAGAGGGCGCTCTGCCAGCTTAGCCTTGGCTGAGGTGTCTGCAGGCCTCTGTCTCCCCGTCTGTGAAATGGGTAGGTGGGGTTCACTGCTCTCAAGGGGCCATCTAGCCCTGAGGTGGGAGGGACTGATGAGCTTCCAGAAAAGAGGTCTTCCTCTCAGATTTAACAAGCCGCCTGTTCTGTTGGAGCTGATCAAAACCAGACGGAGGTGGAGCTGCCTCGCTGATATGCAGGGTCTGAAGCCGCCAAGAATTCATCTCTCGCTGTTCCAGTGAATATCTGGGCTCCTGTGGGGTTTGCAGGGTGGGCCAGACTTCTCATCTCCTCTCTTCATTGTGAGCCTGACCATGGAAGGCTACACGGGAAGGAGATTCAAGAGCAAGCCTCCTGTTGTGCCACCTGGCCGGCCTGTGTGGGTGGAGGAAGGCTGGGGTGCCATCTGAGCACATGCTCAGTGGTGAGGGCTCTGACACAGACAGGCAGCTTGGCCTCATATTCCCTTCCCTCACGCAGTCAGCAAACCCTCCGAGAGCTCCCAAGAGCTGGCACCCATCCCCGATTCCCCAGGTCTTTAGGGGTCACCTAAAGACTGTTGCTCTGTAATCCCTCCTAGTTTATAAAAGCAACAAGGAAACACTGAACCCGAAGACTCAGAGTGACATGGGCAAGGTGCACAGTTGCCATCTTCTCCCAGTTCTATGATGGAACTGATCAAAACCAGACCGAGGTGGAGCTGCTTCACTGATATGCAGGGCTGAGCTCCAGAAGGTTCACCTGTGGCCAGGCAGGCCCTAGGGCCTCTGGAACCTGCACAACACTACATGAACTGTTAAACTCTGGGAAGGTGGGACACCTGACTCAGCTGCTGCTCCTCAGTGGCCCTGTTTATGTGTCCTCCTTGTGTCCACAGAACCCAGGGGTGGGTGTGTGGCGTGTCAGGGGACTAGGAGACTGTTCTTGGATGCCAGTCTTGGGGAAACAGGAATCTGAGGTTCCCTCATCACTTGGCCTCCTCTAAAGCCCTCTACCCCATGGTTCCTGTGGGCAGTCAGTCTGGTCTGTGCCTCCTGGACACACCCCCTGGACCCTGCCATGTCTGTCTCATGTGTGTCCCACCTCCCCAGACAAAAACTGGTTTGGGGAGGAGAGGGCATTCCTGCTGGTGCCCTGACCCTTGGTGGACGGGTTTCCTGGAGATGAACTTGCAATCAGAGGGGCCTTAGAAATCTGGGCATCAGGGTTAGAGAGATGGTTCTGTGGGGAAACATGATGGCCTGAGGTCAGAGTCCCAGATGCCACTAGGCAGTATGCAGCAGCCCTCAGATGTGTAATCTCTGGTTCTTTGATTTTATTTTCTATTTCATAACTTCCACATACCACCCGCGTCATCGAGGGACTTATTCTCCCCACGTCATAGGTGTAGAGGACAGAGGAATGGAAAGTAGACAGGTTCTCACCATGTCCTCCCAGGGAACCTTGAAATAGATGTTTCCAGAGCAACCTGAGGCCTTCATCACAGATCTTACCACTGGAAGAGGAGTCCACACTTGAGACGTTAATGACCACCACAGCTGTGGAATGGCTGACAGGCACACCTGCCTGGCACGTGTCGTTGACAGACTGAGTGAGTACTCCTGTAGCACGAACAACTCACTTGTCCTTAGAACATCCTCCATGAACCAAGGCCACAGATGGGGAGCCCTAAGCCCAGAGAGGCTAGGTAACCGGCCCATAGCCCCACAGCTTCTAAAGTATAGCGCTGGGACCTGAGCTGAGTTGTGTGACATCCATCCCTGGAAACCCAAATGTACTTGACCCTGAAGGTTCTCAGCTGCCACCCTAGCAGGCACACACACACAGGGGGAGCAGATCCCCGCTGAAGAAGCCCCACAGAGCAGGGCCAGTTTCAGTCCCCTTTCTCAGCACAATGGCTAGGACAGGAAGGTGCAGAGGGCTCACCCAGAATCCCAGAGACCCTCCGGTCCACTGTGCCCTCCCTTGGTGGTAAATGAAGTAAGTCCCTCTTGAAGGGAGGTGGTTCATCTGTTCATTTGTTTATACACACACCTGTGAGGGGCCTGACTTAGCAGCCTGCACACAGCAGGCATCCTCTCTACACTCTAGTGTCACAGATTCTTATACAGGCCAGCTCTGTTATCAGATGCCTGGTCCTGCACAGGGTACTGAAGGTCAGGTGGGGTGTGGCCGACCAGAAGAGGGGAGGCATAATGACCTAATGAATGGATGTCTACTGCCCACTCTGCCCCCTTGTCAGGGCAAGGAGAAACAGGTACCCAGAGAACGAGTGACTGGCCTATGGAGTATTCAGGCAGTGACACAGCCCCATCACCCATGGGCCTCAGTTCCCTCTACAGTAGCCCTCTCTCCTGTGCCACCTGAGGAATCAGCTGAGAGGGTGGCAAGCCAGGGAGATACCTGTTGCCCTTGGGACCACATGTCTCAGGAGGGAGCTGGCCAGGCATACCTGTGCCTCTGCAGGCTGAGGACAGACAAGGGGCGAGATAGAGCAGCATTACAAGTGTTCTGAGCCTGGGCACCCCTGGGTCCTGTGTGGAGTGCCCTGTCCCCAGTGGTTGTGAGGTGCACCTTTGCCTCCTCCTGTGGAGTCTGAGAGTGGGTCACCAGAGCAGCATTACAAGTGTTCTGAGCCTGGGCACCCCTGGGTCCTTGTGTGGAGTGCCCTGTCCCCAGTGGTTGTGAGGTGCACCTGTGCCTCCTCCTGTGGAGTCTGAGAGTGGGTCACCAGAGCAGCAAAGCCATCTAGATACCTGGAGGCCAGCCCTGTGAAGAGGGTTCTCAAGCCCCTTGGTGTGTGTGTGTGTGTGTGTGTGTGTGTGTGTGTGTGTGTGAAACCCTCTTGTGGGAGGGAGGGCTTGAGTGAGCTTGGATGAACATCTGTGGGGCCTGGGTGGAGCCCTCTTTCTCTTGGTCCCTCAAAGTCATCAGTTTGGCGGAGACGTGACTGGAAGGATTGGGTCCATTCTGCTGCCTGTTGTCACTAGCCCCAACCCCGTCCCCCCATCTCCCCTAGGAGCCCAGTAGAACCGAGGGCTTAGGACAATTCACAGAACACCAGGGCCTGCCAGGGTGCCAGGGTGTGGGGCTCTGCGGTTTCTTGAATGGTTGCAGGCCCCAGTCCTCTCCCATCTGGCTGGCCTGGAGCAGGGCCAGGGTTGCCAGCTGAAGATGAAAAGGCCCTGAGCTCTGGGGTGTGGACGAGAGAGGGGTCTGTCACCCATCAGGCAGGGGAAAGAGTGGAGTCTAAATAAATCACTAGTGGGACCGAGAATTCCTTGATTGTGGATGGAGGGGAGCCACCATGCAATCCCCTCGTTCTCACACACTGCCCAGCCCTCTCCCACTTCAAGGCCTGTGACTGTCTGGGGGAGGAAGCTTGGCTGGGGGACCTCTGCTCAGGGGCCCCTTGATCCTTGTGTGAGAAACTTTGACAGCTGGCGTGGGTCTGAAGGGAGGGAGGTGATGAAAGCTGTATCCTGCTCTGGGCTGGGCTCAGGCCAGAGATAATATCACAGTACTGGGGAGCAGTGGATGATCTTCCATACTCCAGCACCCCAGACTCCCATCCAACCTGGGACAGAGGGGCAGCAGAGGCCTGCTGTCTGGCCTGTGAGGTGCAGTTGGATCCTATTAGTGGCAGGCAGGACAGGAAGAGACAGCTGGGTTGGGGGTCTGGGGAGCAATGGGAGGTTGGGGTCTAGGGGTCAAGTTCATCGTCTTCCCTCTCTCGGGTTCTTTTCTGAGTCTGTTTCCATATCTTGAAAATGGAATGCAAGAAACCCCAGTCATATCTCAGGACTTCCATGGCCTGCCCTGGGTGGCACCATTCCTGCTTTAGTGGCAGCTCCTGGAGCAGGGCTTGGCAGCTGCTGGGTAGATAGTTGGATGGATGGATGGATGGTTGGATGAATGGTAGAGGCAGAAATACAAGCATGAGGGAGACCAGGTCCCCAGAGGAGGGAAAGAGCTCCATTGCCTCAATCTATAGGAACCCTCATAAACCTTGCCCCTCACAGATTACAAAGGGGCTTCAGTACTCCCTTGTGGACCCTGGGAGGGCAGCCAGGTAGGGTCTTGTGTCTCCTGTGGCAGAAGAGGAAACAAGAAAAGTTCTTGCACCAGGTCACCTCGCAGAGCAGTGTGACCTCTGTCCCAAGGGCCAGGCACTGTTAGCCTGATAATTGGTGATGATGTATACAGACCCAGGGAGGACAGGCACAGAAGACTAAAGGGCAGCCAGAACCAGGATTTAGCAGTCTGTCTTCTAGCTGACCCTGTCCCGGCTCTGTGTGCTGGCTGTGAACACAGAGGCACAGCCATTTTCCTAGCTAAGGATCTGGGGATGCTCGGTCCCATAGGGGGGCCAGTCCTATCTGCTCAGGCTCTTGTCTCAACTCCATCACCCCTCATGAAGTGGGGGCGGGGTTTGGGGGAGATCATGCTGCTGCCAATCTCTGGGCTAGGAAATGTTCTCTTGCCCTGGGAACCACACTGCTTAGCATGTTTCCAGACTCATCAACCCTTAACCACACACTAAGACTTTGGGTTCTCTGCCAGATTCCAGGCCCTCCAGGCTCCCTGGCTCCCCACATGAGGTGTAGGAAAGTACTCTAGAGCTGGGCCTTCACCACCTGGGGTCTCAGGCCTTGTACCCCTTCCTCCAAAACAGAGTTTTTTCAACCGTAGAGTTGGGTGTTGAGGTGCACCCCAGAGGACGTGGGCATGTTGAGATTCAAAGGAGAAGAGAGTCATACTCATCCTTTGCCAGCTTTGGGATGCTGTTCAGAATGCAAAATGGAGGGACCAGGTAGCTGTGTAGGCCTGCACAGGGCACTGGGGACCTTCCCACACAAATCCTCCCCTCCAAGGAGACAGCCTTGGTGGGTGTGACCTGGGCCGATCACTCTTGTGAGTGGGAACCTGTGCAGGGACACTGCCTGGCACCTTCTCTGTGGAAATGCGGTGTGAACACTGGTCATAGGACGCTTTCCGTGACTGCAGGAATGGAAGTGTCTGGCAGATGAGAATGGTATAAAAGTAGAAGTGTAAGGACAGGCACCTTGGGTTCACCTTCCCTGCTCCTCATCATTCTATTAGGGAGATGGAGGTCTAGCTGGAAGCAGCGTGGTTGGCCCTGACTCAGCGCCTTCCACACTTTGTCATTCTGCAGCATCCAAGGGTAGAAGTGGGGATTTTGTGGTGGCTTGGGAAGATTCCTAGTACTAGTTGAGTTTGTGAAATTCTCAGGACCACAGAGCCTGTGAGGTAGACCTGAGCTACTCATAGGCCCCATCTGCAGGGCATGGAGGCCCCCCTGTCAGTTTTGCCCCAACTTCTGTTCTATTTGCTCTTCTAAGAGCATGGGGGCAAAACATGTTTTCTCTGATTTAAAGACGAGGACACCAGATCCTGGAGAGGTTAAAGCATTCGCCCAGGGCCACAAAGCCAGAGAAGGCCAGGGAAGGACCTATAGTTCAGGTGTAGGAGGTTAGAATCGGAAGTCCTTTCCAGTGTTCCCAACCACACTCTCTCACAACCCCACAGGAAGTTTCTAAAGACGACCTTCTCAGGAGAAGGGGCTTGGCCCTGGCACCTCCACTGACCTCAGCAGGGGACATCTTGGTATCAGGGCACTGCCCCACCCACAGGCCCAATTGCTCTGGTGAATATCCAGGGCTTCCTCAAATATTAGCTATGCCCTGTGCTTGCAGGCACCTGTGGGCATGCTCCAGGCCCATCATCCCTGCTGTGCCTGAAGTTTGCCTATTGCCTCCCTAGCTTTGTTCTCCCATAAACATCTCAGTACACAGGAGGAGGCAAGGAAGTCCCCCGTGACCCCCAGTGCTGCCTTTACCTGAAGGCAATGGAGAGCCTTGGAGGGCCCTGAGCCGGGAGGGGCAGGGAGAAGCTGAGAGGTCTGCAGTGACTTTCCTAAGCAGCCAGTGACCTTGAACTTCAGGCTCCTCACACCCTTGGGCTCCTTTCCTGAGAGGTGGACAGGGTGGGTACTAGTGATGGGTTTATATGACTAGATTTCAGGAAACTGGAGAAACATCACCTTCTCCCAGACCCCATCCTCTTGGGAACTGCCACAACTCTGGGACCCAGTTCACACAGCTGACCTCTCATTTGGGGTCAGAAGATGCACAAACGTGGCCACAGTCACTTGCATGTACAGGTCTGTTGTGGCTGCCCCTTCTGGAGAGGAATGGCGGCATCAGGGATATTCCCTTCTTAAGCACAATGCCACTGAGGTTCAGGGCCATGCCATCTTGGTACCAGCAATATAGTCTATAGACCTTGGCTCAGGGTGGCTACCTGGTGGGCTGTGGTGGGGTCACAATGCTTGAACTGGCTAGAGCCAGACATTGCCTATGAAAAATTCTTCCCACCATCTGACTGAGTAAACCCAAAGTTTAGATTTGTTCCTCATAGGGACATGCACAATGTGGAACTGTCCTCCACCATGGACCTGCTCAATGAAGAATCGGGGTTACCAGGAAATCATTCGTTGGATTCTTGTGTTGATAGACTCATGGCAGTTCTACAAATAACAAATCTTGTCTGATCAGTGACATCTAGAATCCATCCCCAGGCATCCTGACATCTTGGGTGGACAGTGGCTCTGCAGTGGATGAAATGGTAGGCATATTTCTTTTCCCAACAAGGGCACTCCACAGTGTATAAGGCGGGCCTCACAGATTCTATCTGCCCTGGTCAACTCAAGAGATGCCCAGCCTGGCTTGCTTGGACCTGAAAAACTTTCTCTGGCAGCAGGTCTTGTGACCATAACCATGGAGCCCCCCATCCTAGGCAGCCCTAGGCTTGTCTGTCTTCTGAGAGCCTCCATGATTTCTACAGTCCCACACCAGTTAGCCTGCACACCTCCCCTCTCAGGCCTCCCCATGTTGGGGGAGCACTTCTGCTGGCAGTCTTGAGGCTGGGAGGGGCCGGGAGAGCAGGGCCTCTGAGGGAGCAGATGTGCTGCCCTAGGCCTCTGCATCTGGATAGCACGTGGCGGCAAAATCCCCAGGCGTGCAGTCTGGAGGAAATGAACCCAGCAAGGCTGAAGTGAGCGGCTCTGGGTGGGAATGCTGGGGCTTTGCAGATTCTCTCTCTTCTAGCCTTGCTCAACCTTGGCCAGCACACCCACCCCCAACTCTGTGCTCAGCCCCCCTCTCGGAATGTGAGAAAAGCTTGTGAGGAACCAACCTTTGCCTCTTGTGACTTCCTCCCATCAGGCTCTTGAGTGCTCTGTGGGATCATGCAAGACAACTCACCAAAGGAAAACTGAACTCCTGTTAATCCTTGGGATCCACCCTCTGCTAATCACTGTTTGTCTGTTCACTGTTCCCCTCAAGAGCTCTGGAGCTCCCACATGTGCGGGTTGTTTGCCCACTCATAAATCCCCACCCCAGGAGGCTGGTACCCAAAGACTATGAAGCAGAGGGTGGTCACAGAGACATTTTTTAGTTGCTTTTGTGGGACAAGTCACATATCTGGGTCCCTCCTGCCATCCCTGGCTAGACACTTGGACCCTGTTCTCTAATCTGTCTCTTCATTGTCAGCTGTCCCCTTTCTTGAAAGAATACCTCTTCCTTTCCTTTGAGATAAGCCTTGCTATGTTACCCAGACTGGCTTTGAACTCCTAGGCGTAGGCGGTCCTCTGGCCTTGGTCTCCCTAAGTACCTAGAATTAGGGGTGGCTCTACTCTTTCCTCTGGACTATCCAGCTCCCAGCTCTCAGGTCATTCCTGAGAATGAGAAGGAAAGTCTTGGTCCCCTCGGAGACCTCTCCCTTCTCCTTCTCATCTCTGAAGGATGCTTGTGGCTCAGCTTGAGTTGAATCTCTGAACTGCTTCTCCCACCAGCAGTCTCTCCCAAGAACCACTGTCTGCACGTCTAGCGGTCGTCAATGTTACTGGAAAGTTGGGGTGGTGTTGGTAGAGTCGCCACATTTTCCCAGGGAAATCTGGGTCCTGAGTCTTGTTAGTAAAATAATTTTAAAATGGCCTCAAAAAGGAAGCTCGAGGACAATTTTATTAGAGTTTAAAAGAAAAACTTCGAGTCTTGGCAGCTGCCCAGAGGAGGAAAGAACAGAGAAAGTGAAAAGGCCATACAATTCGAGTTAAGCCAGTCTGGAGGACAGCCACCAGGGGAAAGAGGACCACGTGGTCAGGAGGACTTTAAAGCAGAGGAGAACAGAAAGCTCACTGTGGCACCGGTGAGCATCGGAGAGAAAAAGGGAAAGTTAGGTCTTCTGAGTTCTGGCTCAGACTAGCGGGCACACAGCAGAACTCATGGAGGCTCTGGAGAGACTCCCCTAGTGTGGGAATTCCGGAAGGAAAAATACAGCATCTCCTTAAAGGGTAATTATTCCTCCTATCTCTTCAGCATGGTTTACTGTAGATCCAGCTTCCTGAGGGGTGGTCCCTTGGTTGGGTGACTGACCTGCCCAACTGAATGGACTATTTTGGGTTTTGGGTAGCTAGAAGAGTTGGGTCTCCATCCAGGCCAGAGAAACAGTTTTCCCTAATGGACTGCACAAGGTTCTAAACAAGATTACCGCAACATCGGCACCCTCTCTCTCCCGTCCAGGTCTCCAACCCTACCCCGAGCTCAGTGTGTGTGTCCGACCTCCCCTCTGCTCTGCAGGCCCCACTCGCCTCTATCCTAAGGAGGAGGAACCAATGTTGTGCTGGCCCATTATCGTTCCTTGTCTACTCCACCTCAGCATCCACTACTCTTCCCTTCCCTCATCCCTTCCCTGTCTTTTCACATTATTTGAAATAAGGTCTCACGTAGCGCAAGCTTGTCTTGAACTCTATGTACCCAAGGGTGACCTTGTAGTCCTAATCCTCCTATCTCTGCCTCCCAAGTGCTGAGATTGCAGGTGAACACCACCACACCTGGCTTGTATTTTCCTAAACACACACACACACACACACACACACACACACACACACACACACACACACAAGCTTTATTAAGCTTGCATGTGTTAATCCCAGGTACCTGTGTCTTTGGATTGGAATACGTTCACCACTGCATTTGCTGGGACAAGATGAGCACCGTCGGTCTATGAAGCCCAGGATGGCCTCTGGCTGCAGATCCTCTGGTCTCTGTCTCTCCTAATTTTTAGCGACTGCCCCAGAGACTACAACATGGGTACTAGTGTATATATATGCACATTCTACGCATACAGAAGTATATCTTCATCAGAGTCTACTTAGCATTAGCGAATCGTGGTGCTAGGTAGCATCTAGAGATGTGGCAGCAATGTGCTTCGCTCCTTTCCAGTTCTCACTGTCCAGTATTCCCATTCGCATATGCAAATGCACATTGTCAAGCTGAACACATACAGACGCACCAAGAGGAACTGATACAGTGTCTGTCAGCATCAGTCCCAGGCTTCCTTAGAGCTCCAACCCTTCCACCTGAAGAGCATCCTTTAGTCTTCTATTGCCCTGCAGATCTCCAGGGTGCCAACCATCTCCTCCTTTGTGTTCCTGGAGTTTACTCTCAGCTTGTGGGGTGTGGCTCAGTATCTTGTGTTCCCCTCGTTTTGGAGACACTGTCCATGGATTTTCACAGTACCCCAGTCCTTCAGTGTCAGGCAACTTTTGATGTTAATGGCTGCTGTCAAGATTTCTTTCTTTTTTTTTTTTTGTTTTTCTTTTTGGTTTTTCAAGACAGGGTTTCTCTGTTTAACAGCTCTGGCTGTCCCGGACTCGCTTTGTATACCAGGCTGGCCTCGAACTCGCAAAGATCCGCCTGCCTCTGCCTCCCAAGTGCTGGGATTAAAGGCGTGCGCCACCACCGCCCGGCTCAAGATTTCTTTCTATCTTGGGCTTTTAGGAGTCTGGCTATTCTGTACCTAGACTTGGTTTTCTTTCTGTTTATCGTGATTAAGATGTGCTGGGATTCTTAGTTTTCAAAATGTGCCTTTTTAAAAATATTCAGCTTTGGGAAGGTTTGGGCCAGTAAGTATTGAAATAGCCTTTTCTGCCCTTGTCTCTGCTCTTCTCCTTCTGATGCTCTGGTCATACATATTTTGGAACTTTTGATATTATCTTCTGTGTGTCAAGGTTCTGTTTGCTCCCCCCACCTGTCCCCCGCCTTTCTTCAAATTAGGCAGTTACTGCTGATCTGTCTTCAGGGTCACTTGCACTTTTTTCTGTATTTTACTGTTGAGCCCAACCTGTGACTTTTCAATTCAATTACCGCACTTTAAAAATCTTTGTAGCTTTCATTCAGTTTTCATGGGCATATTCATATCTTTCTGTTGCGAATCCCTCTCTCTTCAATCATTACAATTACTCTTTCCTTTGTGTATTTCAACATATTTTTCTTTTTGTCCTATTTGTGAAACTTCTTTGAAGTCTTTGTGGTCAAGTCTGACACCTGTGCCCACTCCAGAGCACTTGCCTCCCTGTCCTTTCTATTTCTTTTCAGTTTGATTTCTTTTCAGTTTGATTTCTAGATATTGCAATCCTTCCTCATCCCTGTCCTCTCTTCATCTTCCATCCCTTCTCTTCTTTCTGGCACTGATGGCTGTTGATTGTGGAAGGAGTATCTCCACAGTCTAGTCTCTCCGCAGCGGGCAGCCATTGACTGTCCTATGGACAGTGCCTATTGTTCTGACGTGGCTCTCCCCGAACTCCTAGGATTCAACTGTCAACCCTGGGTCTGGGACGTTGACGTTCAGAATCTGGCGCACACTCCTGCAGTATCCACTTGTTCTGAGCCCTCTTCCACATTTCCCGGTGTTTCACCAGCTGGCGATCCTGCCCCCTGACCTGCTCCTAGAGCCAAACACAGGGTGGGAAATTCACTCAGTTTTTTTTTTTTTTTTTTTTGGTTTTTCGAGACAGGGTTTCTCTGTTTAACAGCTCTGGTTGTCCTGGACTCGCTTTGTAGACCAGGCTGGCCTCGAACTCGCAAAGATCCGCCTGCCTCTGCCTCCCAAGTGCTGGGATTAAAGGCGTGCGCCACCACCGCCCGGCTTCACTCAGTTTGTTAAAGGCTTCTTTACTCTCCCCAGTTCAGGGCACACTGTTCCAAATTACTTCTCAGGCCCCTGACTGTTTCTGTCATCAGGCCTTCAGCATTCGGATGAGGATGCGGAGGGATTCGATCTAGGATTTGGGTCTTACTCCCGCTATGGTTCCCTCACCCCGAGAGCCCCCCTTCCACATCCTGAAGGGGTAAGCTGAACTTTTCCACACACTCCAGGCTTGGGGAGAGGGTTACCCCCTTCTACTAGCAGATTTCAAAGAATAGATTTTTTTTTTACTTCTATCTTTTTAAATATTTCAGTCTTTCAATAATTCTTAAAAATATTTTGTCCCTGTTTTGTAATTGGCATGTGCCAAGGGGTCCATGGAATTGCTACAGCCCACCTTGGTGAAGATGTTTTTCCTGTGAGGTCTTTTAAAAACATATTCCAGGGTGTCACAGTCTTTGCTTAAGACTGTCCAAGCGTTTCCAACCACAACAAGAACAAGAACAAGATCCCTAGGAAGATCCACACCACAGTCAACAAGTAATGTGCAGGCTCTGGCCTTTGGTGGTGCTGCAGAGGATTAAGCCCAGGCTCTGCTCGTGCCAGGCAGAGAGTGCTCTGCCACTGAGCCGTAAACCCACTGAGGGATTCCTTTAAGATTGAAAATCTCCTGTCCACCCCTAAGGCTGACAGTTATTTTTGTTTGTAATATTGCTTAAATAAGCCGACGCCAGAGTTGCATCCTTCCCTTTCCCACTTCTTCCTGGGGCCTGGCACATGCTACAGCCAGAAACAGAGGGGGCATCTGGGAATGGGGCCAAATGAAGTGAGGCAGAGCCTCTCTTGGCACAGTGCTGCCTGCAAGGCTCTGATGAAAACATCAGTGGGGCTGGTGGACGCTCGCTCAGCCTACAGGATTTGAAGTCCCTTTCCTTTTGCCTGATCCTCCCCAGGCTGGGTGTGGTGGGGCTGGGGAGGTAGAGGAAGAAAAGGTTTGATGGGTGTGATGACAAACGCTCAGAAAGCCATGGAGAGGGGAAAAGGGAGAGGGAGGAGAGAGGAGGGGAGGGTGGAAGGGGAGGGAAGAGGGAGGGGGAGGAGGGAGGGGAGGGGAGGGGGAAGAGAGGGCCTGGGACCTTCCCATAGGGCCCTCAAGGATGTGGAGCATGGACCGGTGGAACCCGAAGCTGAAGCAGAGGCAGCTAGCATTCCCCACTGGATAGGAGGTGGGCGCGCGTGAACATCTGCAAGGAGGACCTG
>CAJQZJ010001826.1:23177674-23202845 GCA_907164525.1 Lophiomys imhausi | reverse complement strand
TAAAAATCCTAAATAAATGCAAACTAAAGTTTATAACTCTTCTACAAGCATACAAAGCAAAGCAGGCTCATAAATTAAACCACACAGGAGTAAAACCGCAATTTAAGTAATATCAACAACATTAATGTAATGTGGGTGATGCTTTATTGAAACCAAACCTTCCTCTCTCGTGTGACTCTGGCGTCCCCGCCGCTGAGGCCTCATCAGCCTTCCGCAGCCTTCCATGCACCAGGCACCAAGGGCAGGGTCCTCTTCTGACCCTCAGGATCTTGCTGTTTGGGCGGCAGCCTGGCACCATCTCTACTTCACACAGCAGGAATGTTTCATCCTGTGGTCCGTGGCCTGTGGCCTGTGGCTTGTGACAGGCACCTTGCTTTGTCCCTGTTGTGACAGTGAGAGCCACAGGATAGAGTGAAGAACAAACCAAGGAACTGAAGTGCCAGAGTGTCTCCAAAGTCAAGTATGCCTTGAAAGGCTAGGCTTCATGGAGCATGAAAGGGACGCGGAAATTCTGACTCCACAGAGCCTGGAGGAAGAGTTTGTAAGGAGAGGAGATGGGGAGGAGAGGGAGAGGGAGAGAGAGGGAGAGAGAGAGGAGGAGATGGAGATGGAGAGAGGCTGTTGGTAAGCTAGGAAAATGTTCTCACCTCTACAGAGGAAGCAGAAGTTTGCTGCAGTGTGAGAGTGAAGCTAGGTCCCAGAGTCAGAGCATGGGTGGATCTGACAGGATCCTCTTCCTCCCCACGTTCCTGTCCCCTACTAGGTTCTAAACAGGGACCTGCCTACCCAGGCAGATCTGTGCAAGCCCCTGAAGGAGATCCTGCCCAGCAGGTAGGCCAAGGCCCATCTTACAAAGCAGAGAAGGAAGAGGGGACTGGGAGGTGGCCAATCCCCCAGGGCCTGAGGGGCTTGGTGAAGGTAAACCACAGAACTCCACCTCTACCCTCCATGGAAGAGAGGTGGCATTGGCCATCCGAGTGAGCCTGCCACGCACAGGGCAGAAGTCTTGTACCTGAGCCGGAGTGGGTGAGGCCTGGGGGGTTGGGGGCTCTGAACACTGAACCAGAGAGGAGATACCTAAGCCTTGCAGAAGCAAGAAGGCCAGCTCCTGCTGGGACAATCCCTCCCACTCAGGAGTTCTGGTTTTTCCATAATAAATGTCCCTCTTCACTCACTCCTTTTTTCACCTTCCTTATTCCTCACAGTGCCAGTGCGAGACTGTGAGCTCAGGAGCCACTAGCCCGGCCTCTGGCACCTCTGTCCCCAGTCCACCTTAGTCCTCAGCTATCAGAGCTGAGAAAGACTTACTCTCCGAGATCCCACATCACTGCCATAACTCTTGAGAGAGGACGGCTTGTTTGTCCAGGGCCAGACCAACAGAGGGCACCCAACCAGCACTGAATGAATGAATGAATGAATGAATGAGTGGGACTGTGGCTGCAGCTCTGTGAGGAAGAGAAATGGTTCACAGTTTCTGGTTTGAAGTCCTGTGTGTCACTTGAGATCTGTGAACTTGGTTAAAGGTTCTTCCCTGGGCCTCATCTGTAACCTGGGGTTCCAGCACACCTCTACTGACCCATCAGGATTTCCCACCCCTCCTGGGAGCTCAGGGTGTACTGAGACGGACAGACAGACGCCATGGATGGCGGCAGTGGCAGTACACACAGGCCGGGGGAGGGACACGAAGGAGGGATGGCCAGACCTGACCGGTACAGACGTGGTGCACTGTGGGGAAGCCTTTGCAGAGGAAAACCTGATGGCTGAACTGTGGCACGTGGAAAGGCAGAGGTTGCTGTGGGGTAGGGAAGGGATTTTTTAGGTAGAGACATGACAGGGACAAGAGCATCCACCTAGGGAGGGTGAGAAGGTTCAGGAACAAAACTTCCGAATACCTGTCGCCCACCATAGCCCATCCTGCTTTCCCCACATTGGCTCACATCATCTGACCCGAATAGACACACACTTCATCTGTAAACATTTTGGTATCTCTAAGTGAGAAAGACTTTTTAAAAAATCTCCATGCAAGCCGGGCGGTGGTGGCGCATGCCTTTAATCCCAGCACTTGGGAGGCAGAGGCAGGCGGATCTTTGTGAGTTCGAGGCCAGCCTGGTCTACAAAGCGAGTCCAGGACAGCCAGGGCTACACAGAGAAACCCTGTCTCGAAAAACCAAAAAAAAAAAAAAAAAAACTCCATGCCATTACAGTATCATACTAAGCAATGATAGGTCTTTAATATCTAGCCAGTGTTTACATGTTGTTAGTTTATAGGGTTCAAAAAAGGTCCACAATAGGATTCACATTTACTCATTTGCCCCACTCTTGTCTTTTTGGTTTTGGTGCTGGGGATGGAATGTGGGGCTTTGCACATGCTAGGCAAGTCCTGTACCGCCAAGCTGCACCTCCCACTCTGAAATGTGTCTTTTTATTGGGATTCCTTTCTTCTGTTATTTTTTTTCCTTTTCCTATATTTATGGGGAATTAAGGTTGTTTGTCCTGCACACCTGTCACTTGGGACATTCTGGCTGCATGGTCCAGGTGGTGATGTGTTGTCTGTCCTTGTGTTCCCTGCAACAGAGAGATGTGCTGGCTAATGGTGAATGATCTGAGTTGCAAATGTGGGTCACAACCAGAAATTTAACATTTTTTGGCATTTTGTGTGCACACTCGCATGCACACGCACAGATATACTTGGACATCTTGGCAAGAGCGTTGAAAGCCAGAGGTTGGCATCAGGTGTCTTCTTTAGTGCCCCCCATTATCTGCCAGGTCCCTCACTGAAGCTAGACTGGCTGATGGGCAAGTCCTTGGGAACCACCTGTCTCTGCTCCCCACCCCAGCACAGGGATTACAACCCCCCTACTCTGATTCGTTCCCAGCTTATACTTGGGTGCTGGGGATCTGAACTCAGGTCTTCCTGCTTGTACAGAAAGCATCTTACCCACTGTGCTGCCTCCCCAGCCTCTGGGAGCCATGTTTTTAAGAGGCCAAAGGAAACAGATGAAGTTGCAATGATGTATTTAACTGGAGAAAAGTTAGAATGAAAGCATTGTATTCTGTTAGAATGCCTAGTCTCTTGAGTCAGTGTGTCCTTCACTCACAGCCCACCTCAGCCCCGGCACTTTTCAATTATGTAAGAAGAGTTCAGTGTGGCTTGCGCCTCCTCACAGCGCAGAAGTGTGTGGTCCCACTGAGAGACAAACACTGACCAAGAATATTTCCTGGGTGCTGTACCTCCCAGCAGGAGGCACAAGCAGCATTAGCTGCCTCTGTGGTTCTCACCTTGGATTTGCAAATGCCTCAGGGGCTGCAGAATGGTGAGCGGCTGTTTCTATAGCCCCTTCTGAATCTTTTCACTCTGTTTTCCTAAGAGAAGTCAGCCGTTTACTGAGCGACAAAAGACATATTCCTGCTCCTCCACTTGCTCCTGCAATTCTCAGCTGTGTTTCAGACAGGTCAAGAAATGTGCCGTGAGAAGAGCGGGGTGGAGGTAGGAGGGTGGCGTAGGGAGCCTGGGAAAGAGCCAGGGAATGGGATTCCCTCACCATGGAGGACCCTCAGGCAGGCACCCTCCTCCCCAAACTGCAGTGTTTCTTCCCCAAAGCCCATGGAGTGCCCAGACACAGTTGGGACCCTCAGATACTACCCAATCAGGCTCCATCCCAGAATATCTGCCCTTGGCAACCAGGTCTATTCAGGGGTAGCTGCATTCACTCTGGCTCTCCCTGTCCTTGCTACCTACGTTTCTTGGGGCCTCACTCCTCTTGTGGTCCTGTCTTCTAGAACCTTCTCTCGGTCACTATCTGGTCACTATCTCCTTCTGAGTAGCACTCACCGCTCCACCCCATCTCTCGTTCCCCTCCCACATCCTCTCACTTTTTGCCCATCTCTTCACAACTTCACCTCTACAGGAGATGACTGAACTCCCTCTCTCTGTGTCCTCTGGCCACTGTGTTTGCTTCCTTATGGCTCCCTCGCTCTGAAATGACTCTCCAGGTCTCCAAGGCTGTGTCCTCTCTTCCCTCTGGTCCACACCAGCGACCCTGAGCCTCTTCCCACATCCTTCCTGTGCCTGACATGCACTGCTGCCGCCTCCTGATCCTGTGCCCAGTTCCTGGGTTCCTCTGCCCCACTTCCTGCAGCTGCAGACTTCCCAGACCCCAGACCCCAAATCTTTTACCTCAAGTCCATAAGCCGCTCTTCTACTTTCCTGTCTCAGCCACACGCCTGGCAGATTTCTGAAGTTGTGACTGTCTGTGCCAGAGCTTGGTGCGCAGTGAGCTGTCTGTTACATGCATGTCCCCAGTATCCAGCAATGTCCCTGTTGTTGCCTCTTACCTGGCTAGTAGCTCTGCTTGATTTCATTCCCTGTTTGTGTGTGTGTGTGTGTGTGTGTGTGTGTGTGTGTGTGTGTGTGTGTATCCATGGAGGTGCCCAGGGTTTAGATGTCTTCCTCATTTGTTCTCCATCTTAATTTTATTTATTTATTTATTTGTTTGTGTGAATGAATGCAGGCCCTTGAATATCATGGCATACATGAGAAGGGTCAGAGGACAGCTTTCAGGAGTCAGCTCTCTCCTTCCACCATGGGATCCAGGGAATGAGTTCAGGTTATCAGGCTAGCGCAGCCATCACCTTGTTTTGTTTTGCCAGGTAAGCTAGACAGCTCAGTGAATGAGCCCACATCTGCCTCCCCAGCCCTGTGTTTACAAGTGCACAGCACACACCTGGCTTTAGCCCTGGGCTTACAGGTGCACAGCACACACCTGGCTTTAGCCCTGGGCTTACAGGTGCACATCACACACCTGGCTTTAGCCCTGGGCTTACAGGTACACAGCACACACCTGGCTTTAGCCCTGGGCTTACAGGTGTACATCACACACCTGGCTTTAGCCCTGGGCTTACAGGTGTACATCACACACCTGACTTTAGCCCTGGGCTTACAGGTGTACATCACACACCTGGCTTTAGCCCTGGGCTTACAGGTGCACAACACACACCTGGCTTTTTCACATGGGTGCTGGGGACTGGATCCAAGCCGTCATGCAGTACACTAAGCACTTTACCTTCTAAACCATCTCCCCGGTTTCCAAGGTGATTTTAAAAAGTCATTACTAATTTTTGTTATTTAAAAATACCACCGTGTTTCAAGGGCTTTAAGTATATGGTGGGGTGCTGACTGTGCTTGTGTCTACAAACCTTGTTCAGGCAGGAGTGGGCAGGCTCAGAGAAGGCTGTGCCTTTCTTTTTTTTAATAATTTATTTTTTATTTCTTCAAGTTACATCTCAATCACAATCCCCTCCCTACTCCCCCCTCCAGTCCCACCCTTCCACCCTCCTCCCCCTCAACCCCCCCATCCTCTTCCCTTCTTTTTTTTTTTTTTAGTTTAAGGTATTTCTTTTTTCCCCCCAACAGCTCTCCCTAGGCTGTGCCTTTCTATGTCATGCCAGGGAGGGAGGAGCTGCTTGGGTTCACTCTCCTGTTGGTCTATGGAATTGTCTCTGACACTTTGAAAATATCCTTCCTCTGGTGCCTGTCTGCTGTGTAGCAGTTATCCTTTCTTATCTGCTGTTGCAATTAATTAACTTTTATTATAATAATTGTTTATGTTTTATGTGTAGACAAGCATGCCATGGCATGTGTGGAGGTCAGAGGACAACTTGCTAAAGTTGGCTCTCTCCTGCCAGTGCATGGTTTCAGGGTTAAACTCTGCTCGTCCGTTCTGGCTGCAAGCTATTACTTATTGAACCATCTCAATGGCCGCGTTGCTGTCATTGAACAGGTTTCCCTGTTAGCTCTGGCTGTCCTGGACTCACTCTGTAGACCAGGCTGGCCTTGAACTCACAGAGATCGCCTGCCTCTGCCTCCTCAGTGCTGGGATCAAAGACACGCCGCCACATCCAGCTGAATCTCTTATTCTTACCTACGTGTCTACTCATTGTTTCTCTGGTTTGCTGACATTGCTGGCCTTTGTAGACATATCTTTGATTCACTTAAAATCCACAAGGCCGAGCTGTCTACCTACAAAAGTGTCATTAGATGTGCTACTAGAGGTAAAAAGAGAAAACAGTCTACTTTGAAAACTCTCAGCTCTGGGAACCAATTCAGCAGATAGTGGGTGTCAGAGGCTGGCCTGGAGGACATCTGTGGCTGCAAGGGACAGAGAAGCTCATCTGGACTGGTCACATCAGGAACCTGAGGCAAGCAAGGTAAGCTCCTCAGTCACGTGGCAGCTGTCTTGACCTTCAGTGGATCTGCTCAGAGATGGTTTGTGGATGCCTGTGGCAGTGTTTGCTGGAATCTCTCTCAATGTCTTCTCCAAAATCCTTGTTGAAGGGCAAATTCCTTCCAATGGTGCATGGTTAAAAAGTGAGTACCGAGCCAGGCGGTGGTGGCGCATGCCTTTAATCCCAGCACTTGGGAGGCAGAGGCAGGCGGATCTCTGTGAGTTCGAGGTCAGCCAGGTCCACACTGTGAGTTCCAGGACAGCCAGGGCTACATGGTGGGACCCCGTCTTGAAAAACAAAAAATATGAGCACTTTTGTTTAAATGTTTGTCTTTTTCTAACCCTGTCAACTCTGGGTGGGACATTATCCCATCTTCACAGATGAGGAGCCAGATTCAGAGAGGAAGGGGCTGTCTGTGCGCAGGCAACAGTGGAACCTTGATGATGAGGCTCCGGCATCCACATTATCACAGTGGCCTCCCACAGGACAAAGCAACATGGCACAAAGGCGGCTGGCAAGGGCAGGATTCTTTCTAGTGTTTAAACAACAACTGTGTGTATGTGTATGTTGCCGTCAGAGGACAACTTTTGGGACCTATTTTCCTCCTCCCACTATGAATGTTCTGTGTTCTGGGGATCGAACTCACTGTCAAGCCTCGTGGTCGGGACCTCTCCTGTGGCATCATCGTGCTGGCTCTCTTTCTAGTGTTCTATAGATTAAGAAATGGAGCTGGGCCGGGCGGTGGTGGTGCACGCCTTTAATCCCAGCACTTGGGAGGCAGAGGCAGGTGGATCTTTGTGAGTTCAAGGCCAGCCTGGTCTACAAAGTGAGACAAGGACAGCCAAGGATACACAGAGAAACCCTGTCTAGAAAAACAAAAAAAAAAAAAAAAAAGAAATGGAGCTGGGCTGTGATGGCACACGCCTTTAATTCCAGCTCCTGGGAGGCAGAGGCAGGCAGATCTCTGTGAGTTCAAGGATATCCTGGTCTACATAGCAAGTTCTAGGACAGCCAGAACTACAGAGAAACTCTGTCTCAAAAAACCAAAAAAAAAAAAGAAAAAAAAAAAAAACAAAAAACCAGATTCTTAAATGTTCCATGACTTGACGCGGGTTATAGCTTCTAGTTGCAGAGAGGTGACTGGCTGTCACGGGCAACAGAATCAACCTAGCATCTGAAGAGACAGATGCTCTATGTCACACAGCAAGGGTCGGCTCTGCTGAGCATGCACACTGAGGACACACTCCACAAAGATACACTTTTTTATTTATTTATTTATTTATTTATTTATTTATTTATTTATTTATTTTATTTTTTTTTATTTTTTTGGTTTTTCGAGACAGGGTTTCTCTATGTAACAGCTCTGGCTGTCCTGGTCTCACTTTTGTAGACCAGGCTGGCCTCGAACTCACAGAGATCCGCCTGCCTCTGCCTCCCAAGTGCTGGGATTAAAGGCGTGAGCACCACCGCCCGGCAAGATACACTTTTGCACATGCAGAAAAGAGGAAAGAAGTCAGCACTCGGTTACTAGTGTCACTGGAACCAGCCTCAGCCAGCTCCAGTGACATGCATTGTCTCCAGGACTTGTGATTCTGCTTTAACGGGATGCTGTAGTGGCCCAGAGGATATGTCAGGAATGGTTAATACTGTCAATCACAGAAGGGTCAAGCCCTGGACCATGCCCTGGAGGGATTATCTAGATTAGGTTAACTGAGGTGGGAAGACCCACCTTAATGGCGGGAGGCCCAGTTCACTGAATAAAGAGAAGACGATGGGCTGACTGCATGTGACCTGACCGGCTGCCTCAAACACCCCCTGAAATGACGTCTCTGCTGTGACGGACTGACTGTATAATGGTACTGTGAGCCAAAACAAACCCCTTCTCTCTTAATTAAATTTCTTTTGTTACAGCAACGAGAAAAGTAGCACACCCACTGGATTCCTGAGGCTTTCCAAGCACCCACACAAAGCCCTGGCCTTGCCTCTGGGCTTCTGCCTGTGCTGTGCCCTCCACCTACACCATGAGGTCCATCATCGTCACCAGCGAGTTCTCAGGAATTGCTAACATAGCTGTAACTCTTGACTAGGGAATGCGGCAGAGATCAAGACTTCCCAATCTGTATTCACTGTTCTCAGCCCAGGGCCGCACATGTGTGCAGCGTGGATCTGATGATCAATGAGTGACTGGCTGATTGCCTAAGAACAAGGTTTCCAGAGTTAACAGCTTCAATACAAAATTCAAAACAGAAGACAGGACTCAAATATAGCAGGGAAATCACATATACTTTTAACTCTCAAAATCAATACTACTCAATTTTATCTTATAAATACAGATGCCGAGTTTTCCTCCAATTACCAACAGACCAGCTTCACATGCCACTTATTATTGCTGGTGGTTTAAAACTTATCTAAATAACCAGTTAGGTCAGGATAAATGGGTACCATTAGAACTAGTAAAGAACGTAGCTGGGTACAATCTTCCAACACTAATATTCTGAAGGGGAAAAATATCTGGAATTTTAAATGTGGCTAAGGGGAAATGGAGAGAGAAAACATAATCAAATATTCATTCTATAATCTGTACAGTCTGTTGGAACTGTCTCAACCACATGAAATCTGAAGGGGCTCTTAGCAGTTCAATTTCTATCTTCCAAGCAAATTTGGTTATTATTATCTTTTACTGATTTACAAGACTAGCTAAAAAGATTGGTAAGAGATAAGACAGATCATTTGGGAATTTTGCCTTAGCCTTAATGTGTGCATATGTGTGAGACAGGATTTCTCTGGTTAGTCCTTGCTGTCCTGGACTTGGTTCGTAGGCCAGGCTGGCCTCAAACTCATAGAGATCTGTCTGCCTCTGTCTCCTGGTGCTGGGATTAAAGGCATGTGACACCATTCCCGGGTAGGAGGAAAAATTTTCTTTTTTGAGACAGGGTTTCTCTATCTGGTTATCTGTTCTCCTGGCTATCCTGGAACTTACTCTGTAGACCAGGATGGCTTTGAACTCAGAGAGATCTGCCTGCCTCTGCCTCCCAAGTGCTGGGATTAAAGGCGTGCGCCACCAGGCCTGGTCGGCCTTGACCTTTTTAGACAGAGGTGAAACATAGTTTGTGGCTGCTGGAGCATGTCATGTGGTGGGTTCCACCCAGGGCACAGCAAGTGCCAAAGGATGCCAACCCTGGTCGAAAGCTTGCCAGCATTTAAGTGCATCCATCACTGGTTGTGAAAGGATGGGCAGACGGGTCAGGTCAGGGCAATGTGAACCCACACAAGGGTGTTCTGGTGTGGAAGTAACTTCATAGTCCACACTAGGCACAGACAGTTAGAACTCAGAGCTCTCTGCTGCTGCAGCATCAGGGTCAGGGTAACAGAACGTGCCTGGCCGCACAAAGCCTCAGATGCGCTCCGCCCTGGGGGAGGTGGGGGCACAGGTCACATGACACTCACCTTCCACTGCACTTGATACTTTTACTTCTAACATTTTACCTTTTGGAGAAGCAACTTCCCTGCAGGATTCCACAGCATCTCTGTATCTAAGATGGTCAAGTCCTCCACCTGCCTTAACTCCAAAACAAAGCATCCCTCACCCCCACAAATGGAATAAAATGGACTTCCTCAGATTGACCAAGCAAAAGCTCCCACCTGCAGGAGAGCTGTCTGCTCTGTAGTAAGTCTGCGCATTCATTATATAGAAATAATGGAATGAATTCGTCCATCCAGCAACACAGCTGCTAACTAAAGCTGAGCAGAGACGATTGCACAAACACAGACATGATTATGGGACCCATGAGTTAAGGAGCTATGTGGGACGACGTCACAGTATGTCAAGGCAAATGAAATTAACAGCATCAGCTCAGATCCAGCCATGGCTTTCCTTTAGGCTAGGCCTGTCATGAGGTAACATGAAGTGATACAGGCTTAGAGGGGGGAAAAGCCTGGAGGAAAAATCAGGTCAAGTGAAGTAAATTCAATTTTTATTCTATACAATACATAGATATGTGGATAAATTTTTCTTTAGGAGCTTGCAACCCTGAGGCAATGTCTGTGGGTACATAATGCATAATGCAACAGCAAATGAAATCTGAATGCAGAATGACAATGGACTTCGAAAACATAATTTAACATTGTGAAATTGCACATTGTCTATGCTTCATCTAGTCTCTTAATCCAACTATCTCTCAAACTGTCTCACAGTCTGCAAACTGGACATCCAACCTCTACGAATACTTTGTCATACAAAATGGCTTCCTTCTGACTGAAACAGAATAAGTTAATAGGGTTTATGTCTAGGGGGTCTTTATCTGGGGAATGTATTGCCAGAGGTGTGCCCAATTTTGGACCACAGCATCTGCCCACATAAAAACTTTGGCCTCAAAGGAAGCTGGCTGCCATCTGACTGTGGTAACCATGGGGTTTCTGAGGGTTCCCTGGGACCTACCACAGGAAAGTTTTTCATCAGGGTATGGCACACTAGATGAGAGAGAACATCATTTCCACTGGTTTTAGACTAGTGAATCTACCACCCCAGCTTTCAGGATAACACGGTCCATCTTGAGAAAGCAGGAGGACAGCGGGCTGTGCAGGCTGACTGTGGTATTCAGGGCCCTGGAACAGAGACCACCATTGTTTCTCATTCATCAACCTGATGGATTGGCACAGGCCTCTCAGTGGTGGAAAGTTATTTTTCAATATTCCATTTTGCAAAGTTTTATGAGTGATGGCGAGGGCAGATGCTTATGAAACTGAAGGTGAGTTCATTCTACTACATATATATTACCATTGCCCCTCTGAGGAGAACACAGAAGTGTAAAATAAAGCACACACAAATGCCTATAAGATGACTCAAGCTGTAAGCAAGAGGGTGACCTTTGCCCAGAAACAATGGCCAAGCCTGGAAAGAGACTCTCGTTGACTGGCCCCACTGGTACCCAATGATCCTGAGTCCCATCTGTTCCCAAAGTCAGCCTTTCTGAGAAATCTTCCCCACAGGTACTCATTTGTGTCGGAATTATAAAAAGGATGAGTGCAGCTTGGGCCTGGTAGAGGGCAGTGCTCTGCCAGCTCTCCTCACTTATCAGAACTCCTGCGAGGCCGGCGGAAGCTGGACACGTTTTCGCTGAGGGCATAGATCCTCCGAGAGAACTCTTCAAACTCCCCAAGCACTTGCTCATCACACTCCACGGCCACTGCACTGTCCACTGGGATACAGCTGAGTGCTTCGAGCTGCTCGCCCGAGGTGAACCCTGTCGCTTCCAGCCCGATGATTTCTTCTGCTTGCTCCACTGTACAGCACAGGTCAGCCGAGGGGGCCGGGTGGCACTGGCCTGGCAGCAGGGTGCTGGCGGGGTCAGCCTGCTCGCTGGGCAGCGCAGTGCCATTCATGGCAGCCAGGTGCCCAGGCAGGGCTTCCACCTGTCCTTGGCTAGAGTCTGCATTCCCACGGTCTCCATTTACACTGTTGTCTAGGTCTACTCCCGCTTTCTTATTTTCTTTGGAGAAGTTCAGGGAGGTGTCCAAGGAGGAGGACAGTGGGGTGACCTTCCTCTCAGAGTCTCCCATGGTGGGCATGGCCACTCCGGGCTGTGTCAATGCGGAATTGTAGCTGGGAGGAGGGGTTTTGTATTGGAGTCTTTCATTCTCTGAGCTGGCCCGTTTTCGATGTCCTTTATCTGGTGAAGGGATACCCCCAGAGAAGCCTACATCTGCACCCCCAAACATGGAGCTTTGTCTCTTTGGAACAGGGATGGCACTGGAGATGTGATGTCTGTCGCTGGAAGACAAACAAAAATGAGAAGTTACTTTCTGTTTCAGAAATGAGTTTAGACCTTCTGGGACAGAGACAGGTAACAATACGTTTTAGATTTGAGATTAAAAAAAAAAAACAAAAACAAATACCCAAACAGAATTAGATTATTATCAATCTCAGAGGTATTTGTTACAGCGTTTAAAACAAGAAACTACCACAAAGCATGCAGGGTCTCACTTTGATGACTCCCTTTAAGGAGGTACAAATTTATTCAATATATTTAAGACAAGAATGCTCAAGGCAGGGTAAGGGATAGAAACCAGGTCACTTGGGGAAGAGTCGAAGGCTCTGGACAGACTGACAGAGAAATGAGGGACAGGCCCAGCCATCTCTGTGAATGTTGCTGGGCTCTCACGGCTCTCGTTCTGGCCCTGATTATTCCAGCCTATGAAAAGTGATCATGCAAGATGAGTTGTCCATGGTAACTTGTTGATGGATGGCCTTCCCAACATTCAGTGTCAGAGAGCCACACAGACAGCATCAGGGGAACCCTTCTTCCTTTTCAATAAAACATTACCATGGGAAATGGTTTCTCTTTTACAAGTCTGGTCACATATATTTTTTATAATACTTGGTTTTCCGTGCCTACTTTGAGCCAGGAATAATAATCACTGTCCACCACACAAAACTTCAGAGTTTCTTTAGTAATTTCACATATATCATTTCACTTGGTCCTTACAAAGGCATTGTCAAGAAAGTAGAGTAAGCTTGAAACAATAAATAACCATCAGTTAATGGGGTAGAGCGCCAGACCCAGAGCCACAGTTGCAACTTTGCCAGCAGAGCCTGCAGGGAGCGCTGCCTACAGTTACAGATGTTTCTGTGTGGGTGAAATTAGCTTCAATAAAACTTTATCAGCAGATGGCACACAGACACACAAACCATGTGATTCTTGTCCTTCAGAGGAGGACACACACAGAGGCTAAGGATTGGTCAAAAGGGAAGCCACTAGGCGGGACTGAAACCACATAATCACTGGCTACTACCTAAGCTAGGTCCGTGGCAGGGGGGAGAGAAGTGAGGGGTAGCCTCCAGGGAGCTTCCCATCTTGCCGAAGGCATTTGCAATTATTCTAGCAACATTATTCCAAATGACAATGTCAGTTAAGTGCTCTGACAAAGAGCAAGGAACCCACAGTGCCTCCTGTGTGCAGATAAGCCCATAGCCGGCTTACCACTCACTGTTCCTCTGCATTACTCTATGATCTTTAGTCACAGTAAAAGGCATTCATGAGGGTCCCTCCATCAGCCTGGCATGTCTCTCTGGGCCATAGCAGGGGGTCAGTAAGCTTTATAATAAGAAGTGGTCCCTAGGATACATATCAAACTGGGCAAGTGGACCAGCAAATGCTTTCTAGTTATTTAAAACAAAAACAAACACAACACAACAAAACAAAAACCAGAAGAAAACTGAGCAGAAGAAAATCTGCTGGCCTCTGTCTAGGTTCTCAGTTACTATGTGGTCAAACCCACTGTAATTGGCTGAGCTGTATATTTTGGCCAACCTTGTTTTACTCTCTGAACGGTCCTGCAGGTGGACCAGGTAAGTACATCAAACAGCACCAGCAGCCCCCAGCCTGCTGACTCAGCATGGATAAGCTAAGGACCGGGAGCTGTAGGAGAGGTCACTGGGTGTAACCAGAGGCCAGGGACTTCTCCATTGTGAAGGGTGAGGGCTCTGACACCCGCCCCCTCACGTCTGCTCTGCTCCTCTGTTGACAAAGGCAGGTGCAAGGAATACATCCTGAGTAACTAGCTGTGCTCACCTCAGGGCAGGAAGGGCTTCTGCGGCCCTCAGTGATTTTACACTCCCCAACAGCTCTCCTTGACTTCGCACAACAACTACAACGGGAAGGGAGCAACAGTTTTCCTGAACACCCATCTAGTGCGTCCTTAGCAGCTGGGAACCTGTACTGCTGCCACGGGAGAAGGCAGGCTGTGAGTGGGTTGTTCACACTGCTCTAGACTCAGTCTGGCCCCACAGCCCATGCTGACCACTATATTCCAAATTCTACTGACCCTGTCTGCATCCTGAGACCAGTATGACACTGGCGGCTATAAAGGCCACAACTGAGGCTTCACTGACCCAGACTCAGAACCTGGCTCTTCATTCCTCATCTCATGTGTGGACTCTAAGGCTTCCAGGGCAGACTTTGGCATTTTCTGGCAACCTTTGTGATATACTTCTCTGGATCACTCAGGTTCATGTAGGAGCTCAGGAAATGAGAGTGTCTGATATGAACTGGAAAATTATCAAAAACATGTTCTTATAAATGGTAAGAAAATGAAGCCAGATGTGATGAAACACATCTGTAGTCTTAGCACTTGGGAGGCTGAGGCAAGAGGATCAGCAATACAAGGGCAGCCTCAGCAACAGTAAAACATTGTTATTTTTGAAGGTCAGCAAGGAAATCTACATACCTAGGGCTTATCATTCTAGACAATTCTTGTCTTTTCTCTCTTAGTTTTGAGCTATGTGAGAAGAGAAAAACCTTTAAAAGATTTTAATATTAAAGTCTTTCATACAATTTTTTTTTTTTTTTCCTGAGACAGGGTTTCTCTGTGTAACAGCCTTGGCTGTCCTGGACTCACTTTGTAGACCAGACTGGCCTCGAACTCACAGAGATCTGCCTGCCTTTGCCTCCCAAGTGCTGGGATTAAAGGCGTGCGCAACCATGCCCGGCAATTACAGACAGCTGTGAACTGCCATGTGGGTGCTGGGATTTGAACTTGGGTCTTTTGGAAGAACAACCAGTGCTCTTAACAGGTGAGCCATCTCTCCAGCCCCCAAGTCTTTCATACAACTTAAAAAAGAACAAAAAGGGCATTTCTTGTTGAGTGGGCTACCAACATGAACCCATATGGCTAAGCACTGACTGAGCAGAGAATCTGCAGGGTTTTTAGGGCCACTGGGTACAGGGCGTGGGCTGCAGGACTCACACTGACTACTTCCCCTGCCTATCCAAACTGTCTCACTAAGGACTGTGTGCAGTGTGCACATAAGCACGTGCGTGGTGGGCACTCTATGTTTTGTTCTGTGAGCTCTGGGTACTGAATTATTGGGAGTCTCAGACCTGGTACGCTCTATATGTGAACTTGGCAATATTAATTTTAGTCCTCAGAATGGTGGTTTTACATTTAGAATCTTAGTGATATCCAGATTTAAGATAGTTGAGCTCTGTCTGAATAGCTAAGGCATTAAATGACATTAAAATTATACATTAACTATGTGTGCATTTTAAATTATTATAGTAATTTATATTCACAGGAAAAGAACATAAATATAAACTACATGTAAAAAACCCTATCATAAGCTATTACCCATTAAGTAACTACCATTAATTTTGGATGTTTTCCTTTTAGACTTCAATTTTATGTATGTTTAATTGAAAAAACCCCATATAATGTATCATGCTGTCATGTTATTCAAACCTTTGGGTAAATAACATTTTAAAAGGCTCTTTTAATGAATGGAATTTTGTAATTCATTTAATTATTCCCTCATTCTTAGGATGTTTCTAAACTTTTTACTGTTAGAAAATAAAAGGCTGTTCATATCTCATAGGCTGATGATCTGAGTTTGATTCTAGAATCCACAGGGTTTAGGGGTGGGGGCGGGTGACCAACTTAGGAAACTTGCCCAATAAATAAATACTAATAAAAATAGCAGCAATCTAGCCGGGCAGTGGTGGCGCACGCCTTTAATCCCAGCACTTGGGAGGCAGAGGCAGGCGGATCTTTGCGAGTTCGAGGCCAGCCTGGTCTACAAATTGAGTCCAGGACAGCGAGGGCTACACAGAGAAACCCTGTCTCGAAAAACAAAAAAACAAAAACAAAAAAAATAGCAGCAATCAGAAAGGTTAATAATTGACTAAAAACTAAAGATAATCAGGTTTTATTTAAGATTTTTTTGTCTGATTACTTCAAGATTATTTCATCTGACTGAAGAGTCTGAAATACAGGTTTACTAATTGTGACCAATTTTTAAAGGCTATTGGCAATTTGTTTATCAAGTGAAACTTGTACATCATATAAGCTGTGATAAAAAAGAATTTCTACAGTTAAACCCACATGAAACACACACACACACACACACACACACACACACACAAAACCAAGAGGCATGGGTGAGCAGGAAACATGGCAGATTTTCCTGACACCCTACCCGACAGGGGCCCTTGTGTGCTCCGCGTCCTAGACTTTGGTGCAGAGCCTGAAGTCAGGTAAGCTGATGGAGTCCACCTCTTCTCCTTAGTCACTTGCCCTGACAGAATGAGTCTTCTAGTGTGCTTTGTGTCCATATTGGAAACACCGTATCTGGGGCTTAATGCTACAATTAGAAAGAATTTATTAAAATAAACAAACAACAGTTCAAAGATTTTTGAGATTTATTGGGCATAGTTTAGTGAAAAAAAAAAAAAAAGGCAGAGACTGGTAAAGAGCCCAATAATATCAGGGCAGCTACATGACCTAACGGCAAACACCTGCTGCCAGACAAAGGACTTCGAGGGTCAGGCATCAGCATGGGAAGGAGCCAAGTGGCTTGGAGTTCACAGGTCAAAGAGGCCAGCCTGGTTAGGCTTGGTTTCCAGTCCCAGCTCTCTAGATGAAGGTGGCTGCTGTCTTTCTCATTCTGGGAGCCGGCATCTATCAGGGCCAATCACCGTCCCTAGCCTCTATAGGTCTATCTACAGACTGTTCTCCAGAGAAAAGATGTTCAAAGGCCTGGACTCCACTCCCAGTTTGGTTTGATTATCCCTCTATTTGGAGTTACAACTTCCCCATTTATTGGTTACATGACCAGAGGCAGTTTTTCCCTTTGCATAATAGATCATCTGACCTTGCTTAAGACTAAATAAAGTACCACACTTAAAATCCTTGGCAAAGCTGAGGGTGGTAGTGTATGCCTGTAATCCAGCCCTCGGGAGATGGAGGCAGAAGGACCAAGCTACACAGCAAATTGGAGACTTTGTCTCAAGAAATCCACAACTAAAACTAAAACAAAAATAACAGAAACCAACAAAATGAGGCATCAAGGCAAGGGTGAGGGTTTCAAAAAAAAAAAGTACTGAATATCAATGAACAAAATTTGGCTGTTGTGAATGAGCAGTTTCTTCCCCCTTAAAGTATGGGGTGGGGAAAGCTTTGAAAGAAGCAGAAATGCTTAAATGCCCCATTTAAATGATCTACCAGCTACTCAGGGACCACAGGAACTTCCCAGATCCTTTGAGGTCTACATTCCAATTGTCCCTGAACCCCCCAAAGCAATGTTTTTCTCTATATATTTATCTCATGGAGAGATTTTTTTGAGACAGGGTTTCTCTGTGTATCCTTGGCTTTCCTGGACTCACTCTGTAGACCAGGTTGGCCTTGAACTCACAGAGCTCCCCTGCCTCTGCCTCCCGAGTGCTGGGATTAAAGGTGTGTGCCACCACGCCTGAGAGATTTTTTGTAAAGAGAAAACCTCTATTTCCCCGACCTCAATCAAGAAGGCTGTGGCCAGCAATTTCATAGCCTGTACATAACCTCCTTGCGGTGACACCAACCTGTGAAATGACAAGCTCAGTTTGACTCTGCCACCCTTGTCCCACCACCTTTCTCTCCATACCCTGTTTCTGACTAAAGTTAGACTCTCCTTTTAAGAGAAGTGGTTAGGAAAAAAACAAACAAACAAAAAACCCAAACCAGTAGGAAGTCTAGCCCAAGTCTGTAACATGGCTATTTCACATATACATGACTGGCTGTGATGGCATGTAAATCCCAGCACAGGGAAGGTAGAGGCAGGAGGATTAGGAGTTTAATGTCATCCCCAGCAGCATACTTTCTGAGTTCAAGGCCTGGCTGGGATACATGACACCATGCCACAAAACAGCATCACCAACAGGGGCTGGAGAAATGACTCAGTGGTTGAAGGTACTTGCTGCTCTTCAAGAGGACAGGAGAGTTCAACTCTGAGTACCCATGCTGGGAGGCTCACAACCACCTGTGACTACAGCTCCAGGGGATATTTCCTGATGTCCTTGGCCATTTCCTGTAATCTTAAAGGCACAGGAAGACTGTCCATGAGCTTGAGGCCAGCCTGGGCTGTTATTAGGAGTTACAAGCCAGCTAGAGCTATACAGTGAGTCTGGAAACAACAAAAAACAAACAAACAAGCAAAACATCCAGGTAAACAAAAACCAAATAGAAAGGATTAAATGAGGTGTTTAAGAAAAAGCTTGAGTACAGTCAGCAGGTAGATACCAAGTTATTACTTATAGAGCTAACACCTGTGAAGTGCTGTGTGTAAGTGCCCTGTTAGTAGGTTTACATGCCACCAACATCTATGTGATGTTACACAACAAACATATGAAGAAATTGTCCAGTGAAGGTTAGGAACTTGACCAAAGTCACAGGGCCACTGGGCAGAAATCTGAGATTTACACAGGAGCCTGACTAGCATGTGTTAACTCCCTCTCTGTCTTGGCTCCCAGGACTTTCAGGTCTCCGCTGTCACCAAAGTGCCTGCTTTTGCTCTGATTCCCCTGATGGGGAGGTGAGGATCAGGGAGCATTTTAGGCCAGTGAGTGGGAAGCATCACTTAGTCTTCTTCCTAGAGCTCTATATGCTCATAATTCTCACACCAATTACGGACAGGAGCTAAGTCTGCCATGAAGCCACATAAAACATGGAGAGAGAGAAAATGGAACAAAGAAAAAACATGAAAAGTTACCACATCAATAGAGTCTGTGAAGCTGGACTGGTTTTATTTTAAAATAATTCTTCCCATTCTCTTTCAGATTTACTGAGGAATGCTTTACCTGGGGCTCTTGCTGTGGAGTAGTGGGAGAATACAGCTCACTCAGATAAGTTTTCCTTCTTTGCAAATGTTTCCTCTGAGGAACATTATCAGATCACAGCTGGTCAAAACACTAAATCCTGATTGTCAGGATCTGAGCCAAAATCTACAGCTACAAGTCAGGAATAGGGATGCTTAGAAAGAAAAAGGAGAAGGAAGGAGGGAGGGAGAGAGGGAGAGGGGGAGGGGGAAGGGAAGGGGAGGGAGAGAGAGAGAAAGAAAGAGAGAGAGAACACCTTTTAGACAATACTTGACCCCCTCCCCCAGCAGTCCTGACCTCGCGGCTCTACCTAGCGGTGTTTAGGTCGGTGTTCGGCCATCAGGGTGTTTGAAGCTCTAGGTGCTGCCTGCGCCAATATCATGTCAACTGTGCTAACGAGCAACGATTGCCTCTCACCTTCTAAAAGGTCCTGCTAAAATGATGTAGAGCAATGGCAGGGCTGTGCCTGGTGCCAAAAGCAGGTTGCCAAGGGAAGCTGAGGTAGGATTACATCTTTTGGCAGTTAAGGAATTATGACATAAAGTTAGTTTAAAACAAAACAAAACAACCTCCATAAATTAGACTACTATTCTCTTTTCAAAATCTAGCCAAGGGTGGGATTTATCTTTCTCCTTTCCCTCTCTCTGATCAAGTAGAAGCCAGAGCCTCCTCCTGTGGAAGCCAAATTTAACAGCTAGATCTTATCTCCCAGGAGAGACCCGGGTTAACAGTATTAAGCAGGGGTCTCCTGGCCACATGCAAGGGATCTAAGGGCCTCTCACCATTACCAGATAAGTATAAGTACTTAATCTTTGCCCTGGATGCTAACAAAAACTCCAAATAAAATAAAAATAGAAACAATCTTGGGCCCAAGGCACAGGCTGAAATGTGCCAGTGGCCACCTTTCCCCTGGGCTCTGTTTGGAAGGATTCCTGCCAAAGTCTGACTGAAATAAGCAAACAGTATAAAAAGGTAGAGCTGAACAAGGAGCCTTTAGATGGTGTCAACTAATAGTGATGGAAAGAAGAATCTGGAGAAGACAGATTCTTCTTTCTTCACAGGCAAAGGACAAAATAAGCAGCAGAAGCAATCAGCTCCCCAGGATGAGATGGGATGGGCTGGCCATCAAGCCTCCTGGGCCTGGGCAGCTGGGACCCAGATTAAGGGAGTGGCCCCAGCGCAGGTCAGGGAGGACAGTGGGGAGCCTTCCACCCAAGCTCCACCTCATAGCTGAACTCCTGGGATGGGAAATACACAGAGATTGTCCATGGGGCCATGGGAAGGTCCTGGGATGGGTCAAGTCAGCACCATTATCCATCAACGTTCACGTTAGGAAATCAGGACAAATTAATATACTGAAATTTCAGTCAGGAAGTGGACATTAGGGGGACTATAAAATGGTCTGTAGGAACAGACATAGCTCATCTTGATGTCATTTATGTGGAGTGTAAGTAACATCCTACAAGGGAACATGGAAAGAGGTCCAGGAATGACAGCTGGGGACTCTGTGCAGTGTCTGGACAGCACTCGAGATCTGGGAATAGTAAACTGTTTGCACTTGAAAACTAGGAGGGGGAAACCCTCTACCACTGCCAGGGAAGCCAGGGGAACAACAATCTCACAGAACCCAGCCACAGAAAGAGCCCGGCAGGGAAATTAAAGTCCTGGCCCGAGAATGCTCTCAAAATTTAAAACCAGCCTTGGAAAGGAGCTAAAGGAAGCGTGAGACTCCTGAGGCTAATGACAGAAACTGTGAAATGAAGTCTTTGAAAGATATGCTGATGCTGAGCTACCATCAAGTTTCTAATAAACTTTGACATGAACTAAACCATGGGACTCAGCTGCGTGTCCCTTTAAAGGAAAACCACGTCGCCCTGCCACCCGGTGAGAGGTGCTAGGGTCTTGGGCACAGTGCCCCAGGTAGAGTCGTCTCCCAATCAGTCACTGCTCCACAGCAAAGTGAGGACTCTAGGTGTCAGTCCTACAGAGTGCACTGTGCCACTAAGGGGGGCAGCACATCTTTAGTAGCAGGCCGACTAACCAATGCATTTACTGCCCCCGCAGTATACACCGAGCATCTATTACAGGCCAAGCACTAGACACAGGATATATAGCAACGGAAACAGCCACACCTCCTGCTCTTAAAGGGCTTACAGCTAGTGGGAGGGCCAGACATATGTCACAAATGTAAAACCACCACCACAGACAAGCACCATGCAGGTGTGAACAGAGGATAAGAGCCTGTGACAGAGAAATAAACTGAAAAAGCTCAAGGTTTACAGGGCTAGTAGAGTTCTTTGCTAGCTGCAGACAGGCTAGTACATATATATGTGTATGCATATGTGTGTATGTGTATATGTACATGTATGCCTGTGCACCACATGTGTGCCTGGCCATCAGAGGGCACCAGATCTACCAGGCCTGGGATTATAGGCGGCTATGAGCCACCATCTGTAAGTGTGGTGCTGGAAATCTAACACGGGTCCTCTGGAAGAGCAGCAAGCGCTCTTAAACTTTGAGCTATTTCTCCAGACAAGACCTTTTCTTTTTATATAAGTTGATTTTTCTCACACATTTGTTACAGTGATAGCTGACCAGGACAATGTGTTTTAGGCAAGGATCTCTCTGTCTCTGTGTCTGTCTCACACAGACACACACACAGATACATACACACACAGACACACACACGCATGCATGCACACACAGTGATTGATCTGCGGAAATGAACTCTGCAGCCGAGTTGGAAAGCAGGAAGGGCCCAGAGTGGCTGCTGAGAGACTGCAGGCTGTGCAAGTGGAGAGGAGACTGGCAGGACATGCTGGGCTGAACATGGGCAGGGGAGGAAGCATGGTGACTAAGCAGCAACGAGTGCTGAGCAGAGAGGACTGGCACACCATACGCTCGTGGCACCTGCAGCAGATACACAGAAGCAAACTTGGGCACAGAGTGCACTGTGCCAAAGACCGAGGCACCTGGAGTGAGTCTGTCAGCGGAACCGAGTGCACAAGAACAAGGCGGGACAGAAGAGGGCTAAGTCTTTGGTTTAGGAGCAGAGCTCAGATGGTTTCTCCATCTTTTTGCTTTGGCTGTGCTGGGCATCAAACCTAGGGCATCACGTGTGGAAGGCAAATGCTCTACTTCTGAGCTACAGTCTCAGCCCAATGCAAGGTTTATGATAAAGTTGAGGACGGGCCTACAGATGACACAGGGTGCAGCCTGCAGGACAGATGAAGGTAGCAGGCAGTAACGGCAGGACTCCCTTTCTGGAGCAGCACATGGATGGAGCACTCTGTGTGGAGCACTTTATTCTGAACACAGCGAGAGCTGTGCTGGGTGAGCACTGAAGCCAACTCTACGCCGGCTCTGTCCACACCATGTACTCTGATGGCCGTGTCATCTTTAAGTGAGTTCGCCCCTCAGTCCCTCAACTTCCCCATTTGTAAGTCTGGTGGGTAATGGGGTGTTGGGAGAATGATGGAGGGTTCCTGGTCTAGTGACAGCCATCTGGTTGTGAATAAGGATACATCCTGCACACTCACTAACTGGAGAATCACTGCACAAGCAGCACAGAGAATGATCTTCACAGAAACCCTCAAGCTGACAATCTTGGAAATGCATTCTAAGCTGAGCTTTAAATCCAAGAATTAATGATCAGTGGCCATTTTTGGGTTGGGTCAACAAAGAGCTTATCACCAAGCCTTCCAGACATTTACTGTACTTATGAGCTCTGGAAATGGCTGTCTGCTAGCCCTTGCTAGCTTGTGTTAAAGGAGGCTTCCTGAAAAGTAGCTTTTCTGTGAACTCCCTTCCTAGTCACTTAAACATAACCACCCTCCAAAATCCAACTCTAGTGCCACTTCTTTCTCAGCAGCTCCTCTGACCACACCTATCAGATGGATCTCTTGAACACACTCTGGTGGCAGGACTTCTTACTGTCACCCAGCTTTGCAGTGTTACTTGTGTTTCAACACAGATTTCCAGCTGACATCGAGGAACCTGCATTTGCTGCTTGTCAGTTTGTGAGGCTCTGGGTAACGAGATGCATAAAGAAGGTTCCTATCATTACCAAGTTTCCTGCAGTCCGAAATCAAAGTAATAACCACACCACCACAGTGTATGCTATGCACATTACAATAAGAAGATAGTCAGCCGGGAGCTCACAGAGGAGGCTACATAGGAAGGGCACCTTGAGGTTGTTAATCAAGGGAAGGAAGAAAATGTGAGAATGAGAACATGGAAATATTTGCATGTGTGTGTGTGTATGCATGCAGGGAGCTAGAAACAAGTGTTCTAGAAACAAGGGAAGGGTGTTTAAGACTGAACAACATGCAACCTGTGTGTATCCTAGCTATGGAGCCAGGCCTTTATAAACCAGATCTTATATGAGGTACCTAGCATTCTGTTTCTTGAATTCCGACCTTCCACTTTGCGATTAATCACTGTACAGAGCTCATGGTGCAAACAGTAACTTGTACCTGGAGCTTCAAATACAGCTGGTCTGATTTGAGATGTGGCAAGTCTAAGACGTACTCGATTTAAAGAGCGGTAGAACATCTTCTTAATCGCTTTAGGGGCTAGAGTGAAGGCTCAGTGCTTAAGGACACTTGCTTCTCTTACAGAGGACTGGGCTTGGCCCCCAGTATTCCCCTGGCAGCTCCGAGCTCCTGTAACTCGAGTGGCAGTGCCCTCTTCTGGCTCCTGCAGGAACCTGGACATGTGGTACACATAAGTATGCTCAGACACACACATGCAAACAAACAAATCCTTACAAAAATAACTATAAAGTAGTGAGTATATGTTGGTATTATTTTAGCTATTTGGATCTTATTCAAATTAAATTAAATACATTATTAAAACTTAGCTTACCTGCTTCCTTCTGCCTGTTAAAATGCAGCTGCCAGAAAACTGCTGTTTGCATTTGTTGCTGGTGCTGTTTTCTGACTAGACCCTGACACGGGGACTTGGACACTGGCCGCCTTGACAGTGTTCTCATCTCTGCATTTGGTGGGTACTTTTTATATCTTCTAAATTTTATTGAGTAGATATTACTTTATAATCAAGAGGAACACACAGAAATTAGACACAAACATTAAGAGTAAACATCTTCAATCTGGATCTAACTAGCTAGCTGGTGGAGGAGAGCCGCCCCAGAGAGCAAGAAACTCTGTGTCACTAGCAGAAAGTCTGAGCACAAAGGATATTGGACAGCTGGTCTCCATCCTCACTGAAGACAGAAGAAGGCGGAAATGGGTGTTAACCGCAGGAGGGGGGCTGTAAGTTAAATATAGGGAAGAATTTCCTGAAGTGAGGGTGTTTAAACTCTGGAATGAGTTATGGAAGGAGCCTGTCCCCCCAAGGTCTTTTAAAGTTCCATAGATGCCCATATGCCTTGTGTGTTCCTGTCTAGAGGCAGGGAGATGGCCCATCAAGGCTCCTTCTGAAATAGCTATCTTAAGAGTAAATAACTCCAATAAAACTTTCTTTTCCATTTACTTTCAACTAGGCTCTGCTTTTTCTATTAGGATGCCAGCCTGAGAGTCATGCTCTCTAAAGCAAGCCCATGTGATACTTAGGGAGTACTCGAGACTTCAAAGACAATGTCATTTGATCCCAATTTAAAGACTATCATCAGCTAGCTGTGTTTTTAGGCCCCTTGGAGGTCGCCTGCCAGAGCCAGCCCTGAGATGGTACAAGCACAATGAGGAAAAGAGTGAGTTGTCTGCGAACTGTGAGACTTCCGAGCGCTCTCACTGCTATAGTATTGCAGTGATTTTAGCTTACTGCAGACATGTTTACTGAAGCATCTTTTCCTAAACGTGCCAAAGCTAAAGGCAGCCCGGTACTGTAAACTTGTCATCTCAGCCCTTGGGGGTAAGGCAGGGATCAGAAATTTAAGGCCAGGGTAGACTACACCAGACCTACGTCAAACAACACACACTCACTCTAAATGCCAGAATTCGTAGGTTCTGACCTTTTCCCTACTACTTTTACTTAAAGCTGTTGAGCTCGATTCTGTTTGCAAAGGAAAGCAAGATAGCAGCACATGGGGAGCAAAGGCGGAGGACTGCTGAGAGTTTAAGACTAGACTGTCTTTCTCTGCTATCCCTGGGGGGGGGAGGAGGAAAAGGAGGAGTAGATGAGGAGCACAGAGGATGAGGATCAGGGAAGATGAGGAGCACGGAGGATGAGGATCAGGGAAGATGAGAAGCACGGAGGATGAGGATCAGGGAAGATGAGGAGCACGAAGGATGAGGATCAGGGAAGATGAGAAGCACAGAGGATGAGGATCAGGGAAGATGAGGAGCACGGAGGATGAGGATCAG